>OU612045.1:77833183-78433183 GCA_914767935.1 Coremacera marginata
AGAGAATTTTTTTCGCTCTTGAGTTTTAACTCAGTCAAATCGTGGTAAACAAATAAAGGGACACCGAAAAAGGTTCGAAAACAGCGCAGTCGGTATTTGTGCGTCGAAAGATTTTATCTTCGAAAACAGCGCTCTCGGTATGTGCGCATGCGCCGCCATTATTGTTGTGCGCTCTCAGAATCTATGAAAGTGGTTTGACTGCTTTTTTCCTTTTATTGAAATAGATTCTGCACAATGTTTACATTTTTGGCTGGACGGACTTGCATGGATTTATTTCAATATGCCGATTGGATATTTGCAAGATTCTGGCATTTGTGTGAACTTATGAAATGATTTTTTTTCAATATTTTTATGTAAATTCTTTTTTTTTAGGTCAAATAGGAAATTTTTCATTCATTTCAAGTTTAATTTAATCTAATTTAATTGAATAAATTTTTCATTTAATCCAATTTATATTTTCAAATAAATTGGATTAAATGGAGTTTAATGTTACATTTTTTAGCTTTAGATAAGTTCTTAATTATCTGAATTTAATCGAACTTATTGTAATTTTAAAAAAATTGCAACAAATAAACTTTTTTTACCACATTGCTTGCATGCATTTATTTCTATATGAATATATTGAGTATGAAATAAATATAGAAATTTATATTTTCAAATAAATTGGATTAAATGAATTTTAATTTTACATTTTTTAGCTGCTTTTGCTTGCATAGATTTTATTTCAACTTGTCAATAAGATATTTGCAACTTTTAAATTTTTTCAATCCACTTACAGGTATTTTAGAAATTATTAAATGTCCTTTTTTTAATATTTGTAATAACCTCTAAGTTAAACCAGCAAATTTATAAAAAAAAAAGAAAAAAAAATGCGCCGCCACCGGACTTCGAACCCGGGCACTTTTATTACAACTTAACAAATAACAGCAAGTTTGATGAAATCAAATCAAACTTTTTCCTAAACAAATTGAAATACGCTGAAGAGAACGTGTTGTATGGAAAACATTTCCTTTTTTGTTCAACTTCCCAATTAGATATTTGCAACTTTCAAAGGTTTTCAATTAACTTGCAGGTATTTAATTGGCAAATTGAAGTATGGAATATTAAATGTTATTTTTTAATGTTTCTTACCTATATGTTATTTATTTCAAGTCAAATAGAAAATGCTTCTCTTTCTAATTAGAAAATTTATAAATTTATTTATTTATTTATTTACAAGTACTAAAATATTTTTCTACGATGATACAAACAAAAAAAGACAAATTCATTGAATAAGTTTGTTATTGTTTTTGTATTGTTTTGTAAATTTATGAAAAAAAGAAACTTTTACTTTTAAAAAAATTTAAAGAAAATTAGAAAGAAGTGTACAATGTTGTTTTAAGTGCACTTGTTATATGTTGGAAGTAAAAGTTTTCTTTTTTTCATAAATTTTATCAATCACAAAAAATTATCATAAAAGTTTTGAAAAAATATTCGCTAAAGTGACGAACTAACAATCCGAAAATTTTCCGCAATTCCGTTTCTAAAACGATGCGACTATTTTAAAAATCTCGTTTCGAAAACGTTTTGATTATTTTAAAAATCTCGTGTTAAATTGTTATACCTTGCAAGTTGAAAATTTATTCCACCACTTTTTAAAAACATGTTTGAAATATTTACAATATATTTTCCGCATTTATTCCAATTTATTTCAAAATATAATATGTATATTGCATTGAGTGAAGTAAAACATATAATATATAATAAATTGAATTAAATGAAACATTTTCCATTAATTTTTTCATACTTCAATTTGTCAATTAAATACCTGCAAGTTGATTGAAAAGCTTTGAAGTTGATGAATTCCTACCTTACCATAAGGTAGCAACAACAAGCAGACAAGCAGAATATAAAAAAATGCATGCAAATTTCTTTCTTCCATTTCAGCAACCCACACACACGCATGCGTACAAAAACAATAACAAACTAATTCTTTGAATTTGTCTTTTTTTGTTTGTATCATCGTAGAAAAATAGTTTAGTACTTGTAAATAAATAAATAAATAAATTTATAAATTTTCTAATTAGAAATAGAAGCATTTCCTATTTGACTTGAAATAAATAACATATAGGTAAGAAACATTAAAAAAATAACATTTAATATTCCATACTTCAATTTGCCAATTAAATACCTGCAAGTTAATTGAAAACCTTTGAAAGTTGCAAATATCTAATTGGGAAGTTGAACAAAAAAGGAAATGTTTTCCATACAACACGTTCTTTTCAGCGTATATAAATTTGTTAAAGAAAATATTGATTTCATTTCATCGAACTTGCTGTTATTTGTTATTAAGAAAATAACCCTTAAATTAGATTTTGGCGGACTGGCTAACGTTTTTGCCTTGTAATAAAAGTGGCCGGGTTCGAAGTCCGGAGGCGGCGCATTTTTTTTTTTTTTTTTTTATAACTTTTTTTCTCTTATAACTTTTAACTTAGAGGTAATTACAAATATTAAAAAAAGGACATTTAATAATTTCTAAAATACCTGTAAGTGGATTGAAAATATTTAAAAGTTGCAAATATCTTATTGACAAGTTGAAATAAAATCTATGCAAGCAAAAGCAGCTAAGAAATGTAAAATTAAAATTAATTTAATCCAATTTATTTCATACTCAATATATTCATATAGAAATAAATGCATGCAAGCAATGTGGTAAAAAAAGTTTATTTATTGCAATTTTTTTAAAATTACAATAAGTTCGATTAAATTCAGATAATTAAGAACTTATCTAAAATAAAAATTGGATTAAATGAAAAATTTATTCAATTAAATTAGATTAAATTAAACTTGAAATGAATGAAAAATTTCCTATTTGACCTAAAAAAAAGGAATTTACATAAAAATATTGAAAAAAATCATTTCATAAGTTCACACAAATGCCAGAATCTTGCAAATATCCAATCGGCATATTGAAATAAATCCATGCAAGTCCGTCCAGCCAAAAATGTAAACATTGTGCAGAATCTATTTCAATAAAAGGAAAAAAGCAGTCAAACCACTTTCATAGATTCTGAGAGCGCACAACAATAATGGCGGCGCATGCGCACATACCGAGAGCGCTGTTTTCGAAGATAAAATCTTTCGACGCACAAATACCGACTGCGCTGTTTTCGAACATTTTTCGGTGTCCCTTTATTTGTTAACCACGATTTGACTGAGTTAAAACTCAAGAGCGAAAAAAATTCTCTGCTATATATATACTCATTGGATAAAATCTTTCGACGCACAAATACCGACTGCGCTGTTTTCGAACATTTTTCGGTGTCCCTTTATTTGTTAACCACGATTTGACTAAGTTAAAACTCAAGAGCGAAAAAAATTCTCTGCTATATATATACTCATTGATTTAAGGTTTCTTTTAAGATTAATTTTGTCTGTTAAAGATTGGGAGCAATTTATTTTTAACTAAAATGGCCTATTTTCAATTTTGTCTTCTCTTGCCTCTTTTCAAAGTGTGTGTTTGGAGCTTAAAAAGCTAATAGTGAAAAAGTTTCAGGTCGCTCTCATATAGTTTAAAAGTTATATTTGGTTATTGTTGGTTAAATGGCCCTAAAATCTTGTTATTAATTTTTTAGTTTTCCTATAAAAGTAAGTGTTATGGATATCCAAAGAAAAAATATGCTATTACATAATATTACCTATTTATAATAATAAAAAAGTTTTGATTATAAAAACAAAACTATGACAATTTTAATTATTTCAACTATCCTCTGATAAAGGTTGTTTTTTATATTCTGAACAGTAAAACTAGGGTCTGATATGATACTTTATAGATTTTAGTTTTATACGAATATTTTAAGCCTATGCCGTCAACATAAATAAAACCTTTATAAATGGGAGTCGCATATAAATATAAATGCCTCTTATTCACAGATTGCAATATACAAAGTCAGCATTATTAGTAATTTTTTACTTTTTTATAAAGAGCACATTTTTAAAAAATTAATATTTTCTAAGCTATTGAGGTTATAGTCTTAAGGTTTTATATGTGCATTGTAAATATAAAACGGCATTCGACAATGAACGTAAGTTCCCGCTTTTTGTATTAAAATGGTTTTTGGTACATTTTTAAAAACTAAGTTTTTCAAAAACAAGGGAAAACACACTCTTTAAATTTTATCAGTATGTTGAAAATTAGTTAAGCTAAAAATAAAAAGAAATTTAGGTATTTAAAATGTGCCATTTTGGAGATACAGGGTCCGAAATTTGACAAATTTTCCGTAAGTTCATATTCTAAAATCATTGCTTCTGCAAACCAGCAATCATGCAAATACATTTTTAAATGTAATTATGTTAAACAGGTACAAAATAAGAAATTAAGAAAAAGATATCCAGTTCTCTAAATTTCAAATGCTAAAAACAGGGTGATTAAAATCGAATAAAACTGAATATTTTTGCAAAAGTTTAGGTGATTTTAACTTCAACATTACTTAGCAAGCTATAATTACACAATTAAAAAGGACAGTTAATCTTATGTAAAATTGTTTTTGAATCAAGTCAATACCTATTTTAGAAATAAAGTTATAAGGGAAGACATAAAACCCTAAAACACGGTTTTTGGGCTGACCCTGAAGCGATTCAAGTGGCACCACAGGCTAACGGTAAAAGAAGAAAAAATTAAAAAATCTTTTTTGTTGTCTCTAATAATGAGGCATTCACATACATTTTTGTCAATTCTTTTCTAGATGGATGCGCCCACCCTTGGCGAAATCTGGTGGAATGAGCCTAATGTAACGCCGGTAACGTAACGTCAGACGATTGAGCCTAATAAAAACGGGAAAAGATTTTTAAATTTGATTACTTGGAAAATTAACTTATATTATTTTAAAACCTTCTAAAAAATGTGTTATCCAAAAAGTCTTGCCCAATTCGCAGAGTTTTGCAAATTTTGTACTCCAAGTCGAAAACTTGGACGTCTCTGTTTTTTGTAACGTCACGCCAGAGCACAGTTTCGCTTATATCTTTAATTTCGTAGGATGGATTGTTGTAATTCTTTTACTTAATATAGTGATACTTAATTACTACACATAAATAAAAACCTTTTTAAAAGTTTGACTTTTTCATTCATTTTTTTTATATTTTTTTCGTAAAAATCGTATATAACGCCAGTTTGGAAATGCCCATCAAGCCATTACACATAGGAATCTGTTTATTACTTTTGAAGATATAACATGTTACATATTATGCACACTTGATGGTTCATCCTTTTACGGATATAAGCGATATATATAAAAATAACAAAAATATGAAAAATTATAATGTACAACAGCATAACCTTTCTTTTGATACTAATTATTTAGTTTTTTATTAAGGGAAACTAACAAAGAAAATCACAAGTTTTTATGCCCATTTTCCTAAATTTTAACGTCTTTAACTTCTAAGCTACTTGACGCCGGCCTAAAATTTGTCATTAGCTTTTTTAGCTCCAAATGCACCTTTTGAAAAAAAGAATTAAAAAATTCTATTTTCACTCATCTTCAATTGTTCCAAAGTAAATTATTCCAAAAATTGCTTACCTGCTTTCGGAATCATTTTTACTGGAAGATGTTTCCACGCTTTCCACTGAGGTTGCCTTCTTTCTAACAACAAATCTAAAAAGAATAACAAAATCATTTTAAATTTTTAATTCATAATTTAACATATACTTACTTATCCATTTTACTAATTAGTTAAGATTTGCTGCTGGCAAAAAACAAAGAATTCCAGGCCTCTCTCTAACTATTTTATCAAGCTAGCAACCGACATTTCTTAAAAATCACTACTATAAAATCAGAGGGCACGCCAAATTTTAAGTTGAAATCTTTTGACATTTTTCTTTGTCCTATCCTTTTCCTATTAACAAACTTGATGCTCCGTTCGTAATAATTTAAAAGAGTTACAGTCATAAGGGTGATGCTGCACTATAAACATAATGTAAAACATCATTTACATATACATAATTATTTATTCAGAATATTGAAGTTATATTTAAAATATTTTCTTGTACAAAAAAACAAAAAATACCAAAACGATAAAAAAATTTACCATTTTACAAAGTCAAAAATTTTTTACCAAAAATGGTAATATATTACCAAACTGGCAACCATGGGAAGTATTAGCAAACGAAGTTTTCCATTTTGCTGTAAAATATGTAAGCAAAGCATAAATTTTTGTGCTGTTACTATTTTGAAGCCAGCAATTCAAACACTGTTTTAAAACTTATTTCATAAAAATCGACCCAGTACTTTTGAAGTTTTCATGTAAACAAAAATTTCGATACCTTGCTAAAATACTTCGATACCTTGCAAAAAAAAAATATTTGATTCACCTAAGCCAAAAATCCAAAAATGCAAAATTAAAAAACAACTAGCATGGATGGCTTAAGCATAGTTTTGAGCTATTTTCTGCAAAAAAAAAAAAAAAAACACAGCTGCGTCATTTGACACACGAGCAGCATTGCCATATGTTTTTTTGAAAATCCTGTAATTTTCAAAAAAAATCCTGTATATTTAAAGAAAATACTGCTCTTATAAAAGGACTAAAAACAAATATTTTAAATTTTTTTATTATAACATTTTTAATATTTTATTTAAAGTAAGTTATAATTTTACAACAATATCACTTTCTTATTAGGTATGCAATAAAATTAACAAAAATAGATTAAATAATAAGTTTTTAAAGCAATTAATTCGCAATGTTGAGATCATTGAACATATCGCTCACTAAATACAAAACAGTCACAACTCAAACTCTATTTAACTCTATTCAACTTTATCTCAACTCTATTTGTAGCGATCATATACATTGAATGTAGCACATCAAATAAATTTTTTACTAGAGTCTAAAAATATAAAAATAAAGTTAAAACATTAAATAAACGACAATTTCCTTATCTTACCAGGTTTTGTTAAGTATTTGTCCATTTGTAATTTGCAAAAACTAGCGAAAAGAAATTAACAAACACGATGACAGCAATAATGACAGGAAAAGCGCTGACACATGATCAAATTTTTGAAAGGATGCAAAAAGTAGTAGCAACTTTATTTGCTACTTTTATATAAGTACTTACATATAATTTATAAACATAAAATTTTTATTTTTTTTATTCAACGAAAATTAAAAAACTGGATTAAAAAAAAAATCTGCCCAAATCCTGGGAGATATATGATCCTGTCTACCTGCTCAAAATACTGCCCAAAAGAGGATTAACTGCCCATATGGTAATGCTGCACACGAAAGAAGGATAGATTTGATAATTTAATGTTTTTTTTTTTAATAAATCCACTTTTAAATTCAAAAATAACATAAAGTAAATTAAAAAACACACGTTAATATTCACACCAGTAAATTTTATTACATATCATCAACAAAAAGAAATGATAAAAGAAAAATTTGTGTTGTTGCCGATTTCAGTCAAACAAATCACAGAACGAGAGGCGGCATCTTAAAAAAAAAGGAAAATAAAAAAGGAAAATCCGAAAAAAAGTTATATATTTGAAATTCAATTTTTTTTTTTTTTGTAAGTAGTGTATAAAAAATTACCAAATACTTGGTTAGCTTATCACCCAACAAAATTGGCAAGTCAACATGTAAAACTTAAGCGTTTTAATAAAGTACTTGGGTGGCTGAAAACTGCCAAAGCCATCTTATAAATTATACTAGTTTTATTTTCAATTTAACATAAGCTTTTTCTCGGTGAAGATATAGATATAGATTAAATATATATTATACATTACTAAATAAACAAAAAACAATGCATTAGTTTTTTAGAATTGGGCATTTTGAACAAAAATATCAGTGATTTTATTAAAAAAAAACCCAAAAAAAAATCCCTGTTAGTCGATTTGACTAACGAAGCACATCCAGGATTAATTATGGAAAAATCAGCAAAGTGAATCACAAAAAAAAATATATTGCACTGACAAACAAAATATGTTCTGTATATTTTAGCCTTGGCTTAACGCGTAGACTAACAAAAGCAAGATACCGGATTTGAATTCCAAGACAATAACAGACCTCGGTGGGTAATTCTTAAGTTAAATAATGTGATGTAAATGTTATTATAAACCATATTTACCATAAAAATATTAAATAGCACACAACACAATTGGTCTTAAATAGCTTTGTCTTCAAGGACTGAAGTGGTCTCTTTACTATTTTTTTTTCAAAGCTTTTGCGCATTCGTCTTTCTTTTTTTTTTTTGCACCGCGAGTTAACATGCCAACGTTTCTTCCTGCAACCAACACCTTCTTCCGTCTCTAATTAATTTGCATTTATATCTGAACCCATGCAAGTTCTGAATAACAAACGATATCTCATGATGACTGCGTCGTGTATAAGCAGGACAAATGAATTATTGGCTTTCAAAGCAATATTCACTAAATTTATTTGCAGATATTTAAAACTGTCAATAAGTTTTTCGAACGTTTAGATTTCTGAACACAGTCGAACCATTTTATAAACCTGTGCTCATTAGTGTTGGGATGGCCTCCTTAATAATATTTAACGGCCGATTTCAGCATCTTTATGAGCTGTTTATATATTGTGTTTTTTTTTTAAGTGTCTTTGTGGCGTAGAAAATTTAATAGCATATTAATAATATTAAGCGGAGAGTTTGTGACCTGTACCTTCTCGAAATCCTGCTTTTTATACGTCATGATGTTGTGAAAACAAAAATAAGTAGAAGTGCCTACATATAAAATTTTTAAAATAGTAATGTATCAGATGAAGTTAAAAGGAATCTATTATTTTAGCATGAAATTGAAAGCTTTATTTAGTATTGTTAGAATGATCCAACTGAGATCAAATAAGCATCGTGTGGTTTGATAACTTGTTGCCATTTTAAAGGTAATTTTATTACTCCTCTCTCTTAGAAACTTTCGCCCCTATTAACAAAAAACTGGAAAGCCAATTTTCTTAAGCTTATCTTAACTTATCTAAGAACTACTTTCAAAAAGAAATTTATACCCCAACGCGTACTGCGTAAAGGGTATATTAACTTTGTCATTCCGTTTGTAACGCAAATAAGGAATCGTGGCAGGTATAGAAAAGGATATATATTTTAGATCAGCATTACCACCTGAGTCGATTTCCGTGTGTCCGTCTGTCAGTCTGTCCGCCTGTGATCACGATTACAGCCGTAATTTTAAAGTTATAGCGATGAAATTCAAAATATAAGCTTCTCTCTAAAAAATGGAGATCAAGTTTGAGAATGAGCCAAATCGGATGAAAACCACGCCTACCTCCCATACAAAGTGACTTTATTTAACAGTGAAATCTTTTAAAAACCCACAAAAATTATTGAAATGCCTTGAAATTTTTTACGTGCACTTTGATCTTCAATGTAAATCCAGACTAAGAAATTTAGAAAAATCGGATGCAAGCCACGCCTACCTCCTATGCAAAGTGGCTTTATATTAACAGTTAAATCTCTTAAAAATCTGCTCAAATCACACAAATTTCTTGGAATTTTACACACAGGCTTTGATATGTAATAAAGACCATCACTGTGATATTTGAAAAATCAGATGGAAACCACGCCTTCTTCCCATACAAATTGGATTTATTTAAAAAGTAAAATCTGTTAAAAATTTCCAAATATGAAAGAAATGTCTTGATATTTTGTACATAAGCTTTGATATTTATCATAAACCATCTGTATGATATTTGGCCAAATCGGATGAAAACCGCGCCTGCTTCCCATACATAGTGGCTTTATTCTAAACGTAAAATCTCTCAAAAATCCACAAAAATTAAAGAAATATCTTAAAATTTTGCACATAAGCTTTGATATATAACATGAAACATCTTTACGATTTTGGCAAAATCGGATGAAAACAACGCCTACCTCCCACACAAAGTGATGTCATCAATATATAAAACGTTCGTAAATATATAAAACTGAATGACATCGTGTCTGTATGTACACAAACTCCGCCCGCATCTTTTATCCAACCCATACTATATTCTTCGGTATAATGTGTAGTATTTAGACTACTTCTGTTACACCGTGTGTCTGACTTCAACCAAATTTTGCACACATAATTCTCGGTAATTTGGGCAATCTTAAGTTTATAAAATTGGGCGGTACTAGACGGGGGGCGTGGCACATTATTTTTAAAACAGTTTGTCCGATTTAAACCAAATTTCTTACATATATTCGTAAGTATAATGACAAGTGTCAATTTAATTCTAATCGAACTCCCTCTACTCTGTTTGCCCGACTTAAACCAAATTTTGCACACATATTTGGTATAAGGATTAGTCTGTTGGTTTGTTGGTTTAAATGGTGATACTTTTACGAATAGTATTCAATTAGCTCTGTTGATCCGTTTTGATGGCATAACTTCTTGTTCCTGTATATTGGGTACGTTGCGGAACGGAGGTTGGTGTTTTGCTTCATAACCATCCAGTGCGGTTAATAAATGTAAGTTGGTTGCAAATTTTCGCTGCCGAGAACTCTTCTAAGCTGCTGAGGAATGGCTTACCTAGCACGCTCAATCTAGAACTGGCTAGTGCAGGGCAGGTGCATGGGAAGTGTGTTAGTGTTTATTTTTCATTTGGGTCGTCGCAGCTGTAACAATGGGCGTTGAAGGGGATTCCGATTTTTCCTGCGTGCACTCTAATGCACCAGTGCCCCGTTATGATAGCTGTGATCCTAGCTATGTCGGTCCGTGATCTGGATAGCGTATCTCGGGTTCTGCCTAAGTTGTATGTTGGCCACATTTGCCTTGATGTGGTACATGTTGGTAGCCCTCTCCATCTACTACTAGCTATGGCAAGGTAGTAAGAGTGAATTCTTCCCTTCACTGTACTTAATGCGACTGCTACTGGTTCCGCACTGGAAACGTCTGGGGAAGAACCTAACCTGGCTAGTTCATCCGCCTTTTCATAACCATAAATGTTCCTACGGCCGGGAATCTATACTAAGGTGATTTCAAGCTGGTGACTCAATCGGGCTAGTTCCTTTTTACACTGCCTAACCAGTTTGGTGTTCATTTTGTCCGCAGCTAGAGCTTTTATGGTGGCTTGGCTGTCCGACAATATTGCTGCATTAAGGTTGTTTGTGTTGGCTCGATCAATAGCTCAACAAGCTTCTCTTATCGCCAGAAGTACGGCTTGAAAGACGCTAGCCCGCTATCCGGTAGACAGAAAGCTTTCGCCACACTCAGTTGCTCTGAGTAGACATCGGCTCCAACTCCGCATTATATCTTGGATCCATCAGAGTATATTGATATATCGAAGACTGTATCTGGTCCTCCATTGCGCCATTCTACCCTGGTAGGGACTTTATTGGTAAATGACCTTGTAAAATCAAGCATAGGGATGTCATAGTCCATACTCTTTGCCACCAATTCCTCTGGTAATGAACTAAGAATGTTGCCGTGTCCATATGGTCTGTTCCTCCAATTGTGGGACTCTCTGAGTCTGACTGAACAGTTTGTTGCACTGATTTTAATATGAAGATCTATGGGGAGTTGGTGTGTCAGGACGTTAAGTGCATCGGTGGGTCAAGAGCGGACTCCCCCCGTTATACCTATGCACGCTGATCGCTGAATCCTTGCCAGTTTTAAAATGTTGTACGCCTTATCCAGTGCCGGCCACCAAACTAGTGAACCGTATGTCAGGATAGAACGAACTATTGCGGTATAAGGCCATATGAGCATTCTTGGTTGTATACCCCATTTTTTTCCGAAGGTCTTCTTAGAGGCGTATAAGGCTATGCAGGCCTTTTTAACTCTGTATTCGACCTTGTTTTTTCAGTTCAGCTTAGAATCTTGTATGACTCCTAGATATTTGATATTGTTGGATAGTGGACGTGTTTGGTTGTTTAGTTTCGGTAGAACAAAGTGTTGCAACTTGGTTTTTGTGGTAAATAGCATCAGTTCCGTCTTACTAGGATTCACTCCTAGGCCACACCTAGCAGCCCAGCTGCTGAGCTTGTCCAAAGCTCCCTCCAGAATCTTGCTGAGAGTGGAGGGAAACAGTCCGTATACCATTAAGACAACATCATTCGCGTATGCAACCACCTTGACCACCGTTACAATTCAGTATATTAAGCAATTCGTTCATGGCTATGAGCCAGAGTAGGGGAGATAGCGCACCACCCTGACGTGTGCCTCTATTAACGAATCTTGTGAGTTGGCTGCATCCCAGGCTTGCCTCGATTATTCTGCTGCTGAGCATTGAGACTATCCAGTTTCTCACAGGTACTTCCACATCTTAATTGGTCACAGAATTCTGAATTGTTCTTATATGTATGTTGTTAAAGGCTCCTTCTATATCTAAGAAGGCTGCGAGAGTGTATTGTTTAAAGAAAATAGATCTTTCTATTGTTGTGATAACCTCATGTAGGGTGGTCTCCGTGGATCTACCCTTGAGCAATTTGTGCTGTGTAATTTGTAAGGATGTTCTACCTAGAATATCTTTGAGATGTATGTCTAAGACTCGCTCCAGAGCCTTAAGTGCGAATGATGTGCGACTTATTGGTCTGAAGTCCTTAGCTGATTCATGACCTCGTCTTCCGACTTTGGGTTAAAAAAATTACCTTAATTCTTCTCCAGGTACTTGAAGTATAATTGAGGCGAAGGCAGCTTGTAAATATTGAATATAAGAGTTGTGTAACTACATCTTGTAATTTTTGTAACATTATTGGTAGGATGCCGTCAGTGCCTGGAAATTCGTATGGAGAGAAGCTGTTTATCGCCTAGATTATCTCATCCTTTATGATAATAGAGCTGATAGGATTTGTTTGGGTGGCCTCAGGTAACACTATACCTTGAGGCTCATTGCAACTGATCCTGCAGCCAGGCAAGTGTGTATTAAGTAAGTGCTCCAATGATTCTTCAGTAGATTCCATCCAATTTCCATCCTCTTTCCTAAAGAAGGAGGAACTGGAGTGTTCCTTGGATAGAATTCTACCTAGTCTCGCGGATTCCTTAAGGCTGTCGATAGATTGGGTGTGTTCCTTCCAAGATTGCTTTTTTGTGTCGCGAATGGCTTCCTTGTAGGTATTAAGGATAACTTTATATGGTTGGCAGTTGGTCAACCTTTGACACTTATTGAAGGTTTTTCTAACTTTTTTCCTAAGGTCAGAGAGATCCTTACTCCACCTTGGAGGAAAAGGTTTCTTCCTACCCCTACTGGGAGGACACGAGACCCTAAAGGCAACCTGCATGGTTTTCTCAAGAGACTTGACGGAAGAATTAAGTTCCTCCACTGTTGAGATGTGGCTGTGTGTCAATTTCAGGAGTTTCGAGCGCGCCATTCTGGCGAACTTAGCCCAGTCAGTGTGTTTTGGATTACGAAAAGGTATAGGAAGCTCTATTACCAGGTTCAAATTGAAGAGAATCAAGCTGTGATCTGAGAAGGAATTTTTGCTGGACACTCTCCAATCAAACACGTTTAGAGACTCATTTCGGATAGCAGTGCAATGCCTAGAACCTCTTTCCACTTACTAAAGTTAGCAGAGCTTGGAAAGGTGAATGTTGGTATATTGCCCATATTGCACACATTTAGATTTGAGTTAATAAGGATCAGTCTGTAGTTTACAAAAAAGGGTGGTACTATACAGGGGGCGGGGCACTTTCTTTTTAATCTATTTCCATCTACACCGTTTCTCTGATTTCAACCAAATTTCGCACATATATTCTTTAGTATAACGAGAAGTCTTAAGCCTACAAAAGTAGGTGGGATTGGACTAGCTGAATACCGGGCTTTACTCGGGTGTTCATACAATTAATTTTTGAATTTATTCGTCGATTCGAAAAAACTTTCACAAATTACTGAATTTATTATATTATAAATACTTGAATTTTGAAATTATTCAAACCGGTAACTTTGGCGAAATAAGCAAAATGTAGATTCAACACCTTAATATTATGAGAAAAAGTTAGGAAAATCGTGAAGTGGAAATCGTGGAAATTTTTGAAAACATCAGAGCAAAACGAATACTTGGCAATCATTTATGTAAATTTTCTTATACATAAATGCTTTCTTTTGACCTCGTGTCGTAATGTTACTGTAGCGTTTAATGTGTCAATGAAAATGAGTCAAAAATGCAATTTTGAATTTAAATTATTTTTGCAACAATAAATTTTTGCGCCATTTTTTAAGAAAACAGTAAATATTATGGACCTTTCTCTAACAAAAATTGAAAAAATATAAATGTCTTACTAACTGCTATTATTATTTTTATAAAGTACTTCTATAGACCTTTCAGACAAACAAGAATTGAGTTAAATGTATTCAAAAACAGCAGAGCAACTTGCATCGACAGTTAAAACTTAAAATTTTTGACCATTTTCTCTTGCAGCAGGTAACATTGATAAGTTCAAAAATTCATTTTACTAAGAATTTCTATTGTTTTGAAATAAATGATGAGTGCTTACCGGTAAGTTTTTCAAATTAATTATCCTTCAGAAATTTTTAAAATAAATATGTACTAAAGTAAATATGTACTAAATATTTACATACATTAAATACAAAAATGCAAGTTGTAGCCTGTCCGTTAGAGATTACCTTAACCAATGTTAGCTTAGGTCATATTTGCAGATATTTTTATGATCAAGAATTCTTTCATACGTTATTTTTATGTACCTTTTATTTTTACGTTGTTGGCAATTATTTTTTTTAATTTTTTGAGAATAAGCCATTATTTCGTAAGTCTTTTTTTACTGGAAATCAATTACATAAGCAATGGAAATTGAAATTGAACCCTATAGGAACAAACTAACTTGTTTTTAAAAACAACTAATTACAAAACTAATTTAAAATAAACCAGTATATGAACTACTTTGAATTATATTAAGACGGCAACTACTCTGATTTTGACATGTTTTAATTGCAAATTTTTATTAGATTACAAGTTTATATATATTTAACCATGTTATTTCATCAAATAATATTAACTTTAGGCCATCAGTAATAGTTTTCAATTGGTTATTTTAAAGTCATTCAAAAATAATTTAAATATAACTAATTTAACAAGTAGTTGAAAATATATGCAGACGAAAGTCAATTGACTTATTTAGCGGACATCACCATACAAAATATGTTAGTTCGTTCTATGGAAAAAAGTCAGAATTTCAACTAGTTGTGGTTGACACAAAACTACTTTATCAACTACTTTTAAATTAGTTGATTTTCCTACAGGGAAATGTCAAAACAAAGCCAACGTACGACGCAAAGAACTTGCGCATGTGTTGATGCGAACTCAAATACAACAGAATTTGGCATCAGCTGTCCTGATAAGCGAAAGTAAGAATGTTGAATATAAATACACATTAAGAACAAAAGAAGATATATATTACCCTACGCGCTTTGCTACGCTTTAATGTATATTGTAGTACAGCGCCTTCTGGTGTTCAATATATAGGAAACTATATAACGCAAAAATCTTACCGCATCCGAAAACCTCTTATGAAAATCATACTTATCGGATGAGTGGTTTGGAGCAGTTCTTGCAGTATTTGTGCAATAGCGCCCTCTGGTTTGCGAACAAAAAAAAAATAGCTCCAAAGCCCTTCCAATACTCGAAAATCCTATAAGCAAAATTTTCATCCTAATCAGATGAGCAGGTTTAAAGTGTTTTACCATTTCTGAAGAGATTTGTACTACAGCGCCCTCTGGTGTTCAAGAAAGCACATTAAAAAAATAAGAGTGTGCTTTAAACCACACGACTGAAGTAAAATTTCTTTAACTTCATCTTTATGCATATATATATTTATATCTATAGTATAAGCATATACATATCAGGGGGGAAAGTGCCCTCTCCTGCCCTACCGTCACTACTCCCATGTATATGTATGTATGTTTTTATGTGTAGTTATGTATAATATATGCTTGTATATACATACACATATCAAGGGGGAAACTTCCCTCCTTTAGCCCAAATTCACTACACCCATTTTAATGTATATATTTTTATATATGCATAATATATACAATGTTGTCAGGGGGCAAATGCCCTTCCCTTCTAACCCTCGCTACGCTCATGGATATGTATTTGTGTTTATATATGTATACATATATGTTTAATATAAACATGCATATACATCAGAGATCTGCAGCAAGTATTTATAAACAGAGCAGACTCGAGTATATACTAAACCTCTGCACGCATTAACTTGTTTCTACTACAACAATAGTGCATTCGGTGTCGAGTTCAGTAGTTTACATAACTATAACAGCGAGTGAAATTAACACCATAGCCATAAAGAGCAATGAGTATATATATAGCAGAGAATTTTTTTCGCTCTTGAGTTTTAACTCAGTCAAATCGTGGTAAACAAATAAAGGGACACCGAAAAAGGTTCGAAAACAGCGCAGTCGGTATTTGTGCGTCGAAAGATTTTATCTTCGAAAACAGCGCTCTCGGTATGTGCGCATGCGCCGCCATTATTGTTGTGCGCTCTCAGAATCTATGAAAGTGGTTTGACTGCTTTTTTCCTTTTATTGAAATAGATTCTGCACAATGTTTACATTTTTGGCTGGACGGACTTGCATGGATTTATTTCAATATGCCGATTGGATATTTGCAAGATTCTGGCATTTGTGTGAACTTATGAAATGATTTTTTTTCAATATTTTTATGTAAATTCTTTTTTTTTAGGTCAAATAGGAAATTTTTCATTCATTTCAAGTTTAATTTAATCTAATTTAATTGAATAAATTTTTCATTTAATCCAATTTATATTTTCAAATAAATTGGATTAAATGGAGTTTAATGTTACATTTTTTAGCTTTAGATAAGTTCTTAATTATCTGAATTTAATCGAACTTATTGTAATTTTAAAAAAATTGCAACAAATAAACTTTTTTTACCACATTGCTTGCATGCATTTATTTCTATATGAATATATTGAGTATGAAATAAATATAGAAATTTATATTTTCAAATAAATTGGATTAAATGAATTTTAATTTTACATTTTTTAGCTGCTTTTGCTTGCATAGATTTTATTTCAACTTGTCAATAAGATATTTGCAACTTTTAAATTTTTTCAATC
Organism: Coremacera marginata; assembly: GCA_914767935.1. Lineage (NCBI taxonomy): Eukaryota > Metazoa > Arthropoda > Insecta > Diptera > Sciomyzidae > Coremacera > Coremacera marginata. Next base: position 77,850,211 of record OU612045.1, read on the forward strand.
CACTTACAGGTATTTTAGAAATTATTAAATGTCCTTTTTTTAATATTTGTAATAACCTCTAAGTTAAACCAGCAAATTTATAAAAAAAAAAGAAAAAAAAATGCGCCGCCACCGGACTTCGAACCCGGGCACTTTTATTACAACTTAACAAATAACAGCAAGTTTGATGAAATCAAATCAAACTTTTTCCTAAACAAATTGAAATACGCTGAAGAGAACGTGTTGTATGGAAAACATTTCCTTTTTTGTTCAACTTCCCAATTAGATATTTGCAACTTTCAAAGGTTTTCAATTAACTTGCAGGTATTTAATTGGCAAATTGAAGTATGGAATATTAAATGTTATTTTTTAATGTTTCTTACCTATATGTTATTTATTTCAAGTCAAATAGAAAATGCTTCTCTTTCTAATTAGAAAATTTATAAATTTATTTATTTATTTATTTACAAGTACTAAAATATTTTTCTACGATGATACAAACAAAAAAAGACAAATTCATTGAATAAGTTTGTTATTGTTTTTGTATTGTTTTGTAAATTTATGAAAAAAAGAAACTTTTACTTTTAAAAAAATTTAAAGAAAATTAGAAAGAAGTGTACAATGTTGTTTTAAGTGCACTTGTTATATGTTGGAAGTAAAAGTTTTCTTTTTTTCATAAATTTTATCAATCACAAAAAATTATCATAAAAGTTTTGAAAAAATATTCGCTAAAGTGACGAACTAACAATCCGAAAATTTTCCGCAATTCCGTTTCTAAAACGATGCGACTATTTTAAAAATCTCGTTTCGAAAACGTTTTGATTATTTTAAAAATCTCGTGTTAAATTGTTATACCTTGCAAGTTGAAAATTTATTCCACCACTTTTTAAAAACATGTTTGAAATATTTACAATATATTTTCCGCATTTATTCCAATTTATTTCAAAATATAATATGTATATTGCATTGAGTGAAGTAAAACATATAATATATAATAAATTGAATTAAATGAAACATTTTCCATTAATTTTTTCATACTTCAATTTGTCAATTAAATACCTGCAAGTTGATTGAAAAGCTTTGAAGTTGATGAATTCCTACCTTACCATAAGGTAGCAACAACAAGCAGACAAGCAGAATATAAAAAAATGCATGCAAATTTCTTTCTTCCATTTCAGCAACCCACACACACGCATGCGTACAAAAACAATAACAAACTAATTCTTTGAATTTGTCTTTTTTTGTTTGTATCATCGTAGAAAAATAGTTTAGTACTTGTAAATAAATAAATAAATAAATTTATAAATTTTCTAATTAGAAATAGAAGCATTTCCTATTTGACTTGAAATAAATAACATATAGGTAAGAAACATTAAAAAAATAACATTTAATATTCCATACTTCAATTTGCCAATTAAATACCTGCAAGTTAATTGAAAACCTTTGAAAGTTGCAAATATCTAATTGGGAAGTTGAACAAAAAAGGAAATGTTTTCCATACAACACGTTCTTTTCAGCGTATATAAATTTGTTAAAGAAAATATTGATTTCATTTCATCGAACTTGCTGTTATTTGTTATTAAGAAAATAACCCTTAAATTAGATTTTGGCGGACTGGCTAACGTTTTTGCCTTGTAATAAAAGTGGCCGGGTTCGAAGTCCGGAGGCGGCGCATTTTTTTTTTTTTTTTTTTATAACTTTTTTTCTCTTATAACTTTTAACTTAGAGGTAATTACAAATATTAAAAAAAGGACATTTAATAATTTCTAAAATACCTGTAAGTGGATTGAAAATATTTAAAAGTTGCAAATATCTTATTGACAAGTTGAAATAAAATCTATGCAAGCAAAAGCAGCTAAGAAATGTAAAATTAAAATTAATTTAATCCAATTTATTTGAAAATATAAATTTATATATTTATTTCATACTCAATATATTCATATAGAAATAAATGCATGCAAGCAATGTGGTAAAAAAAGTTTATTTATTGCAATTTTTTTAAAATTACAATAAGTTCGATTAAATTCAGATAATTAAGAACTTATCTAAAATAAAAATTGGATTACATGAAAAATTTATTCAATTAAATTAGATTAAATTAAACTTGAAATGAATGAAAAATTTCCTATTTGACCTAAAAAAAAGGAATTTACATAAAAATATTGAAAAAAATCATTTCATAAGTTCACACAAATGCCAGAATCTTGCAAATATCCAATCGGCATATTGAAATAAATCCATGCAAGTCCGTCCAGCCAAAAATGTAAACATTGTGCAGAATCTATTTCAATAAAAGGAAAAAAGCAGTCAAACCACTTTCATAGATTCTGAGAGCGCACAACAATAATGGCGGCGCATGCGCACATACCGAGAGCGCTGTTTTCGAAGATAAAATCTTTCGACGCACAAATACCGACTGCGCTGTTTTCGAACATTTTTCGGTGTCCCTTTATTTGTTAACCACGATTTGACTGAGTTAAAACTCAAGAGCGAAAAAAATTCTCTGCTATATATATACTCATTGTAAAGAGTCTTAAACCGACTTTCAACACATTCGCAATGAGTATATATATAGCAGAGAATTTTTTCGCTCTTGAGTTTTAACTCAGTCAAATCGTGGTAAACAAATAAAGGGACACCGAAAAATGTTCGAAAACAGCGCAGTCGGTATTTGTGCGTCGAAAGATTTTATCTTCGAAAACAGCGCTCTCGGTATGTGCGCATGCGCCGCCATTATTGTTGTGCGCTCTCAGAATCTATGAAAGTGGTTTGACTGCTTTTTTCCTTTTATTGAAATAGATTCTGCACAATGTTTACATTTTTGGCTGGACGGACTTGCATGGATTTATTTCAATATGCCGATTGGATATTTGCAAGATTCTGGCATTTGTGTGAACTTATGAAATGATTTTTTTTCAATATTTTTATGTAAATTCCTTTTTTTTAGGTCAAATAGGAAATTTTTCATTCATTTCAAGTTTAATTTAATCTAATTTAATTGAATAAATTTTTCATTTAATCCAATTTATATTTTCAAATAAATTGGATTAAATGGAGTTTAATGTTACATTTTTTAGCTTTAGATAAGTTCTTAATTATCTGAATTTAATCGAACTTATTGTAATTTTAAAAAAATAAACAAATAAACTTTTTTTACCACATTGCTTGCATGCATTTATTTCTATATGAATATATTGAGTATGAAATAAATATAGAAATTTATATTTTCAAATAAATTGGATTAAATGAGTTTTAATTTTACATTTTTTAGCTGCTTTTGCTTGCATAGATTTTATTTGAACTTGTCAATAAGATATTTGCAACTTTTAAATGTTTTCAATCCACTTACAGGTATTTTAGAAATTATTAAATGTCCTTTTTTAAATATTTGTAATTACTTCTAAGTTAAACCAGCAAATTTATAAAAAAAAAAAGAAAAAAAATGCGCCGCCACCGGACTTCGAACCCGGGCACTTTTATTACAACTTAACAAATAACAGCAAGTTTGATGAAATCAAATCAAAATTTTTCCTAAACAAATTGAAATACGCTGAAGAGAACGTGTTGTATGGAAAACATTTCCTTTTTTGTTCAACTTCCCAATTAGATATTTGCAACTTTCAAAGGTTTTCAATTAACTTGCAGGTATTTAATTGGCAAATTGAAGTAAGGAATATTAAATGTTATTTTTTAATGTTTCTTACCTATATGTTATTTATTTCAAGTCAAATAGAAAATGCTTCTCTTTCTAATTAGAAAATGTATAAATTTATTTATTTATTTATTTATTTACAAGTACTAAAATATTTTTCTACGATGATACAAACAAAAAAAGACAAATTCATTGAATAAGTTTGTTATTGTTTTTGTATTGTTTTGTAAATTTATGAAAAAAAGAAACTTTTACTTTTAAAAAAATTTAAAGAAAATTAGAAAGAAGTGTACAATGTTGTTTTAAGTGCACTTGTTATATGTTGGAAGTAAAAGTTTTCTTTTTTTCATAAATTTTATCAATCACAAAAAATTATCATAAAAGTTTTGAAAAAATATTCGCTAAAGTGACGAACTAACAATCCGAAAATTTTCCGCAATTCCGTTTCTAAAACGATGCGACTATTTTAAAAATCTCGTTTCGAAAACGTTTTGATTATTTTAAAAATCTCGTGTTAAATTGTTATACCTTGCAAGTTGAAAATTTATTCCACCACTTTTTAAAAACATGTTTGAAATATTTACAATATATTTTCCGCATTTATTCCAATTTATTTCAAAATATAATATGTATATTGCATTGAGTGAAGTAAAACATATAATATATAATAAATTGAATTAAATGAAACATTTTCCATTAATTTTTTCATACTTCAATTTGTCAATTAAATACCTGCAAGTTGATTGAAAAGCTTTGAAGTTGATGAATTCCTACCTTACCATAAGGTAGCAACAACAAGCAGACAAGCAGAATATAAAAAAATGCATGCAAATTTCTTTCTTCCATTTCAGCAACCCACACACACGCATGCGTACAAAAACAATAACAAACTAATTCTTTGAATTTGTCTTTTTTTGTTTGTATCATCGTAGAAAAATAGTTTAGTACTTGTAAATAAATAAATAAATAAATTTATAAATTTTCTAATTAGAAATAGAAGCATTTCCTATTTGACTTGAAATAAATAACATATAGGTAAGAAACATTAAAAAAATAACATTTAATATTCCATACTTCAATTTGCCAATTAAATACCTGCAAGTTAATTGAAAACCTTTGAAAGTTGCAAATATCTAATTGGGAAGTTGAACAAAAAAGGAAATGTTTTCCATACAACACGTTCTTTTCAGCGTATATAAATTTGTTAAAGAAAATATTGATTTCATTTCATCGAACTTGCTGTTATTTGTTATTAAGAAAACAACCTTTAAATTAGATTTTGGCGGACTGGCTAACGTTTTTGCCTTGTAATAAAAGTGGCCGGGTTCGAAGTCCGGAGGCGGCGCATTTTTTTTTTTTTTTTTTTATAACTTTTTTTCTCTTATAACTTTTAACTTAGAGGTAATTACAAATATTAAAAAAAGGACATTTAATAATTTCTAAAATACCTGTAAGTGGATTGAAAATATTTAAAAGTTGCAAATATCTTATTGACAAGTTGAAATAAAATCTATGCAAGCAAAAGCAGCTAAGAAATGTAAAATTAAAATTAATTTAATCCAATTTATTTGAAAATATAAATTTATATATTTATTTCATACTCAATATATTCATATAGAAATAAATGCATGCAAGCAATGTGGTAAAAAAAGTTTATTTATTGCAATTTTTTTAAAATTACAATAAGTTCGATTAAATTCAGATAATTAAGAACTTATCTAAAGCTAAAAAATGTAGCATTAAACTCCATTTAATCCAATTTATTTGAAAATAAAAATTGGATTAAATGAAAAATTTATTCAATTAAATTAGATTAAATTAAACTTGAAATGAATGAAAAATTTCCTATTTGACCTAAAAAAAAGGAATTTACATAAAAATATTGAAAAAAATCATTTCATAAGTTCACACAAATGCCAGAATCTTGCAAATATCCAATCGGCATATTGAAATAAATCCATGCAAGTCCGTCCAGCCAAAAATGTAAACATTGTGCAGAATCTATTTCAATAAAAGGAAAAAAGCAGTCAAACCACTTTCATAGATTCTGAGAGGGCACAACAATAATGGCGGCGCATGCGCACATACCGAGAGCGCTGTTTTCGAAGATAAAATCTTTCGACGCACAAATACCGACTGCGCTGTTTTCGAACATTTTTCGGTGTCCCTTTATTTGTTAACCACGATTTGACTGAGTTAAAACTCAAGAGCGAAAAAAATTCTCTGCTATATATATACTCATTGGCGTGATGTTCGCACTCTGGTTCGCTTCGGAACATCAAAACGGACCCAGTTTGATAAATTTAATTCACAGTGTTGCAACAGTTGGTTTACTAATGTGGTGATTGCGACCCCATTTTTGGTGAATCGATAGTGGGGTTTGCACCATCGCCATGGAATTTAAGATCTTAAATTCGAAAATTTCACTGCGTTGTTCTTTCGTGTAGCGATCCACAACTAAAATCCTATACTGTCAGAATGACAATGACACAAAATATGGCGGACAAGGGTCAATAGTGCAGATTTTAATCGATTACAAAGAACCACACCAAAGTACCACTATTGGAACACCCTGTATGAACAATGTATGAATTATGGTAGTAATAGTCAGTTAAGTCTTGCCGCCGATTATCGTTGTAGAATTAAAAAAAAAAAAATGTGTAAACGATGAATCTAAAAAGCTTACACTAGTTTTTTACAACTCCCTTGGAAAAAGCACAACTATTATAAAAATCATGGCACATAAAATCATGTCAAAAATTAATCGTCGTAGGCATCACGTGACTGTGATCATATGTGACATAACTTTTTATTGTGATCTTTTCATTTAAAAGTTTAAAAATAATGATTGTTTTGGGTCCCTAGTAAACAATGATGTAAATATGTACATAATTATAAATATGCTCAACGCTAAGAAACTTGCGTTTATCCATTTTATTAATGTGGGATTTAAAATAATTTGTTAAACTCGAGTAATATTTTACTTTAAAGCAAGAATTCCAATTCCAACATAGTTCCAATCATTACTTGGATCCGTTCTTAACATGTCCAAACAGTTCCGGTTGCAATCATTTTTTTTCATATAAACAGCATAAACCGACATCTCTTTCGTACTTGTTATTGCTTAGCCGAGTTGGTTGTAAAATGATAGAAATAATATATATATATCACTTCTTCTTTGGTTTTTTGGTAAAAGTAATTGAAAGAATAACATAAGACTACTACAAGATATATCGCCGTCCTTGTCATATGCATTTTTTCGTTTATTTGGTTGAACATGCAAACTGGCGGAACTAGATAGCTCCGGAACATGTTTTGGCTCCGAGAGTACTGCTAGTGTTCTTATCATGTGCATTATTCGTTAATTTGCTTGAATATGCAACTGGCGGAATAAGGTATCTCCGGTTAATTATATTTCATTATATTATGCGTATAGCATTTTTCAAGAGCTGATTTCATTATATAAATTTAGATTACATAACAGATCATATTACATATTATATTATAAATTTACTGCACAAATACATTTTTCCCTTCTACAGATTAAAGGAACTAAATGGCTTCGCGGATATGTTTTCGAGAACTAGTTCCGCTGTACGACAGAATCATTCCATGTTCAATCCGGCTCCGGAACTCTCAAGCACAAGCCTAAAACAAACTGAAAATTTAAAAAAATAAAAATCTAATAAGATATTCAAAAATCAATAGCTCCTGTCAAACGATACTGTAACATGTTATCCAACAAGTAAGGGGACAGTTTTTGAGCATTCAAACAACCCAACCCGTGCGGCCATGATGCAATTATTAAGGTAGTAGTGACAGTTGCCTCGGCGAGTATAAAGTACTAGTAAAGAACGAAAAAGTCAAGAAATATGAGATATGTTATGATCTCCGCTTACGAGAAATGGCCTGCTGTCACTACTACCTTGATAGTTTTGTGTGCGATGATATCATTTCTTCACCAATTTTGAGCAGAACTGAAAAAAAATTTCAAATCCAAAGCATACTTGATTGTTGATGAAGATGAAGTTAAATGATGTTGATTGAATAAAGAATAAAAAAATCTCAAAAGGCTTATCCTACTTTATAAACAGATTTTTAAGCAAACATTAATTTCTGATTATTTTTGAAGACGACAATAATTATGATGATGAGATTTTGTTAACCCTCATAGGTATAGGTAGAGGCTAAAATGAACAAGAATATATTCAAACACATTGAATGGTTTTAATACAATTATGATATAATACAGTTGAGGGTCTAAAAAGTAAATGATTTAATTACATAACTGAGACACCACAAAAAAAAAAAATATTGGCTACACCCATGAGTGAGCTCATTTCATCACATGTACAGAACAAACACACAAACATAATTTTAACAATTTTCAATATGTATCATCGAAATGGTTATTTAGTAAGCTGTAATTGCAGATCATCAAAAAACCTTTATGGATAAAAGACTGTAAGTCATAACATGCATTTTTTCCGTTACTTAAAACAAAAACAATAAAGGGGGTGGGGGTAATAGAAATATCTGAGAAATATTTATGTATCGTAATCGAGGTTTAAACTAATATCACTTCCATACATACAGTCGCTCACAAAATTGGCCATACACGATTAAATTTTATGAAAAGCTTTAATTTTAACAGTATTAAAACCAGTTTTTCATATTTTTTTTTTGTTTGCTTTTATTTTAATTAGTATATTTGATTTGCACCATTAAAAAAATAAATAATACAAACTTTTTTGAACAAAATCTAAAAATCCCTTTTTTAATGACACAAAATTGAGCATACATCCCTATAAAAATAATATGTATACTAGATGAGGGCTTTATTGTCCGTAAAGTTACTTCTAATCCCAAAGCAAGTTTCTCGATATTATCGTCAAAAGAAGTATCAATGATAAACCACTCGATATCCACAGAAACAGTTCGACGTCTTTTGCGTAAGAAGAATTTAAATAGCCGAGTTGCAACAAAAATTAAGATTTATAATAAGTTTCAATAATAAAAAAGTTATTTAAATATCTAATGTCAAGAACAACTTATATGAATAAATGAAGTGCGAAATATGTAAAAAGAAAACAAAAATGCAATAATGAATTAAATAATTGGGAATGCTGTTATCTTTATTGGTTATCTCTGGTTATCTAAACAGATGCAGCTTTATTTTAATGGGCAATAATGAACATTATAGTTGAGCACGTAATTGCCAATGGTGCTGTGCATGTTAAGAGCATTATTGGGAGGGAAACTAAAGGTGCTCATTACGGACTAACAGCTTCCGTATAGCTATCTCAAATTAAAGGTAATATAAACTTCTATTTTAAGATTATTTTTAACAGTAAATTTGAACCACTTCATATTTACATAAAATAGACTTGGCATGAAAATATTTTCCTTAATTGTGGCTTTGGTCTGAAGGTCGTTCAAGGTCCCACCCATTTTTCGACGAGTTCAGCCAATGCAAGCATGCCAAGCACAGAGCAACCTACACCAATAAATTAGGATTAGGCCACAAATTATTATGAGCAATCAGCCCACCACAGCAGATTTTTTCCTGCGTTCTTGTAAGCAATGGTTTTTCCGTTTCTAAAAGAAAGTTTATATACTGCTTTGTTCAAGTTTCCTTCTAGAGTTATGATTTAGGGGTGCACGTCAGCGAGAGGAGTTGGTAGTTTATAGATGGCCGATGGTAACATTAACGCTTTTCAGTATAAGAACATACTGAACACAGATCTTAACGTGCATTTTCATCCTTTAAACTGCAGGAAGTGAGTATTTATTTCAGCAGGATGGTGCCTTATGTCATACAGCGAAAACAACAGAGTACTGGTTGAAGAATAACCATCATCCCGTTATTCCCTGATCTTCCTGTAGTCATAGTCCCTTCCCCGATAGAGTCCATATAATTTAAAATTAAGAGGGAGTTGGGACGCAATCCTGCTAATAGTATAGGAGATTAAAGGACAAAATAAAAGAATATTTGCCGATCAATTTCTTCAGAGCATTACCAGGAACTCGTGGATACAATACCTCGTCTTACCGCAGCAGTCATAGGTCAGAAATGGACAATATATAATGGTATATGGAATAGGCCGAAATTATGACTCAGTTTTCAGGTAGCCGAACTTTTCTGAATTAAGACTTATATTTGCTTTTTATATTATATAGGACTTATGTTTTTAGTTTGTTAAGTTTCGTTCTCAAATGTTGTGAAGTTTTTTTTTTTAATTCATCCTTTTTTAATAATTTTGTTGAGCTTTTTTGTGCAAGTAAACACAAAAATAAATCGCGACGATCTGCATTTTCATCGCCATGACTTAATTATTAAAGAAATGCGAGTATTTCACAACTTAATGTTGACGCGAGGTTTAACTTACGAAATTTTATCACACCTACTCTTTGTACAAGTTAAGAAGAAACATGTTTAAACTCTCTCTAACAACAATTTCATATTCAACTGCACGCGCATCCGCCCCAGAATAAAACGCTGACAATGCGTCTGCACACTGTGGAGTGATTGCCAGTAAATTCAAAATAAAGAAACAGCAAAATTAAAATGAAATAGAACACCAGCAAAAATGTTGCCGCAAAGTAGAGTTAAGTTACAATTAAGATAAAGAAATTGTAAAAATCCAATCTTAATCGACGAACAAACAATAAGGGTCGTTTGACCACTAAAAAAATCAATTCTTTTTATTCTTTAAATAAAAACCCACATAACTGGTGCCCGAGCTAAAATAAAAAATGCAGTCGAGAAAAAGGTGACATTAACGTTAACTATTGCAGATCTAAAATAAAAAATTGAACAGAGAAAACAAAGATTGCCACTATCTATACTGTGCAGAAGTAAAATAAAAAAGTGCAGCTGAGAAAAAGTGCCATTATAAATACTTAATATATTATATTAAGTGCCAACATTAAGGGAAGCTGAAATAAAACCAAGTGCCACTGAGAAAAATAACAAAGTGCCACTAAGGAAAATAATAAATTCCACAATAATTACAAAGCACAGGCAGCAGGTATCCAAAAGGACCATTCGTAGCGGAAGCAAAAAGGACAAACCCGACTGGATCAAAAATGCAGATCGAGATTCAATTAGTATTGTAAGTCAACTTAGTAAGAAAGAATATACGTATAAAAGCGTAAACAATTGAAAAATAGACTTTAGTAGAAAAATAAAAAAATTCTAAATTGTTAGCATTCAATTTGTTAAAAAAATTTGTTAAAAATAAACATGTTAATGAGAAGTGATTTAGTTTGATTAATTGATTGGTTAGAAAAATAAGTGAAAAACAAAATTAACAAAGAGAAAAAATAAGATTAGGAAAAACTTTGTAACAGTGATTTAGTAGGAAAAAAAAGAAACAAATTGTTTTTACAATAATATAATAAAAATATATAGAAGATACAGTATAACCCACTTTGACTTGGTATTCATTAACTAAGAATATTTTTATTAATTCCTTAACATTTATTTTAAATGAATTAAAAATGGCAAACCCCAATAATCTTATTAGACCTCAATGCTTGATGCACAGACTAATATAGACAGACATTGTTTCCACTTGTGACTTTCCAATTTGCAGAAGCTCGGTAACTTGACGATTGAGACCAAAGCAGCGGACTGCAAAGCAGCGAAAAACTGCGGGGTTATGTTGCTAGAGTTTGTTGATAGAGTGCAACAAATTATTGATAGAGCACAAACTATCAATACTCTCAACAATATTGACGAGAAGCCTTTTATAGACTGTTTTCTTTAGAATTCTGAGCTGACGGCTGCCTTGCTTGCTTACTTTTTTTTGGCTGGTTTCTGTTGTCGGCTTGGTTTTTTTTTTGCTGCTGTTTGTTTGCCATTTTTATACCCCAACGCGTACTGCGTAAGGGGTATATTAACTATGTCATTCCATTTGTAACGCCAAATATATATAATTTTGATCAGCATCATCTCCTGAGTCGATTTCTGTGTGTCCGTCTGTTTGTCCGTCTGTCCGTCTGCCGACACGATTACAGCCGCAATTTTAAAGCTATCGCTGTGAAATTCAAAACATTAGTTTATTTTTAAAACAGGAAGATCAAGTTCGAAAATGGGCCAAATCGGATGAAAAACACGCCTACCTCCCATACAAAGTGACTTTATATTAACCGTAAAATGTCTTTAAAAACCACAAAAATTAAAGAAATGCCTTGAAATATGTCAGATGAGCTTTGCTCTTCAGTCTTAATCCTGGCTATGAAATTTGGAAAAATCGGATGAAAACCACGCCTACCTCCTACGCAAAGTGGCTTTATTTTAAACGTGAAATCTCTTAAAAATCCACAAAAATTTATGAAATGTTTTGAAATTTTGCACATTAGCTTTGATTTGTAATATGAACCATCTCTATGATATATGGCAAAATCGCCTACCTCCCATACAAAGTGACGTCATAAGAATATGAAAACTTGCGTTAATATATAAAACTGAATGTCATCGTGTATGTCCTGGCTAAGGACTTCGAATATACTTTAACATGGCCGAGGGGGGTATTTTAGCTTCGGTACCCTGCCGAAGCTCCACCCTCACTAGTTTTCGGTGGATTTTGTCGATCGTCAAAAATGATATTTTTGCGATTCTGTCTATTTTGAAGATTGAAGTTATAGAATAATCGCTGAAACTTCTTTATTTCTGAATAAATTCAAGTGCACCCAAAATGTTGGCAAATTTTACCATCTTTAAAATGAATAAATTTTTAACGTTTGAATTTTTTTTTTACTGAATTTATTCATTTATTTCTATTTCTATCTTCTAGTTTCTATGTTCAAGCTATGCTAACTATACTAAAAAATCGATCTAATTAATTAAATTTTTTTTTATGTTATAACTATGCTAACTAAACTAAGAATCTATGCCAGAAAAGGGCACTTTAAGGATTTAAAAAAAAAAATCAATTTGCAACAGCTATAACTATTTCATCCGATTTTCGGTTTTTTTAAATTTTTGGACAAAATAGCTCAAAACAGTTCTTAGTACATTTCTTTATTAAAAATGTTAATTTTTTAATTTTTAGGAATTTTTTTCGTAAAAATATTCAAACTCGAAATTTCCAAAAAGGCATACTTCTAGCAAAAAATTTCGTAGCGACCAATTAAACGTAATCGCACCATTTCTTGTATCTCTATTAGGTATAGTTTTCGAAAATATTTTCATGACATTCCACTCAATTTTTTTTTTAAACTTGGATTTTTGCGATTTTTTTAATAGAACAAGAAAAAAAATTTTATTTTTCTAATAATCTAATGAAATTTAATTGTTTTACGTAAAAACTATTTTCATTCTACATACATATAATTTAGTTACATACTAATAAAAGTATCTAATAAATTGAATTGGTCTAGTTGCCACCCAGGACAGCGACAGCTAGACCAACTTCATTTTATCATAACTCTGACAATTTAAATCCGACTTTCATGTCTGATGACTCATTTCAAAGAAAAATTAAGTTAAAAAAGAAGTGCGTACCAGTTTTTTTTTTTTAAATTTCAGCCTATGAAAATGTTATTGGGATTTCTTTGGGAAAACAGCACTATTTTCCTATACAAGTCAGATTTCCAATATAGTGGTCGTTTGAGGCACCTTTAATTATCAATATTTTTTTCCAGAAAATTTCACAACTGACCTCTGTCATGTGACCACTCTGCTGTACATACTTACTTTGTTGCCTCTAAAATATACATGTCAACAGTACATGACTTTCTTCCATTCTAAAACATTATTGCAAAAACAGACGAAAAAGATTGAATTTCTATTTATAAAGTTTTATTTTGGAAAAATTATATAATCTATAAATATGACATTATTTTTTATAGTAAAAATTTTTAAATTCCTATTTCAAATGGTGAAATGAAATTTTTCGTACAATTGATTTTTTTTTTCTGATGGACAGGTACTAAGCTTATATAAAAACAATATAAAAACTTTTTATATTAAAAATAAACTGTCGAAAAAGAAAAACGAGTTCATTGTCAAAGTATAAAATTTAGTGTTTTCAATAGAAATACAAATCCAAAATTTTAATATGAAAAATTACTGTCGTATATATAAAATCACAGTAGAAAAAAATAAAATTAATTGCTAAAATATAAAATTCACTCATTGTATATAAACTCACTATATAAATTAACTGTCGAAAAAGAAAAAATGAATAGTCAAAAATAAAAACTCACTGTCGAAAAAGACAAAATAAATTGTTAAGAAATAAACTTAGGTTCTAAGCTTATATATATGACAGTTTTTATTTTTATATTAAAAATTTTTTAATTCCTATTTCAAATGGAGAAATTAAAGTTTATTTTTTAGCAATTATTTTTTTCTTTTTCAACTGATTTTATATATACGACAGTAAGTTTTTATATTAAAATTGAAATTTATATTAAATTGTCAGAGTTATGTTCTTACGACCTCAACTTATAATGTGTACAGCAATAACAATAAAATGAAGTTGGTCTAGCTGCCGATGTGCTGGGTGGCAACTAGACCAATTTAATTTATTAGATACTTTTATTAGTATGTAACTAAAATAAATGTATGTAGAATGAAAATAGTTTTAACATAAAACAATTAAATTTCATTAGATTAGTAGAAAAATCAAATTTTAATTTGTTCTATTAAAAAATCGCAAAAATCCAAATTAAAAAAAAAAAACACAGGTGCGTCGTTGGACACACAAGAGAAGCGAAGCTTTTTCGCAGTTACATAGATTTGATAGCTTAATATTTTTTTCTTTTTAATAAATTCACTTTAAAATTCAAAAATTTAAAATAACATAAAATAAATTACATATATACAGAAAACATATTTACTGCTTATTTTTTATTGTTGAATGTCAAATTTCCACGCCAATTACATATACGGGCATATAATGCTAGCGACTCTCCATTTTAACTCTCCACACATGGTTGTGAACTTGGCTGCAATGAACAAATTTTTTCCTTCAACAGCGTACTGCGTAGCGAAAAAATCTGTCGAAAATTTTTTAAATTTCACTCCAAGCCAATCACAGAACGAGGAGTAAAAAACTTCGCTTCAAAAATATATATTAAAGAACGCACACGTAACAAAATTTAACAAACATTTTAGATACCTTGCCGATTTCATGCATGCGTTTGTTTATTTCATATTTATTGATATCATCTATTTTGTGGACACTTAAAACGCACTTGTGGGCATTGCTAATTTTGTTCGTGCCAACAATACCACAAACGCATTCACAATACAAACACACCGATGCTGGAGACACCTTGTGGCAAATAAAAGCAAATTTTTGTAGCATAGCAAATACACAATCCTCTATCTATTGATAGATGGTGACGATCTACTGCATCATAGCTTCTGTTATAACTAACATTAAATTAACAACCGTTCCTCACAGGTCTTTGTGGCCTGGTGGGTAGTGTACTGGACTATCATTTAAGAGGACAAGGGTTCAATACCCACGGGGAGGGCCAAGAATATTTTTAGTATTTAATATTAAAGAATTAAATTTTCTTGTTGTAATAAGCGCTAGCAACAAAGACACCATCAAAATTCCATGACAAAATCTGTCGAAAATTTTTCAGATTTCACTCTAAGCAAATCACAGAACGAGGAGTAAAAAGCTTCGCTTCAAAAATTGAGTGAAATGTTATGAAAATATTTTCTAAGACTATACCTAATACAGACACAAAAAAGGGTACGATTACGTTAAATAATTTGGTCGCTACGAAATTTTTTGCTAGAAGCAAGCCTTTTTGGAAATTTCTTGTTTGAATATTTTTACGAAAAAAATTCCCAAAAATCTAAGAATAATAATTTTTAAAAATGCAAATAAGAAATGCATTTAGAACAGTTTCGAGCTACTTTTACATTTTTTTCGAGCATCTTGACTTTTTTTAAAAAATCCTTAAGTGCCCTTTTCTGGCATAGATTTCTTAGTTTAGTTAGCATAGTTGTAACATGAAAAATAAATTTAATGCATTAGATAGTTTTTTTAGTTTAGTTAGCATAGTTTGAACATAGAAATAGAAATAAATTAATAAATTTAGTAAAAAAAAAAATCAATCTTCAAAATAGACAAAATCGCAAAAATATCATTTTTGACGATCGACAAAATCCACAAAAAAAAATGGCAAGCAAACAGCAGCAAAAAAAAAAAACCAAGCCGATAACAAAAACCAGCCAAAAAAAAGTTAATAAGCAAGGCAGCCTTCAGCTCAGAATTCTAAAGAAAAGAGTCTATAAAAGGTTTCTCGTCAACATTGTTGAGAGTATTGATAGTTTGTGCTCTATCAACAATTTGGTGCACTCTATCAACAAACTCTAGCAACATAACCTCGCAGTTTTTCGCTGCTTTGAAGTCCGCTGCTTTGGTCTCTATCGTCAAATTACCGAGCTTCTGCAAATTGGAAAGTGACAAGTGGAAGCAATGTCTGTCTATCTTAGTCTGTGCTTGATGCAGCTCAACAACCGGCACACAAGCACGAAATCCTGCACCTTCTACACCCTCCGAAAATAGGACAAACGCATTTGCTGAGCTTACAGCATCAATTTCAGATGTGGTTACGCAGATAATTAACACTCGTGTGACAATTATTTGAAGAAATAGTAAGTAGAAATAATCAACAACAATTAGTTGATCAGGCAATGTATTCACAGTTTAGAGAAAATATTAACGGTTTAGATAAAGTACCAGACGTTGTGAAATCACTAAGAGAATTTTCAGGTAGACGAAACGAATTCAGCTCATGGAAAAAAAGCATAGAAAGGGTTTTTAATATTTATGAAACAAGAAGAGGTACACCTAAATGCTATGGGATATTAAATACGATAACAAATAAAATAACTGGAAACGCCGACAGTGTACTAGAATCGTACAATACACCCCTTAACTGGGAAGCAATTGGTACATGTTTAACAACACACTATGCTGATAAACGTGATCTGGGAGCCTTGGAGTAGCAGATGACTAACCTGTTTCAAGGACAAAAAACTGTGCAAGAATTTTATCAACAAGTTTATGCGCACTTATCGTTAATACTTTATAATATACTAGCTTAAGCCCGCCGCTTCGCCGGGTTTTCAAAAAGTTTTCATTCAAAAATTGATAGTGGGTAGGCTTGATTTTTCGCTACCAAAACGATTTTTTATTGTTTAAGTAATACTACAAATTATTAACCTTAAGATTGTTATATCATCTGATAGGAAATCGAAAACCTAAATTTTGGATTTAATTTTTTTTACAACAAAAACAACTTTTATCCAATTTTTTGGCTTAAACTAAAAATTTTTTAACATTTTTTAAAAAAATTTTTTAAAATATTAATACTTTGGTTTAGTAAAAATTTCAACTTATGTTTGAAGGATATTTTAACAAACAACATTTTTCAAAAAAAATTATTGAAATCCATTGCAAACTGACTGAAATATTTGCCTTCAAAGCTAAAAGTGTGAATTTCAAGTCGTTTTTCTCTCATTCTCAGCTTATAATTAATACTAAAAAGATCTGGTACTAAAATTTTTCACAGTTTTCAAACTACATACATGATTTTGGTATCAAATTGAAGGAAATTTAAAAGCGTTTATTGATTTTGTTCTCGTTTAACCGAAGTGCAATTTAATCCATTAGGGCCGAAAGAAAACCATAAAAAACAGACATTTTTAGACTTGAAGCAACATTTTGGTGAAAACTATGTATGCCATTGAGCAGAAATAAGTTATTATTGCATGCTAATTTTAGAACTGGCACTAAAACTTTTGAAATATTATGCAGTATTTAATGAAAATTCGAGACGCATATGTTTCCATATAGTAACATTGGTTGTTAATGGGTTAAAATAAAGTATCCTTTTGCACTCTCTGCTGACCTATAAATATGTGTACAAAATTTTATAAAAATCTGAGTTGTCGTTTAAACGTGATGAGTGAACATAAAAAGTGGCTACAGATTTATTAATAGTATAGATTATGTATGAATGAAAGTGAAGAAGCTGTTAGAGTTATAACAGACACCTATAGGAATAAAGCACTTGACACCTTTATTCGAGGCTTATTAGGAGATCTATCTAGGCTCCTTGGAATAAAAGAGCCAACAGATCTACCACAAGCATTGCAATTATGCTTAAAACTCCAAAATCAAAATTTCAGATCACAAAACGCTAACAATAGGAACAACAACAACCACAGACAAGAATTTACACCATTTAGGCAGAACAGAACAGAATACAATAGGAATAGTTACCAACAAAGGCAGTTTTATCCCGGACTAGCCTACCCACCAGATATCCAAGAAAAACAAAACACAACATCCCTCATTACCACCCGGATCCATACAAAATAGACCACCATATAAAATGCAGAGAAACTTTAATATAGAAACAACACAGGAAAAAAACACAGGGAACCCACAATACACTGAGGAACAAATTAAAAGTGATTACTTCGAATTTCCATCCAAGACAGAAAATTTTTTCAATTGAATTAATTTTTCTGTTCGGCCGTCACCTCTCTGCAGACAATGGCAAACCTCAGAGAGTAAAAACTGCCAAGAAAAGCTTCTTGAGAACATAAGACGTTCGGAGTCGGCATAAAACATGTAGGTCCAGTTCTCGATCATTTGTGTGCAAACATTTCAAATCACACACAACACAATTGATCATAAGAAGCTCGGTCAAAGTCCTTTCAAGGACTGAATTGGCCATTTCGTTTTTTTTTTTACTTCGAATTTCAAGATGTATCAGATATTGATTTTAAGAATAAGTAACTCTTCGTTGCCCTTCTTCGTATGTTCGCTCCATTAAAGCGAAGAGTGGAGAAACTTAGAATATCCTAGTCAACACACGATCAAACAAAAATTACGTCCAACCTAATTTAGCAAAAAGAATTATAGAAAATGAGGAATGCTTTTATGCAAATTCAGTAAGCCGAAAAATCAGAATTACACACCATACTTTCATTTAATATCAATGATATTCAATTAAAATTTTATTTACTTCCATCCCTAACATCTGCCATATTAGGCAATGACAGCTTAAAACAACTCTCATCTATTATTCATACGAAAGACAATTTCATGGTAGTTCGAGATATAATCAAAATAAAATTAAAGCATTTAGTTTCACAAAATGTAAATCGAATTGAAATGGCAGATGACCACTAAAATGAATATCAAAAACAAACAATGCAGACACCTATAAGAAACAACGCAAAACTCTTTTCAGGACCAGCCCTGTAGGAAAATCAACTAATTTAAAAGTAGTTGAAATAGTAGTTTTTTGTCAACCACAACTTGTTAAAATTCTGACTTTTTTCCATAGAACGAATTAACATATTTTGTATGGTGATGTCCGCTAAATAAGTCAATTGACTTTCGTCTACATATATTTTAAACTTCTTGTTAAATAAGTTAAATTCAAATTATTTTTTAACTACTTTAAAATAAATCAATTGAAAACCACATATATTTTCAACTACTTGTTAAACTAGTTATATTTAAATTATTTATTTAACTACCTTAAAATAACCAATTGAAAACTATTTAATTTCCACTTACTGGAGATGAATTTAAAAGTATAAAAATTTTAAATTTCTACACATCAAAGAGATCATCTATTTGACTGTTTTGAAAAATACATAAATTCATAAATCATGCCAAAAAAATCATGCCCGGTCGACACAAATAAATTCTGAAATATAAAATCCGAAAGCAAAATGTAAACAAAGTTAAAAGTACAGAGTCCAAATTGTGTAATGTTTGCTAAAATATAATAATAATATAGTTTGCTAAATAATAAAGAATTTTTAATCGTTTCACAGGTTTTTGAGGCAGTTTATCAGTTTTAAAGTGTGTTTACCACGTCTTGCAGCTCAATGTCGTAAATAAAAAAAATATGTCTTTTTGAAACTAAATGTTAGTGAAGCCTAAAGTTCATAATATTTGATGAAATAGCATGGTTAAATATATATAAACTTGTAATATATTAAAAATTTGCAATTAAAACATTTCAAAATCAGAGTAGTTGCCGCCTTAATATAATTCAAAGTAGTTTATCACCTACTTGTTTTTCAGTAGTATTTCAATTACTTCATATATAATGCAATAAAAACTATTTAGAATTGAAGTGGATGCCGCCTTAATATAATTCAAAGTGGTTCATATACTAGTTTATTTGAAACTAATTTTTTAAATAGTTGTTTTTAAAAACAAGTTAGTTTGTTCCTATAGGAAGACGAGAGATAAACTTATACAACGAAAGTTTTAGCAACAATTTATTTATTTGTTGGCCAAACAAGGCAATATACTTATTCTAACTTAATTTAATTTATTTTTATTTTATTTTTATTATATTTCTTCTCCCCTTTCCTTGTTTTGGTGTTCGAAGATGTACGAATTGAAGTGGGCGCAATCCGCCCACCTAAAAGGCATGAATTCACGAACACGTCAAAAAGGAGAGGCAAAAAGAAAATTAAAAGTAAGAGTAAAAGGTACTTACATACTAGAAAGAGGAGAAGAAAAAAGAAAAGATCAAAGTCGGGGTACTAGGAAGAGAGATAGACTTGGATAGTACTTATATCCAACAAATTTAGAGAGGGCCTGCGTAATTGTGGTATGCATACGAGCATGGTAGAATAAGAGAATTTAGATGCATTTCTGAGAGGCAGACTGTCGTAACTATCAAAACGAACTTGTCAGCTCATAGAAAATCTGAAAGCGATGATAAAGCTTGAATTGGAAAGTTGTAAGCAAAAAAGTGATTTGTGTTGATTTTGACCATTTTGGGTATGAGAAAGAGAGCGCAGTCCAAAATGCATATACCTTCTTTTATTCTTCCATGCATACGAGTAACTATATACATATAATTTAACTTAAGCCTGAGTTAATTTTGGTTAACGAGGAACTTAGACAGGTTTTGCTTGAAAGACGATTTGGACATGGAAGGTGAGAAGTATACGGAAACGTTATTGAATTCTCTACAGCATCGATTGATGGGTTCATTGTTTGCGTATGTAGTTTGGTTCTGACATTCAGTTAACAGCCGAGTATGCCTAGTACGTCTTATTGGATCGTTGAGGCATATCATACTAGAAATATATTCGCTGTCAATAGCACTTTTAATAATACGAAAGTGAAACATGAGCCCAATAATGATCTTCTTGATGATAATGGCATCAAGTTTAAAAGGCTGAGTCTGTATACATATGAAGGAAGGCTATTATAATCACGGGGGTTGTACATGTCTCTCAACGTGTTTAGTAAGAATTGCTTTTGAATAGACTCGATTCTTTCGCTATGGGAATCGAAAGACGGATTCCAAATTATGCAGGCATATTCAAGTATTAAGGCCTGACTATAATAGACACATACTGGCAGACTAATCTGTCAATATAAAAGCGAGCCCATATAAATATATGAGCATACCCATAATTGGAATTGCCACAGTTTCGTTAAGTTTCGTTAACTTTTATTGGCTTTTTGTAGAGCGAATCAAATCGCTCACAGCATAGGCAAAAGTCAAAAAATTTTTTTATTTAAATTTATTAAACAAATTAGTCAAGCCAAATTGCAAAGGCTGCGATTGTTTATTTTTTTATATTATTTTGTGTATAAATTTAAAAAAAAATCGCTCAATTAAACGCAAACAAAACCGCAAATTGTATTGTGACACTTCTCAAAGTCAATGCATGGTAAATATGGAAATTTTTTATTCTGACAACAGCCGACTGACTTTCCGTTTAGTTTTTGGCATAAGAGTATGCCAGCATGTGTCTATTATAGTTAGGCCTTTAGCCGCACTAACGCACAGCATAAGGAGTAGTGACCCAAATATTCTTGAATTCATTTGCTCGTCTTTTTATAAAACCAAGTTGTTTGCTGGCTCTGGACAAAATTTTGTCATAGTGCAAATTAAAGCGCATTTTGCAATCCAAGACTACTCAAAGATCCACTACATCATTAACTCTTTTAAGCTCGGTACTATTGAGGTGGTAGGTTTGTAATGCGATATTGTTCTTACGAGAAAAACGTATAACATTGCATTTATTAACATTAAGATGCAGTTTAATTTGAAGACACCATTGCTCCAGAGACAACAGTTTTGACTATAAAAAGTTTACATCTGCCTCTGATTTGATTGCAAAGAACATTTTTAAATCATCTGCATACATAAGGTGTGGGTATCGTTCAGGACTTCTGACAAATCGTATATAAATACGTTAAAAAGAAGAGGATTAAGGTGGTTGCGGAACTCCTGAGGAGACTGCAATTTTTTTCGACAGAATTCCTTAGAATTTAACATACTGGGATCTGCCGTCGAGATATGATTTTAGCCAATTCTAGTATTTTTTTCTAGTCCCGTAACACAGAATTTTTCTAATTTGCGTGTAAGCATGTTTTGATCAACTCGATCGAAGTGCACTTTACTGAAATCCGTATAAACAGCATCTATTTGGTGACCCTTTTTCCATATTTATTAAAACATCTGATACCATGACCATGAGATTGAATGTTGTAGATCGTCCCTTACGGAAGCCGTGTTGCTGCTCATTTAGATGTGGGTTGATGATACTTGTTAGCTTATCACAAATAATTTTTTCAAAAAGTTTTGGAATGGCTGATAAAATTGCTATGCCTATCGTTGGGTTGGCTTCCAATATGACGGAAATGTCCCACAAGACAGTAAGTCGTTAAAAATTATGTATAATGGCAGAAGTAGTTGGTCCAAACATCGCACCAGGGAGCTTGTAGGTATTAGGTCCGGTCCAGGTCCCTTAAATAAATCCAGTTCTTTTATAGCATTAGAAATCTCTTCCTACGTTAAATTTATGCTATCTACCACAACAGTTGTGCTGGGAAGAGAGACTTCAAATTGATATTGACAAATAAAATTGACAAAAGGCCTCCTCCGCATTTAAAATGAACCGCATATAAGATGATGATTTCATGAAGTTTGGATGAATTGTTATTACCTTTAAACATAGACGATGGATAGCCGCTAGATTTACGCTTCATGTTAACAAAGTCAAAGAATTTTTTCGTTCTTAGATGATTTTCTCACCGATAAGGTTAGTGTACAACTTGTATTCTGACTTGATAGAGAACTCTTTTGATAGCTCGTCATACCTTAACTTGAGAGCATCGCTAACACAATCAGTGTTTTTGAGAAGTTTATGGATTTTATTTTTTTGATTCCTCAAAAATCTGAGATTTCTATCTAGCCACGGCTCTGAAAGCTTATTATTTTTCTTTATTTTTGGCACATAACTTTCGATAGCTGTAAAACTATGCTGATAAAATCTAGACACAGCGCTGTCTACGTCTAAGTTGAAAAGAATATAATTCCAGTTTAGAGTATTAAGATAATATTTTATGCTTTCGCAATCGGCGTTGAAGTAATCGTACGCAATAGAAATAGAACAAACACTGACACCCCCGTTTATTCTAAGACCTACCCTTATCCCATGTGTCTAAAAGAAGAAATCGAGAAAGAAATCAAGAAACTCTTAAATTAAGGCATAATTAGAATCTCAAAATCTCCATACAACTCCCCAGTACGGATAGTGTCCAAGAAACAGGATGCGCCGAGAAAAAAAAACAGTATGGTAATTGATTACAGAAAGTTAAATGTTGTCACAATTGCAGATCGTTACCTAATGCCTAATTTCAACGACGTCTGTCTCAGTCAGGGCAGATGGTTTTTAATAATTGATTTGAAAAGTGGCTTTTTAACGTCGAAAAGACAGCATTTTCGATAAATCCAGGAAAATACGAGTTTACCAAGTTGCCATTCGGTCTAAAGATTGCACCCGCGATATTTCAGCTTGCACTCGATGACATACTCAGAGAGCACATCGGAAAATTATGCTTCGTCCATATATACGATATCGTCATATTCAGTCCAGATGAAAAATCTCAAGCAAATCATATTTCCAAAATCTTCGTGACCTTAGCAAAGGCCATCATGAAAGTGCAGGTTGATAAATTTCAATTTTTTAAAAAAGAGATAGAATATTTAGGTTTTGTAATATTTTCTCAAGGTGTTTCTACCGATCCAACCAAAGTTCAAGCAATATCAAATATCCTAAAACACTTAAGCAACTGCGTTCATTCTTAGGACTCTCGGGTTATTGCCGCAGATTCGTCATGGATTACGCAAAAATCGCAAAACCGTTAATAACACTGCTGCGTGGAGAGGATGGAAGAGTATCTAAAAACGTTTCTTAAGATCAAATTATTGATTTATTTAAATGAAAACGCAAGAAAAGCATTTGACCAGATAAAAAACGCGTTAATTTCGAAAGAGGTAACATTAGCTTATCCAAACTACAACAAAGAGTTTCATCTGACTACAGATGCCTCGAAATACGCCATTGGAGCGGTTTTAGAATAAGATGGTTGACCAATTACCTACATTTCTCGAACACTCAGTAAAACCGAGGAATCATATGCCGCTAATGACCGCGAGCTTCTAGCCATTATATGGACTTTAAACATTACGAAACTACCTATATGGTGCTGCAAGAATTAAGATTTTTACAGACCATCAACTCCTTAGTTATGCATTTACTAATAAGAATGATAACGCAAAACTAAAATGATGGAAATCAATTCTTGAAGAATACGCTCATAAAATAATTTACAAACCGGGAAAGTCAACTGTAGTCGCGGACGCGTTATCCCGACCATCTCACATAAATTCTCTCTCAATAGCCATGCATTCAGATGAGAGTTCACCGCATAATTTAATCGCCACCACAGAAGTACTTATATATGTATTTAGAAATCAAATTTTCATTTTAATAGAGCAAGAAGACAGTTATCATTTCCCACGTACCCATTTCCCACGTACCATATACATAAAGTAAAGAGACAAACATACTTAGAGCAAGATCTAATAGACATTATTAAAAGCTGTCTTAACCCATCTGTAATAAATGGGCTATGTACATCAAAAATCATTATGGGTACCGTACAAAACTTTTATGCGGACTATTTAAAAAATTATAAGATTAGATTCAGTCAGTTAATTGTAAAAGATTTAAAGACATCGGAAGAACAAGAGCAGTGTATTATAGTAGAACACAGAAGAGCTCACCGCAATGCACTAGAGAAGAAAAATCAATTATTAGAAAAATTGTATTTTCCTCATATGATAAATAAAGTTAAGAACCTTTTTTAGTATCATACGGGCTTAGCTTATAAGCCAGACACCCTTATAGCTTAAGAACAGACACTCACCAGACCCTGTAATTTCAGCAACTCCCATTCTAAAGTATGCAGACCAATTAGTACATGTAGATATTTATATAGTAGAAAAAATACTTATTCTAACAACAATAGACATATATTCAAAATACGCTCAAACGCTGTGCACTCAAGAGGAATATAACACATTAAAGAGCCATTGCGACAATTATTAATGGCACTTGGCACTCCTGAAACATTAGTTATTGATAATGAGAAAGCTCTAAACTCAGCGTCGATAATGTTGATGCTAGAAGACCACCTAAAAATTAAAGTTTACAGAACACCACCTTAGATGAGTAGTACTAACGGACAAGTGAAAATATTCCACTCTACATTATCGGAAATACTTAGACGCTTAAAAAAAGAGAGAATATAGGTGGAAAATTTGAAGGACTTTTGCACAATCCTGTTTAAAGATACAATTTTAATATACACTCAACTACGAAATACAAGCCAATAGAACATTTTTTGGTCGAAGAGTTAGCACAAACCCCGATATTTACGAAAGAATAAAATAGGATAAAATACAGAGAGTAAAAGCAAAACAAGAGTTAGACCTAGAATATCATAGCAAAAATAGAAATGACATCAAAAACTACAGCTCAGGACAACAAATTTATGCAAAAATTAATAAAAGGCATGGCACAAAACTAACACCAAGATACAAAGTAGAAATTGTAAAAGAAAACAGATCAAGCACAATACTAAAGCCCGTATGATACTTAATTTGTTTTGTCCAAATTTAAAATCTGAAAAAAAAGTGGCGCGTGGGCAGGACAGGCATATTTTGTAAGAAAAGGATAAACGTTGTTACTTTTTTAATTCCGGTGTTTTGAAGAGCAGCTGCATTTAATAAATTAATATTAGCTACACACATCACTTCCAATTCAGCATACATTTATATTAAATAGTTTTGTTTACTTTAAAAATGTTAAATTAATTATTAACCGCACAGTAAATATTTGATCGAAACTTAACGAAGAACGAATTGAAAGAAACGGCAAAAAAAATACAGTCCGTCCTACAAATTTTTCTCCAATTCGTACTATATGCATACTCACGCACACCAATTGAATCTATTTGAACTGCTCTAGTTTTCATTTTCAATGACAAAAATTGAGCAAAAAAAGTTAAGTATCATACAGGCTTAACAGAATCCGGTCGTATTATTAATAAAAATTTAATCAGAAATTAATTACAGATCACTTATGGCAGCCGCTTACGCGCAAGTGCAATTACTGGACTATAGTAAGGCACAACTTATAACAATTGACATCGGAACAGCGAAAATCCAAACAGCAACATTTTAAATCATACATCTTATAGAATTTAGAAAATACAAAGAAGCAATCTACGAGTACAACATTGAAAAAGCAACAGATCTTTTAATAAACGACAACTTTCATCCAAACCTCCTACCGTTAACTAATCAAATAAAACTACATAGGAAAAGGCTTATCAATAAATATATTAGGCAGCGCATGGAAATGGGTAACAGGTACACCCGACCATAACGATTTTATAATTCTAGAAAACAAATTAATAATATACTAGAAAATAACAATAATCAGGTAGTCATTAATAAACTTATTTAAAGTAAAATGAACGAAATTACATACATATCAAATAAAATGATAAAAATTCAAGAAAATAGAACCAATAACTTTGAATTAAAAAATAACTTCGCTCTAAAAATCAAACACAAACTAGAATTTCCTTATTTTCCTTATACGAGTATAACCATCGACAAGGCATTCGAGTTTGCCGACGTAAAAATAGCATCCTACTATTGTAGCCTACCTATAACAAATACAGAAAATTCCAAAAAATTATAAATTAGACCAATAAGAAAAGGTAATTATATTAACAATATAAATCTGCAGAAGATTGTAGTACATTCTGATGAAATTTTCGGATTAAAAGATGATTGTAAAAGTTTTTAATAATTCAGCGATATATGAAGAAAGTAAAATAGAAAACATAACAAATAGTTCATGTATTCCACCATTATTAAAAAGCAAACTTGCAAATTATACGAAAATAAACAATGACAACACAGAAGATATAAAAGAAATATTTGACGACATTATATTTATACCC
Organism: Coremacera marginata; assembly: GCA_914767935.1. Taxonomy (NCBI): domain Eukaryota; kingdom Metazoa; phylum Arthropoda; class Insecta; order Diptera; family Sciomyzidae; genus Coremacera; species Coremacera marginata. The sequence goes on from OU612045.1 coordinate 77,877,208, forward strand.
CAACGCATACTGCGTAAGGGATATTTTAACTTTGTCATTCCGTTTGTAACGCCAAGATGGAGGCGTGGCAGGTATAGAAAAATATATATATTTTTGACGGACATTTCTGTCTGTGGAGGCATGGTCTCCCTCGTCGTCGTTGACCAGCGACCCTCGCCTGGAGCACTTTTTTCGCTGGAGCTTCGTCGTCCATACGATGGACGTAGTCGCTGCACAGTTATACGCCAAACTACGTCAATGTCTTCGTAGAGCTCATACAGCTCGCGGTTGATTCGGATGCGATAGTCAAGACCGAAGATTTTGCGAAGAACTTTTCTCTCGAACACCCCCAGAGCGGCTGCGTCAGTTTGCGAAACTACCCTTGCCTCAGCGCCATAAAGCGCTTCAGTCTTAATTCTGGTTATGAAATTTGGAAAAATCTGATGAAAACCACGCCTACCTCCCATACAAATTGGTTTTATTTTAAATGTAAAATCTCTTAAAAATCCACAAAAATTAATAAAATTTTTGCTTGAAATTTTGCACTTTAGCTTTGATACATAATATGAACCATCTCTATGATATTTGGCAAAATCGGATCAAAACCACGTGTACTTCCTATACAAAGTGACGTCATCAAAATATGAAAACTTTCGTTAATATATAAAACTGAATGTCATCGTGTATGTCGTGGGGGGTATTTTACCCTTACCAGTTTTAATTGAATTTAAAGGAAAAATACAAAAAAAAAAAACATGAAAATATTGATTTAGATGGTAGTTATCTTTTTAAACATGTAAATTAAACAATTGAAATAAATAATAAAAAATATTTTTCCAAAATTGTCAGTAGTAGTAAGCCATTACGTGCAATTTTGCAGTCAAATAATGATTGAAAGAAATGTTAAAAAATCTTAATGTTAATAGTACTAACCACATTGAGTTACTTAAAAAAGAAAACGGTATAAGTCTTACTAGCAATATAATACTGTTAATTTCTGGAATTTTAATTGTAACTAGCTTATACCCGGCGCGCTTCGCTGCGCTCAGCGCTTATCCCCTAAAAGAGGGCGTAGTTTTAGCTAAGCCATGCTTTTATAGTAAGTTCTTACCGAGTTTCATTGATGTGTGACTTATTTCCAAAGCTATACCAAAAATTTTGGTTCAACACTCGTTCAACACCCATAAAATGTTACTGTGGAACAGCATGTGTAAATTGAGGTCGAATACTAAATTCCGAGGCTGTGCGCCCTATAATTCCAAAACTGTTCGAAATTGAAAATTTTTGGTGTATTTAAGATGCCTTTTACGATCGGCACCCGACTTCACAGGAACCCTCTCAACGCTTTGGTATAAAAATTGGCTTAGTGGTTTCGAAGTCTTTACGTGATATACACATATACCCACATACGTGTATACATTAAGTCGCCTCACGCTCTTTAGGAAAACAAATTGTTCAGTCTCGTTCTTCAAAATAATCCATCGCTTATGTTATAATGATCCCCAAAATATTTCGACTAAAAATATTGGCTGGTATGGTAGTTAAAATAAAACAAACGGTCAGAAATAAGAGCGATGAAAAAAATTTTGCATAAAAAATCTTAAATTTTTTCCGTTGGACCAAAGATAATGCGGACTTTAATGGATTGTTTTAACTTTTTTCATATTATGTTCACTAAAATTCAAACGAATCTTTTCCTGTACTACTTTTAGTCAAATAAATTGTTCAATGTAAACAATGTGTACATTTTTTAGTAATTTCATTCCATTTAGTTATTCAGTTTACACTATATTTAATCATCAATAGATAAATTATTTGACTAAAAGTAACATGGCAAAACAAAAAAAAAAATTTTAATTTGAATTTTAGTGAAAATAATATAAAAAAAAGTTAAAAAATTAATGAAAATCTGCATTATCTCTGGTCCGACTGTAAAAATTTAAAATTTATTGGTGCAGATTGGAAGAACTATTATTTCTGACCGTTTGTTATTTTTTACTACCGCACCAGTAAATATTTTTATAAAAAAACCCGATTTTTACAACATATTTCAAACCATTCCGTGGCATACTGGTTGAGGTACGTGGCTTGTATGCCATAGAATCCAGGTTCGAATTCCACCTGACACACAAAGTTTTTTCAATTGAATTAATTTTTCTGTTCGGCCGTCATCTCTATGCAGACAATGGCAAACCTCAGAGAGTACAAACTGGCATGAAAAGCTTCTTGAAAACATAAGCCATTCGGAGTCGGCATAAAACTTGTAGATGCAGTTCTCGATGATTTGTTTTCAAACATTTCACAACACGCAGGCATAAGAAGCTCGGTCAAATTCTTTTCAAGGGCTGAAATGACCATTTCGTTTTTGTTTATTTTTTTTTTTTATTTCAAACCATTCCAGCTCACGGATGGCTATCGCTACAGTCGAAATATTTGGGGACTCCTCATAACATAAAGCATTATTTTGAGGAACCGACCCGAACACCTTTTTTTTTTGAGGAGCCTTAGTATATATACATACATTTTTTACAGATAGATAGATGAGCAGAAAAAGTAGGCATGGCAACATTTATATATATAGTGACCTCCACCTGGTCCCATTGCACCCACATACCAAGTTTCACTATCAAAACGCGTACAGCTCTGAAATTACAATGATTTTTGAAAAGCCGCCAGTAACCATATGAACTAATCTACCAAGTTTTAGTCTTTTACTGTAAAAAAAGTCTAATATGGATTTGTGAGCGTTAAAAGTAGGCGTGGTAATATTTATATATAAAGTGAACGCCACTTTGACCCGTAGCACCTACATACCAAGTTTGACTACCAAAATGTTCACATCTCAGGAATTAAAATTATTTCTAACCGATAGCCCTGGCAGCTAGTGCTTAATTAGTTAGAATTTTTAAATTCTAATTAACTATAGTACATTACTAAATAAGTAAATAAATAAATTAAATAAAATTATTTCTGAAGAGTGGGCACAGATACAGTGCCACCATGCACATATTTTGCAAAGCTGTCGAGAGTAATCGTATGAACTTAATTGCCAAATTTTAGTATTTAACGATGAGAATCGTCTGATTTATAGAAGTTCTATTAATTTGTGGGTAAAAAAAATCCAAGTGGCGGCCGTGGCGTAGTGGGTAGAGTGTGTGGCCCATACGCGAGAGAACCCTGGTTCAAATCCCACCTGACACAGAAAGTTTCTTAATTGAATTAATATTTCTGTTCGGCAGACAATGGCAAACCTCAGAGAATAAAAACTGCCATGAAAAGCTTCTTGAAAACATAAGCCGTTCGGAGTCGGCATAAAACATGTAGGTCCAGTTCTCTATCATTTGTGTTCAAACATTCCACAACACGCACAACACAATTGATCATAAGAAGCTCGGTCAAAGTGCTTTCAAGGGCTGAAATTGGCCATTTCGTTTTTTTTTTTTTTGTGGGTGGTACAAGTGGGCGTGGTAAATTAGAGCACCTGCGTATCAAGTGTTAATATCAAAACGTGTACAACTCAGGAATAAGCATGATTTCGAAAAAGTGGGCGTAGATATGTTGCGACCACGCCAATTTTTTAACAGTTGCCGACAGTGGCCATATGAACTAAATTACCAAATATTTGTCTCTACGGCAAAAGCCGTCTGATATCAAGCATTTTTACTTATTTGTGGGAGGTAAAAGTGGGCGTGACAACGTTTATATTTACATAGTGACTGCCACTGCATACCAAGATTGATTATCAAAACGTGTACAGCTCAGGAATAAGCAAGATTTCGATAAAGGGGGCGTAGATATAGTGCGGCCATGCCCATTTTTTGTACATTGGCCGACACATTGTATACGAACTAAGTTACCAAACCTTAGTCTTCTAAGGCAAAAGCCGTCTGATATAAAGCATTTTTACTGATTTGTGGGCGGTAAAAGTGAGCGTGACAGCATTTATATTTACAGAGTGACTGCCACTCGGACCTATAGAACCTGCATACCAAGATTCACTATCAAAACGTGTACAACTCAGGAATAAGCATGATTTCGATAAAGTGGGAGTAGATATCGTGGCGCCATGCTCATTTTTTGTACATTGGGCGACTTAACCATACTAATCAAATTACTAAATCTTAGTCTTCTACGGCAAAAGCTGTCTGATATAAAGTATTTTTACTGATCTGTGGGCGGTAAAAGTGGGCGTAACAACGTTTATATTTGCATAGTGACTGCCACTTGGACTAATAGCACCTGCATACCAAGATTGACTATCAAAACGTGTACAACTCAGGAATAAGCAATATTTCGATAAAGTGGGCGTAGATATAGTGCGGGCATGCCCATTTTTTGTACATTGGCCGACAGTATCCATACGAACTAAATTACCAAATCTTAGTCTTCTACGGCAAAAGCCGTCTGATATAAAGCATTTTTACTGATTTGTGGGCGGTAAAAGTGGGTGTGACAACGTTTATATTTACATAGTGACTGCCACTTGTATCTATTGCACCTGCATACCAAGACTCACTATCAAAACTTGAACATTTCAGGAATTAAAAGATTTATAATAGTGGTGGATGAGTTAACGAGAAACATGTTTAAACTCTCGCCAACAACAATTTCATATTCAACTGCACGCGCATGCGCCCCAGAATAAAACGCGGACAATGCGTCTGCACACCAGTGATGTGATTTGTTGGGATTTCGGGCTCATTTTGGAATATTTGGCCTATTTGAAAACGTGTGTTATTTCTGATGCTTAGGTGGGATTTTCTACTGTATCATGATTTTTAAAAGTTTAAATTCTTTACAAAACTAGTTAGAATCACTTTTTTGTTATCTTTTTAAATTGTTCGTTCAATTGATGTTCCTTTGATTTTATATATGTAGGAATGGGAAATGTATGTTCAACAAGCTTAAAATACACGAAATGTATGAGGAGGCGGAACATGAGCAAAAAGGCATATTTAGAGATCAATTTGAAAATCTGAAAAAAATTATGAGCAGTTTTTTGCCATTTGGAGCTATTCAACAACCATTCATAATTGAAATCTGAGAAAACCATATAACGACTTAATATACATATAGGTGTATGTCGCCGTTTTACATGGTAGATAGGTTCGTGAGAGCTTGGAGGTAAATAGTACGTAAATCATTTAGTAAACCATAACAGTTTAATTACAAGACATATAAAAAATCAATTCATTTGAAAAATTGAAAAAACGTAAATACTGGTATATGTACTACAAACATACGTAATCATGCGAAACTTATACGCATACGTAAGTTAAACCAGATATACGTATTTCATAAAAATTACAAATATGCAAAGTACTAACAAAAAATTAGAAAAAATTATTATCAGTAGGCCTCAAATTTTCAGAATAATTCATTGTTGTCACTGTCGCATGTTTTCACCATCAGTCTTCTTTTTCTGAGTGTTAAAAATACACGCATACTTACATGATGGGGGATAGGTGTACTATGAGGCGAATTTTCACGAAGTTTGAAGGGCTGTATTTTTCAAACGAAGCAAATATTAAACTTAAGTTTTTAACTGCAATATAATGCTTTTATGTTATTTATTGTGAATAAATTTAAAGTATTTTAATCCATGCCCACCGGAGATATTCAACCCCAAAGTCAGCAAAATTCAGCAAATTTCTCAAAATTAAAATTTTTAAGAAGCTGCAAACAAAAAAGTTAATGAGTCAGAATGTTAAAAAGTTTGTTTAAACAAATAGCTGAAATATACTCTAGCAAAAAAATGTAATAGTGCAATTTACGTCTTTATATAAAAAACATTTTTAAAGTTGCACGATATTATGTTTTGAACACAAAAATAAGGGAACAGGGGGCGAACCTTCACATGGCAACGTGTCTGACCGCCTCAACCTGGCGAGGCCAGCATTATCCATGTCGAAATCGTCTCAAGTCGACTCAAACCTCCAAGTGGTGTTCCCTGGGCAACGGCAAACTGGCATCCGTTAGTTTGACGGCTAATTTGAGCGGCGGGTCGATCCATAGACCTTAAACATGGAATGTGCGCAGGGTTTGGGTCCCGCCACATTACTACTGCCCAATGAAAACTAAACCAGCCTCGGATAAGAACCCCAATTACGTTGACGACCACCGCAAACGAAAAACGGACAATGATTTACGGATATGCACCTGGAATGTCCGGACCCTTTATAGGGAAGGTGCCATTATCCAACTGGCGGAAGCCCTCAAAACAATACAATCTGACATCACCGCCATCCAGGAAATGCGATGGAAAGGGCAAGGCTGCTCTAAACAAGCACACTGCGATATCTACTACAGCTGCCATGCGGAGAAGCGCGAATTCGGATGTGGATTCGTCGTTAGCCGGAAACTACGCCACCTTGTTTCCCGGTTCACACCTGTGAACGAAAGATTGGCCACGATCCGCATCAAGGCAAAATTTTTCTACATAAGCCTTATTTGCGCGCACGCCCCGACGGAGGAAAAGGACGAAGCCGTCAAGGATGCTTTCTACGCTAGTCTTGAGGACGTATATGACCACCTTCCGGTCCATGACGTGAAAATAGTCCTCGGCGATTTTAATGCGAAAGTCGGAAGGGAAGGCATCTTTGGCCCCACTGTCGGTCAGTTCAGTCTTCACGAGACCTCCACAAACAACGGTCTAAGACTGATCGACTTCGCCGCGGCACGAAACATGGTAGTTAGTAGCACCAGATTTAAGCACCTCGACATCCACAAGGCCACCTGGCTGTCCCCGGATCAAAAAACGCGAAACCAAATTGATCATGTTGTAATCGACGGAAGGCATGCCTCTAGTGTTCTAGATGTGCGTACATTTCGGGGGGTCAACATTGACTCCGACCATTATCTTGTTGCAGCCAAGATCCGCATGCGATTATGCAATGCCAAGAACATACGCACAGGAATGCAACGAAAGCTAGATGTCGCTAAGCTGCAATTACAACGGACTGCCGAAGCCTACTCCGCTCAACTCTCGGTTAAGCTCAACCAACCAACCTCTGGACTCGACGACGCCGGCGGACTTTGGGCGCATATATCCCACTCCATGCGCGCTGCCGCTGAAGAAGTCATTGGTTTCCGGCGCCCGCAACCTCGGAACCAATGGTATGATCAGGAGTGTCGCATTGCGACTGCAGTAAAAAACGCCGCTTATAGAAAAACGCTGCAGTCAGCTGCAACGCGAGCCGTGCGAGAAAACTACCGCGAAAAGAGGAAGGAAGAGAGGCGCCTTTTCAGACGCAAGAAAAGAGAGCAGGAAAAGCGTGAGCGTGAGGAACTAGAGGTATACCAGGGCAAGAAGGATGCACGAAAATTCTATCAACAGGTTAAGCGTCTAACCCAAGGTTTCAAGCCCGGAGCATCCACTTGCAGAGACGAAAGTGGAGATCTGAATACGGATACACAGTGTGTGCTTAGATTGTGGAGACAGCACTTCTCCAATTTACTTAATGGCGACGATTCCACCAATGCCGTCCATCGAGAGCACAGTGCAGTGCCACCAATCGACGATGACGGAGTGGAAGTATCACCACCTAGCCATGATGAGGTTCGAGTTGCTATCCAACGACTCAAAAACAATAAAGCAGCGGGTGCTGACGGCCTGTCAGCTGAATTGTTTAAAACCGGCGGCGATGAATTGATAAGGCGCATGCATCAGCTCATCAGCAAAATATGGCTAGCAGAAAGCATGCCCGACGATTGGAACCTCAGTGTACTGTGCCCTATACTTAAGAAAGGAGACCCTACAATCTGCGCAAGTTATAGAGGTATCAGTCTTATTTCCATCGCATATAAGGTTCTCTCAAGCGTACTGTGTGAAAGATTAAAGCCAATTACAAAAACACTGATTGGACCTTATCAGTGTGGCTTTCGACCTGGTAAGTCTACCATAGACCAGATTTTCACGCTACGACAAATCCTGGAGAAAACCCACGAAAATCAAATTGACACACACCATCTCTTTGTCGACTTTAAAGCTGCGTTCGATAGCCCGAGAAGGGATTGCCTATACGCAACAATGTCTGAGTTCGGTATACCTGCAAAGTTGATTAGACTTTGCAGAATGACGTTGAGCAACACACGCAGCTCCGTCAAGGTAGGAAATGACCTCTCCGAAACCTTCAATACCGAAAGAGGTTTCAGGCAAGGCGATCCACTGTCTTGCGATCTCTTCAACATCATCATGGAGGGGATCGTACGAAAGGCCGGTGTGCATCGTAATGGCACCATTTTCTATAAAGGTGTCCAGCTCCTTGCTTACGCTGATGATATTGATATTGTTGGCAGAACCAAGAGAGATGTTACCGCTGCTTTCGCCGCTATCGAAAAGGAATCAGCCAAAGTGGGTTTGACGATAAATGAGGGTAAAACAAAGTATATGCTGTCTACAAACAAGGGAGCTCGGCGTTTAGACTCCCACGTTTCATCCGGCAGCTATAACTTTGAAGTAGTCAAGGAGTTTGTATACCTTGGCACCGCCATTAATACTAACAACGAAATCAGCCTGGAGATAAAGCGAAGAACAATAATTGCTAATAGGTGCTACTACGGGCTCAGTAAGCAACTAAGTTCCAGAGCCCTCTCTCGATCGACAAAACTAACACTCTACAAGACGCTCGTTCTACCTGTGCTGCTTTATGGCGCTGAGGCATGGGTAGTTTCGCAAACTGACGCAGCCGCTCTGGGGGTGTTCGAGAGAAAAGTTCTTCGCAAAATCTTCGGTCCTGTTCGAGTCGGCGATGACTATCGCATCCGAATGAACCACGAGCTGTATGAGCTCTACGGAGACATTGACGTAGTTCGGCGTATAACTGTGCAGCGACTACGCTGGCTGGGTCATGTCCATCGTATGGACGACGAAGCTCCAGCGAAAAAGGTGCTCGAAGCGAGGGTCGCTGGTCAACGACGACGAGGGAGACCATGCCTCCGATGGATGGACCAGGCTGAGGAAGCCCTAACCGCACTTGGTGTATCCGATTGGAGAAGGCGCGCGCAAAGCAGAGGCGCCTGGCGAGAGCTGATGAGGTCGGTCGAAATCCGGACACGGGTTGTCACGGCCACCTAAGTAAGTAAGTAAGTGTTTAATATTATGGGTTTCAATTCATCCTTCTATGTAGGATAGGAACTGAGAAATATAAGTTAACACAAATATCGCTATAGGTAGCGAAGAAAATATGGCTGCCATTTTGAAAGAAGAAGAAGAAAAAAGTGTTTAAAAGCAGTTCTGAGATTCAAATACATTGAACAACTGTTAATAAAAATATCAACTTTTTTAAAATTGGTCGAGCAACCAACTTTCGTTATTTGGCTCAGTTCATATGGACTGACTCTTAAAAAATTTAATATTGAAAAAAAAGCTCACAGCTCGACAGAACATTTTTGTTTCGGGCTTAAAACTCATATTTTCACTTCTACTTTTAAATTCATTCAAAAACCGGAGGTCCATTAACTTTTTATTTCAAATTGGCAAAGGAACGCAGTGTATATTAGACATCTGCATGAATATATTTGTTTTGCCTGCAGCAAAGTGCACACTTTCGTACTGTACCACATTTTATAGTATCTTTCAATCTTGTGTACAGTACTTTCAAATCTAACACAGGCTAAAGCGAGTAGTGTACAATATCCGGTTGGATTTTAACAAAGTGTGTAGGTACACAACTTTGGGTTAGTAGCATAGGGTTAGTAGTCCTGCAGACTACTTTGTCTTTTCAAACCATAGCAAGTACGCCAAGTAGATTTTGCTGTACCGCTTTTGATTTTATTCTTTTTAAGGTTACTTACTTACTTTCTTACTTAGGTGGCCGTAACAACCTGTGTCCGGGTTTCGGTCGACATCATCCGCTCTCGCCAGGCGCCTCTGCTTTGCTCGCGCCTTTTCCAATCGGATACACCAAGTGCGGTTAGGGCTTCCTCAGCCTGGTCCATCCATCGGAGGCATGGCCTCCTTCGTCGTCGTTGACCAGCGACCCTCGCCTTCGTAGAGCTCATACAGCTCGTTGTTCATTCGGATGCGATAGTCATCGTCGACTCGAACAGGACCGAAGATTTTGCGAAGAACTTTTCTCTCGAACACTCCCAGAGCGGCTGCTTCAGTTTGCGAAACTACCCTTGCCTCAGCGCCATAAAGCAGCACAGGTAGAACGAGCGTCTTGTAGAGTGTTAGTTTTGTCGATCGAGAGAGGGCTCTGGAACTTAGTTGCTTACTGAGCCCATAATAGCACCTATTAGCAATTATTTTTCTTCGCTTTATCTCCAGGCTGATTTCGTTGTTGGTATTAATGGCGGTGCCAAGGTAAACGAACTCCTTGACTACTTCAAAGTTATAGCTGCCGGATGAAACCTGGAAGTCTAAACGCCGCGCTCCCTTGTTTGTAGACAGCATATACTTTGTTTTACCCTCATTTATCGTCAAACCCACTTTGGCTGATTCCTTTTCGATAGCGGCGAAAGCAGCAGTAACATCTCTATTCTGCCGACAATATCAATATCATCAGCGTACGCAAGGAGCTGGACACCTTTATAGAAAATGGTGCCATTACGATGCACACCGGCCTTTCGTACGATCCCCTCCATGATGATGTTGAAGAGATCGCAAGATAGTGGATCGCCTTGCCTGAAACCTCTTTTGGTATTGAAGGTTTCGGAGAGGTCATTTCCTACCTTGACGGAGCTGCGTGTGTTGCTTAACGTCTTTTTAAGGTTGGTATGCATTATTTTCACATTCTTTTATTTAATCTAACTTATATACATGTACTTGGTATACGAGCACAAGTAAATGAGGGAATTTCATATTGAAAACATTTTGTTTTTGAGTACAGTACTTGAATGTTTTACTTTTGTTTTGTGGTGCAATTACTCGTAGTTGGTTGTTGACAATGATAGAGTGTAAGTATACATGTTTCAAGCAAATATTTTGAAGAGGCGTTCGGATTTATTTGTGTAGATGTCTAGTGTATATGCTCTAATAAAAAGTCAGAGTGAGATAAAATGTAGAAACGAAACTATTTTATATTTCTTTAATTTCTTACTCCAGCAAGTTGCTTACACAAATGCAACGAAAAACAAATGAAAGTTTTTCATTGAATTTTCATTGGCAATTTACAAAGATTAAAATTCGTGTTAAGTACAGATTAAAATAACCATAATTATGTGCATTATTAAACTAAAAGATTATAATAATGTTTAAAAACAGGGTGCGGAAAAATACGTTCGCAAACGATTAAAATACAATACTTTTAATTTTTAAAAGTATTTCGATTCAATTTTATTTTAAAAACACTTCTCATGAGGAACTGAAAGCAACGATTTTTCAAAAAAAAAGAACAATGTCAACAAACGTTCGGCAATAATCGTTTGAAAAAAAATCAATTTGAACAATTGTTTAAAGTGAGCGATCTTTAAGCATACTGAGCGAATGAATATTTCACCGAACGAATCATGAAAACAATTGTATTTTAATCGTTCTCGAACGTTTACTCAACATTTATTTTGGACACTAGGAGGTCAAAAAAAATGTTGTTTTGCGCTTTAGACATATGCTGGCATGGGGGGTCGCTGTTTTAAGATCGAATGTCAGAATTAAAAAATTTTGCGTGACTCAAGGGTGACCCAAAAACTTTTTTTTAACACTTTTTGTACATGTGCTTGAAGTATAAGGGGTCGCTGATTTGAAATTTGATGTCAGAATTCAAACAATTTGGTTTAACAATAGGGTGGACCCTAAAAATGTATGCACACTTTCAACATGTGCTTGCAGTATCGGAAGTCGCTGATTTCGATTCTAATGTCAGAGGTACATACATTTTGTTTGACACTAGGGTGAACCCTACAAATGTGCTTTTTGTATGGGGTCTCTGATTTTGAATCTGATGTCAGAATTCAAGGAATATAGTGCGAAATAAAGTATAAATCCAATCCGTTAACATGCTTATTTCGATTTAAGTTCGAGACTGATTCGTTTATTGACTCATTGTGTAAAAAAATGCCTTGTCAAGAAAAGTAGAAATATTACAGCGAGAGAAATAAAAGAAATAGGAGTTTTGCATGGTTACTTGCTTGACGAATCAAGAATTAAATTGGCTGAAAACTACGATCGATTTGTATTGAAGTTCCGTTTAATGAAGTAATATAATTAAAATTGTTTAAGTAATTCAATTTTATCTGTTTAAGAATATTTCCATGAAAAATTATTACGTATTTTTGCATATATATTTTTTTATTTCTTGCCTGGACTTCTAAATTAATTTTTTAAAAATAGGTGTCCACCCTAATGATAAAAAATTTTGTAGGTTCTGATATCAGATTTAAATCACCAATCACTAATATTTCCATTACATGTCTAAATTTTTAAAAAATGTATAGTGGTCCACCGCAGTGTCAAGTAAATTTGTTTTTTGATTCTGACATCAGACTTAAATCCAGTAATCCACTAACCAGCCAGCACACAAATATAAAATTTTTAAAACAAAAACATTTTTAGGGGTCCACCCTAGTGTCAAAAAACATTTTTAAGCTTATTTAAATGCAGCGACCTCCACAAAAAAAAATTTTGAGGTTCACCCTAGTGCCAAAAAAAAGTGCTGGCCAAATCCTTCTGGAAGCCTTAAATCAAACTTGCTTTCATTTGTGCGCTAGAAACCTACACAACTCATAAAAAAAATCCATAAGTCCAAGATACGATCGCAATCGATTAAAATATAATTTTTGTATTGTATTTTATACCGAATAATATTTGTGCTGCTGCTGCGCAATACATCTGACTCGTGAAAAATTCACTTTTTACGATTGTTTCCTAGTGAACAATTGAGCTCTGCTGGCTTCGCTTTATTTATTGTTCGTGAGAAGTATTGAAAATAAGTTTTTTTTATAGGGAACGATTAATGAGAAGTATTTTGTTTTAATCGATCTCCGCACTCTGTTTAGAAATGTACACAATAATGTTTTTCGATACAAATAATAAATTTTTCACAAAAAAAGTTGAAGCACTGCGTTTTTTATCAATTTACAAATTAAAAGTTCCCCTAATACTACATGAAGTCAGAAAAACATCACAGTTTTCTAGTAAGTAAAAACGGCAAGTCATTCTATTTCAGAAGTGAACACTTTGCTTCGTATAATTTATTTGTTTTTACGGTTTGTTTGGTTTCGTTAATAAATAAACTTTTATATAAAAAGTTTCTGATGATTTTCGCGTTTCATAAGTTGGATAAAAAAATTGTATTGGTATAAATTTTTTGGTCGGATTTTTTGTGGGTTTTTCGTGTCATTTGGTGGGATAAAGAGGAAAAATTCGGGATGCGATCGGGATTTTTCACTAAATCAGAATCACATCACTGCTGCACACTGTGGCGTGATTGCGAGTAATATCAAAATAAATAAACAGCAAAAATAAAATGAAATTCAACAGCAGAAATGCTTCTGCAGGGTAGAGTTAAGTTAGAATTAAGATAAATAAAATGTAAAAATTCAGTCTTAATCGAGGAACAAACAATAAAGGTCGTTTGACCACTAAAAAAATTAATTCTTTATATTCTTTAAATAAAAACCAACATAACTTACAACTAATTGTTCAAAAGTGTGTTCAAATCATACATATGAAATTTTATCCTTTTAGCCCATATACAGTCTTTTTATAGTGTTTCAGAACTGCATGTGGTATGGGAGGCAGTGGCTTAGATAGGAGAAATTTAGGGGATAGATCCCCTCTGTTCGATAGCATTTTTTGTACTGATTTGCGTTGATATATAAATATCAGTTAATGTTTAAAAAAGGTTATTAGTACAAAGTTTTTTCTTGCAACTATGACTAGTATCTTTTGCTAGCAATTTCATTTATATGCACTGCTGCTTAGTATGTAGTTCTGAGAAAATAGAGGTTGCTTGTTTGGTGACGCAAGAACGAAATTTGCTGGAAAATGCGATTGATTCGCTGTAATCGAAGTTTAGCAACTGCGGCAACTTAGTTAAATTCAATCACAGGGAAATCACAGTTTAGGCAATCGCACGACACGTAACTATGAAAATTCTTAGTGCGTGTTAATAGCTGATTCACAATAATACGTCGATCGTGCGTTGACAGCTAGAGTAGAAACTCACGTGTTCTTATGTTGCAATTCGTAATAGGACCTCAACCATTGATTGTACTTTGATTGTCCACTGGCAGCGTGTGGCCCATACGCCAGAGAACCCTGGTTCGAATCCCACCTGACCAGAAAGTTTTTTCAATTGAATTACTTTTTCTGTTCGGCCGTCATCTCAAAGAGTAAAAACTGCCATGAAAAGCTTCTTGAGAACATAAGCCGTTCGGAGTCGGCATAAAATTTGTAGGTCAAGTTCTCGATCATTTGTGTTCAAAGATTTCACAAGCACACACAACACAATTGATCATAGGTAGGATTACAAGATGTTATCCTAAAGGAGGACATGCCCTCCTTTTTCATTAAAAATTTCATGTCTCCCTCTTTGACCCAAATGTCCTCTTTTTTTACATATTAAAAATCGTTTGTATTTTTTTGCAATAGTTTCTTCTCTCCGTAGACAACATTTATATTTTCTTATACTCATAACATTTTTTTGCCATTCCGTACACTTCCAATACATATAGTATATGTATAATATATATAATAAATATAATAATATATAAATTATTATAATATATAAATATAAATATAATATATATAATATAATAAATAAATATAGTAAACAATTTGGCAACAAAGCAGCACTTGTTTCGTGTCGTTTTCTTTTGTTTTTTCCGTTTCCTTATAAGCTACAAAGTTTTGATTGAAAGATGTCGTCTAAAAGAAAATGTAAATTTAGTGATATCTTAGAGAAGAAATATCCTTGCTTTGATACTGGCCACAACGAATACGAAGCGAAGTGTTTAAATTGTAATAGCTATGTTAATGTAAGCAATTCAGTCACCACTGCATTGGAACGCCACCTCCAGACAGAAAAGCATAAAATTATGGTGCGCCAATCATCTGTGGTACATAAAGTCACTGAATACTATTCTTCCAACTCAACATTAAATAAAAGTATCAGTGCAGCAACAGGAGCTCTTTCCTTTCATACAGTGAGTGTCCTTTCACAGTGTCCTTTCATCAATCATACAAATCTATGGATTGCACCGCTAAATTAATACGCGAAATTTTTCCTGACTTTGAAATATGTCAATCTATTAAATGTGCCAGAACAAAGACGGAAGCTGTAATAAACAATGTGGTAGCACCACATTCTATTGAACTCGTGCTGGGGAGTCTAAGAAATATTTCGTACATGTCCGTTGGGGCAGATGCAAGCAATCACGGGTCAACAAAAATATTCCTGATATTGATCCAGTATTATAGCTATGCTGAAAATGAAATAACTACGAAGCTCTTGGAAATAAATAATTTACCTAACGAAAGATGAGAAACTGTTGCAAATTATTTGATGGAAATTCTTGACAAATATAATTTATCAGCCAAGTGTGTGGCTTTTGTTGGTAAGAATAATTATTACTTTTTGTCAATTAGACATTAATGCAATTGTAAAATTTACAGGCGATAATGCTAATGTAAACTTTGGTGGTATTAATCGCGTCCATGGTCGAAACGTCTATACTGCTTTAAAGCAAAGATTAAAAATGATCTTTTAATTGGCATCGGTTGCCCTGCACATATATTGTACAACAGCTTGCAGCATGCGATTAATTTATTGAAACTAGATGTGGAAGCTGTTGTATTAAAAATATATAATTATTTTTCAATATATACCGTAAGAAAAGAATGTCGTATATATACCGTAAGAACAGAATGTTAATTATCAACCTTTGCTCAGAGTTTCAGAGTTTGCTCACACACTGTAAGACCCGATGGTTAACGCTTTTCCCTACAATTGAACGGTTGTTAAAATTTTAAAGAATATTTCTTGTTGCAAGGTCAGCATATATTGTCACAAGCCTCCATATTTTTTAAAAACATTTTTTGAAAATCCAAATTCAGAGGCCTATTTATGGTTTGCGCCAGGCCCGTAGCCAGGATTTACCTTAGGGGGGGGCGAGGCTGTTTTAATAAAAAATCTATAAGTAGATACCAGTAATAACTGATAGAAAGGATATGAAAATTTTTAAGCAAATCCGTTTTCTTTTAAGACTATTTGTGAATATGCCGGTTTTAAAATGACCATAAGATAGATGAGAAGAGTTAATTTAACTTTTGATTTTTGATTTTTTCCTATAGTTTGCTTAAATTGGTCCAAATTGAGAAATTTTAATTTCTTTTAAAAAGAATTATTCCGAAAATTAGCACAAACAGTAAAAATGCCTGTGACAAAATTTTTCTAATTCAACAATATTAATGTGAACGGTAAAAAAAGGTTAGATTCCTTGCAGTTTATTAAAATCAAAATTAAAATCAGCTATGAAAAATGCAAACATTTTTTAATAAGTTCAGCTGGTGAAGCTGTATTCACAACTTTTATGGACATTCCATATAAACGAGAGAAAAAAATTTTAGTCTTTATATTTGGTTTCTTTTTGGCTATCTTACGCTTTTGTTGATCTCCAGATTGTGTACAACTATTTGAACCTGTGTGAACCCTAGTTCGAGTTATCATTAAGGGCTAAAATATTACTGTTCTAGAAAATGATTTTGACAATTTAAATAAATTCAAAAGAAAATATTTGAAGATCTTTAAGAATTTAACAGTTTCATTTTCTCATGATTTAACTCCAATAACAATTACTATATATTTTTGTTTAATTAAAATTTTTTGATTAGAGGAATCGACTCCGATAAAATCACATTTAAATTTCAGACTATTTTTCAAAAACCGTAATTCGAATACTGGTTTTTGAACAGCACCAGTATCTTATACCCAATTTATTATATAAGATATCACATGAAAATAAATTCATGTTAATATTAAAATAATTACTCTGCTAGATAACTTTTTATAAAAAGAAACAGTAACTTTGTTTAATTTTAAAGAATTTAATCGGTTGTGGATTTATATTTAAATTATTTGCATATTAAAAACACTAAAAACCAAATTTTTTGAACTTCTAAATTGTTTTTTAATTTTTTAATATAATAAAAATAAAAACTTTTAAAATGCTGAAGCTTAAAAAACTGTAATTGTTAATTTTTTTTATGAAAATTTGTTGACATGATTAAATCACTATAAAATTGGACTGTATAAAATGTTTTACAAAAATTTGTTCATATTTAGATTTAAGCTGATTTTCCGAAACCTGTTATTTGGAAAAGGCAATCACAATCTTTCCGATTTCGGAATCCGATTTTGTTACGAAATCGTAAAAAATATCGTATGAAGCGTATTGACACGACTTCGTAACGATTTCGTAAAGAGTCCTAACGAAATTTTTACGATAAAGTTACGATTTCGTTCAGACAGTTCGAAAGAAAGGAAATTTTACTCTGTTAGCATTTTAATATGTCGTACAAGCTGTCGCATAAGAAAATTTTATATAAATTCGTATAAAAAGTGATACTGTTCCGATATTTGCGTAACGAAATTGTAATGATTTCTTTAAGACAGCTCAAAATAGTGACGAATTAGTCGGAATTTCGACATAGTCGTCAACTATGGTTTACTGGGTAGTATGTCATAAAAAATGTCAAGCTAATTTTCTTCAATTTACAAAATTATATTCGTTCTAGTTATAACTTTCATATATATATTTTACTGGATATCAGTGACTTTTTGAGCATTGAAACTGATTTTTAATATACCAACTCCTTGGAAATGAATTCCAATATAATGATTATGACTCTTATAAGAAAAATTAATCTTTCACTTGGCCAAAAAAATTTTTCAATAATTCAGTGAAGTTTTCAAGAAAATGAACATCATTATCGCAGTTTATCTAAAAAAAAATATATTTTGAATTAAATAGTCTCATTTGTGTAAATTCTTTATACTTTCTGGACTTTAAGGGGGTTTGAACACCTAAAATCACCTCCTTGTCTACGGGCCTGGCTTGCGCACTCGGTAATGGTCGTTTTTCAAAATAAAATTGCTTTTATTGACCAAGGAGACAATTCAATTTTAGAAGTTACAGAAAATTTAAACCAAATTTGCAATATGCTACAAAATAGAAAACAAGTAAATTTTGGAGGTTTATCTAAAAGCATCGATTATTTAAGTAACAGAGGAATAGTTATTGACGATGTAAAATTATATTATCAGCAATCATTCTACTTAACTACCTGCAAACGCAGGATGCCAAATTTTTTACAGATAATAAAATTCACGAGCAATGGAGTAAATTCTTTAAGTCTTACACTGCTACAGATGGGTTTTGCCAATTTTATTTTTCTATTTCTTCTCATAATGCAAATGTTGAGAGAGTTTTTTCATTTATTACTGCTCAATGGAGTAAAGAGCGAAATAAACTAACAATCACTTCAAAGATATGAGCTGTGATGATTTTTATAAATATTTGTTGAACAATAATGATCTCGTAATGCAAATTAGCGGTTTTTTTTTAATTTTCTTTTGTTAACAAATGTATGGTACTTGAATTGTTATGACTTCATGTTTTTTTTTCTTTTATTGCTTATTTTATGTTTGCTTGAATTTTTTTTTTTTTGTCTTGACATTTATTTAAGTGCGATTTTCCTGAATTCCTTTTGAATAAACTTTTTATTACGGAAATATATAGTGTTTATCCATGCGTCCTCCTTTTTCATCTTCCCTAGAACAAATGTCCTCGTTTTTGTCATCCGTTGTCCTCCTAAGCCAAATTTTGATCTGGTAACTCTAATCATAGGAAGCTTGGTCAAAGTCCTTTCAAGGGCTGAAATGGCCATTTAATTTTTTTTTTTAGGGTTAAAGTACGAGCAACATAAAACCTAACGAGATGAGTAGAAAAATGTTCTACTCGGTCGTGCGTTTGACATTCTTCGCTATGGCAGAGTTAAATTTTCATTGAGTCCGCTGAATATGTGGGCATTGTTGAGTTTCAATGGTAAACAGATGTTTTCATGTGATTTGTTATATTATTAGAACTTTTTATATTAAATGTAATTTAACTTTATTGAGATAAGCCAATTTTGATAAATTTCACACTATTCAATATAAATTAAAAATTCGTGCAAAATTATAGTATGAGCTATTCCAGCAAATATGCCAACTGTTGAGTTACCGTTTTAACTTTGCTTTAAATGGCCTTCCTAAAAATTTTTCTATATAAAAAAATAATATCTTTTTTTTTGCTAGTCCAACTAAAAACCATGAAAAATAAAAGAAATCGTGACTGAAATATTTTATTAGAGAAATAATTGTAGCTCACAAATAACGTTAAAAAAATTTTTATTACATATTTTCAGGTGGTCACCTGCTTCTTCACTGACTGCACTCACTTATAAGCTTCGTTAGAAGCGTATCCAAGCACTCCAAACAATGCAAGGTCTAATATGCTTACCATACTTTCAAAATCCACTTCTTCACTAGATTTAAATTATTAAAAAATCAAAAAATTAATAATGTTAATGTCAGTCAAAATCATATATTCATTCCAATCGTGAAACATTTTCTTCCGGGAGAAAACGAGATGATATCAGTTAAGATATTTTAAAAACGGAAACTCCCTTTAACAACTCCCGGGTGAAAATGTTTAACGATTGGGGTGATTGCCTACTAAAAATTATAAATTTCTTCAAGGATACACCGAGAAAAAAAATTAAGTAAAATTAAAAACAACAACTTTAAATTAAAATTAGACAGTGACAAAAGTGGGGTAAGGTTGGAAATTTTTGAATCAGCAATGATATTTTTATTTTCAACATGAATTTCATTTTCATTCTGAAATTGGTCATTGTTTGAATATCGAATAAAGTTATTTTTAATAATAAAATAAATCTAGTAAGGAATGGAGCTTCGGCAGGGTACCGAACCTAAAATACCCCTCCGCGGCCGTATTGAGGTATATTCGAAGTCTTTAGCCGTCTATAAAATGTTTATGTATAATCTTATGTATAAAACAAAAAAATATTTGTGTCAAACGCTTAATTTTATTTTACCCTTAGCTGCCACATAGAATAATTTGTAGACTGCCCATTATGCTAAAGAATATATGTGCAACATTTGATTGTTATGTGCAAATACATGCCAACGATGTTAAATAACTTCGTTCAAAATTGAAGTGCCATGGCCCCAAAAAATAGAATATTCCAAAGAATATGGATAATGTGGAAGAAGTCGGACAAACGGTATAGAAAGAGTTAAATTTAAATTAAAGTGGCACGCCCCTGTCTAATTTCGCCCAACTTTTAAGACTAATCACTGCTCATTATTCCAAAGAATATATTTGCAAAATTTGGTTGAATTCAGGAAAGCGGTGTAAAAGAAGTTTGATTAGAATTAAATTGACACACCCCTTGTCCAATCCCACAAACTTTTTTAGGCTTTAGACTTCTAATTATATTTAAGACTTTGTAAGAAATTTGGTTTAAGTCAGTCAAACGTTGTATATGGAGCTAGTTTTAAAATCAAAAGCCACGCCCCCCGTGTAATACCGCCCAATTTTATAAACTTAAGATTGCTCAAATTACCAAGGATTATGTGTGCACAATTTGGTTGCAGTCAGACACACGGTGTGACAGAAGTTCGCTTAAAAGTAAAATGCCACACCCACTTTTCTAGTCTAAAGACTCCACATTATACCGAAGAATATATGTATGGGTTGCATAAAAGATGTGGGCGGAGGTTGTGTACATACAGACACGATGCCATGCAGTTTTATATATTGATGACGTCTCTTTGTGGGGGAAGGGGGGTAGGCGTGGTTTTCATCCGATTTTGCCAAACATAGAGATGTTTCATATTATATATCAAAGCTTATGTGCAAAATTTTTACGATATTTCTTTAATTTTTGTGGATTTTTAAGAGATTTTACGTTTAGAATAAAGCCACATTGTATGGGAAAGAGACGTGGTTTTCATCCGATTTTTCCAAATATCATAGAGATGGTTTATGTTAAATATCAAAGCTTATGTACAAAATTTCAAAACATTTCTTTAATTTTTTAAATTTTTAACAGATTGTACTTTTAAAATAAGTCCAATTTGTAAGGGAAGTAGGCGTGGTTTTCATCCGATTTTTCCAAATATCACAATGATGGTCTTTATTATATATCAAAGCCTATGTGCAGAATTCCAAGATATTTGTGTGATTTGAGCAGATTTTTAAGAGATTTAACTGTTAATATAAAGCCACTGCATAGGAGGCAGGCGTGGTTTGCATCCGATTTTTCTAAATTTCTTAGTCTGGATTTACATTGAAGATCAAAGTCCACGTAAAAAATTTCAAGGCATTTCAATAATTTTTGTTGGTTTTAAGAGATTTTACTGTTAAAATAAAGTCACTTTGTATGGGAGGTAGGAGTGGTTTTCATCCGATTTGGGTCATTCTCAAACTGATCTCCATTTTTTAGATATAAGCTTATATTTTGAATTTCATCGCGATAACTTTAAAATTACGGCTGTAATCCTGATCACAGGCGGACAGACAGACAGACGGACACACAGAAATCGACTCAGGTGGTGATGCTGATCAAAAATATATGTACTTTTCTATACCTGCCACGCATCCTTATATTATACAATATACACAATTATTGTCAGACCAATTGGTTAAATCAATTTTTTCGCTCAGCCGAGTACTAAAATCAAATGGCCTACTTTATACTAAAATGACTCTAAAAAAACATTTTAGTGAAATATAAATTTGAAATGATAAAAACGTGCTTCATTTGGAGCACGACAACCCGTGCCAACATCCATCGAAATATGTTCATACAAGTTACGTAGAAGCCACATGTTAAATTGAGCGGAAATTTTGTTTTCGTGTATTTTAGAGATAAATGAGTAAAATTAGGACCTATGTGTTCAAAATTAAGAGCATTTCTCGACTTTTGGGGACTTTTTCGTAAAGTATCTTAATCCAACCTAAAATCAAAAACAATGGAAAAACCGTATGTTAGCAACACAGGAATTCAAAAATTATTCGAATGAGTGGAGAATTATTAGAGTTACTCCAAGTAAGAAATATATACATATGTTATTTTTGATTTTTTATAATTTTTTTTTTTTTTGTGATCGAAATGCATGCAAATAAAGAGCACTTTATGTATTTTTGAAAAAAAAGTTAAGTTTCAACAGTTATAATTTTTTTCGAATTTTGGTTTGAATAATTTTTAGCAGAAAATAGCTAAAAGTTAAAATCATCCATGCTTTTGTTTAGTAAAATTTTTTATTTTTAGGGATTTTTTTCGTATAATTACTCAAACGTGAAATTTTCAAAAAGGTTTATTCTAGCAAAAGAATTCATAGCCAGGCTATTCAACATAACCACACAATTTTTCCTGCGTTAGACATAGTTTGAGAAAATATTTCCGCAATATTTGTTTGGAATTTTTTTAAAATTTTAGATTTTTTCGATGTTTTTTTTTTTAATACAAAAAGAACAAATGGAGTATTTTCGAAGAGTAAGAAATCAGAACTCTTTTTTAAAGAAAAATTATAAAAAAAATGAGCTACGAACCAGCTTTTTGATAATTTACACTTATACAAAAGCTATTAGGGTTTTTTTAAAAAATGGGAGTATATACACAAAATTTTATTTACATTTATTTCAACATCACACGAAAAACTTAAGAGGGTAAGCCGTAGAAAAAACAACTTCAACTTTTTTGGGACACCTTAATTTGTATGTATGTATTCTGTTTTTACTACGTTTTATCCTGATAAAAAAGTACAGATTTTTTATGTTGTTCGTTAAACTCAGTACAGCTATATATCTTTTGTTCGTTTTATAAGGTGCTCAATGGAAGCAATTTGCTTGTTCGTTATTTGCGGTTTTCGTAAAACTGAACGTTATATCTGAAAACAACTGTATACCCCTTATGCAGTACGCGTTGGGTGCAAACATTTTGTTTTAAAGTTTATAATTTTTGAATCCATGCAGAATTTAAAAATACACATTTTGATATAAAATACAAAATTTTTGATATTAAAAACATGTCTAAATTTTAAAAGTTTTTGATTTGTACTACAAAAAATTGATTATAAATTTTAAATTTAACATTATAAATTGATTATAAATTGAGAGACTTAAGCAGAAGAGTCTTTTTGTGGAATTTCTTATGTGACTTCTTACATTGGCATCACATTGAAGCCAAAGCAACATTGAAGAAGTAAAATTAGAAGGTCGTGCGTTCTGACAGCTCATCTCGTGAAGTTTTTACAACGTCGATATAAAGTTATATCGATATATATATGATCGGCGCAATACCGACCTAACGCAGTATTGCTGCATAAAATTTAAGTTATCATGAAGCAATTTTTAGTGAAGTTAAACGACAAAAACGAACAAAATATTCTGAAAGACAAAAAAGTCGTTGCGATTAACCTACTACAGAAAGTTTTAAAAATATTGAACCTGTATTTTGACCTAATTGACGGCACTTGCTTTATAGAAACATAGTTATATAGGCTGAAGAAGTCATTGATGAACTAGCAAACAAACCTCGCAGGCTGGATTTTTTTGCTTTAAAAGCACTGACAAAAAATACAAAAATAAAAGACAGATAATATTGTAAACCTTTTTTATATAAATTTACCCTTTTTCTATTATAATTTTCACAAAATTTTCTTTATACTCGTATATGCTTGTCTCAAAAATAACTTTCATCCCCTTCCATTGCAAAAAGCTATCTACGCCACTGATAGTAGTCGTAGCTGTGAGCGGATTTCAACAATTTTAGCAATTATCTTAGAATCAAGATACACCAAGTTTCATGATAATCAGACCATTTTTAAACTTTTGGCCACCAAACCGCGGTTGCTAGGCCAGTATGCAGTGGTGCAAAAGTTTTTGACTTTAGCAAATACCTCCTCATGACGCTTGAGGAAACCATACAGACGCTTTGTCTGTTAACCACAGCAACGGCATCTATAAAAACAATTTTCACTTTAATACGACTATACCAAACCATCCTATTAAACGTTTAGATTATAATTATTTATAAACGGCCTCGATTATTTTAACCACGAAACTCCATATATGCATATGTAGCATCTGAATGAGTTTCTAATAAATTATCATGATCGTCATTTAAAATGTCATGCTCATCATGATTTGTCATTATTAGCTAAAGATCAACCATCCAACAAAAATTGCATTTATTCCAAAAGAATATCTGTGAGAACGCCTAAGGGAGAAAATATGAACCAAAACATAAAATAAAAAATAATTGATAGTAAAGATGTGGAAGCTGCTTTAAATTAGATTATAATGAAATTGGTTTTTTGAATCTGGAATAAACTTGCAAATAAATATTTCTCATATGCCAAAAATATTTTTTTGGAAAAATAAAGGGTTACAATATATATTTGTGTTGAATAATTAAATTTCGACAAAAATTTAAACTTGTATGTTTTGTTTTCTTAAAATATAATCAAGCAACTTCAGTTCATGCACATAAATACCGATTGAAAAACGAGTTATTTTTAATTTTATTATTGATTGCATAAATCATGAATATATATAAAATTTGAATTTAATTTTATTCGTTGATATTAGAGATTGGTAAATGGTTATCTTATTCTTTAGCGGTTATACCTGGTGTAATGAGCAATCTGAAATTTGCTGAAGAGATACAAAAATACTCTGTCTAAACTGTTAAGCAAATGGTAAGTTTTCGTAAGCACAAAAAAAAAAAAAAGTTGGAGATTTTGTAGTTAACTGCTCTATATTGCATGAGTGCTTGTTACGACTTATTGCATTGAGAGCTGATAGTTAATGTTAAGTGAGTTTGCTGATTTTTTAATAAATATTATTACTTACTTACTTAGGTGGCCATAACATCCCGTGTTCAAGTTTCAGCCGACCTCATCAGCTCTTGCCAGGTGCCTCTGCTTTGCGCGCGCCTTCTTCAATCGGATACACCAAGTGCTGTTAGGGCTTCCTCGGCCTGGGCCCTATTGCACCAACTGCTTTGCACTTTTCATTTTGCATATTTTGGCAAAGTGATTTTCTTGAAAAGTAAATTTGCGAAGTGTTGCAGTTCGTACTTGGCAAAAATAATTTTTCAAATAATAAAAACCGGTTTAGCTGCTTAGTGTTTTGACAAGTGGATTCGATGAGTATTGCACCAAACATGCTTTTCTCTTTGCCAATTGAGAGCTTGTCAAATTTAAGCGAAGCTAATTTGCTTGGTGTTTCACTATAAAAAAAAAGAACTTTGCAAAGCACGTGTTTTACAAAGTAATTAATAAAAATGTCGCGTGTGCAAAACAAAAAAAATAAACTGGTTCTTCTGCAAGCAATTGCGGAGAAAAAGGTAAATATTATTGTAAAAAAAACAAGAAGAAAAATAAAAACAGCTATTGCTTATTGATTTATTTTTTTTTTTGTTAATTTTCATCTTAGAGCATATTATTTGGATCATTTCAAAACAATGCATCTACAAAAACAAAAAAGGAGGATGCTTGGAAGGAAATTTTAATCAAAGCGCAATCCCTTGGGTTAGCTGGTACTAACCGAGAGTGGACTTACGCAAGAGATAACCTCTTTGGATTATGGAAGAGCCGCACTTTAGTAAGTTAAAAAAATTAATTAGCTGTTTATATGACTTAAAAATTTTTTATTGTAGCTTAAAAGAGACAACGCTAGAAAAACTGGCACCGGGGGAGGAAAAGATGTTGTTCTAGACGAACTTGACAACATCATTTTGGACATTATTGGCAAAGAGTCGCCAGTGGTATGCGGCCTTAGCTTGCCAGAAACTGATGGCGTGCAAGTCAATAAAGAAATTGAAAAAAATATTGAAACTTTAGAGAAAAAAAAACCTTGCAATAAACGAAATCTAAAAAGAGCAGCTGATGATGAAATAGAAATATTAAAAAAGGCTGTATTAGAAAGCGAGCTCCATAAAAACAAATTAATAATATTTGACATTGAAAAGCGTATGGGACTCAAGCGATCGAAATTTACTGAGGAGTTTGAAGAATATCAAAAAGATAAAAATGAAAGCAACGACTCAGCAACATCTTCGGTAACCCACACTTTACTTTTTGAAGACTTTTAGATTAAAAAACTTCTTCTTATTTTAAGTATTTTTTGTAATAAAATGAATTTAATTTTTTTTTATTTAAATAATATTTTTACTTTGTTTATTCAAAAAAGCTTAATAAACTATTAGTTCTAGATAAACCACTGTTGTTTATTAAATCTTCTTGAGATTCAGTTTCATCACTTTGGGTTTCTTCTTCCATTAAATCATTTTCTTCAAGTCCTTCAATATTTGCATTTAACTGTGTAATATTGTGGAAAATACTGCATATAAGAATTATTTTTCCAGCTACATCGGGCTGTAATCTTAAATGATTTAGACATGGAAATTTTTCTTTTAAAATGCCTAAAAGAAAAATTCTTAAATATTTTGCAAATTCATCTTTTTTCCTACTTACCAAAACAATTTTCTATTACTCGTCTTGTCGCTTTGTGAGCCCTGTTAAACCTTTCTTCTCTTAAAGACTCCGGATTTCGGCGCAAAGGTGGGACAAGCCAATCAAGAGCTGGATAAGCGCTATCCCCCAAAATTATTGCATTTGGAAAAGGTCGAAAGCCACTTTCAAACCTTTGGAAAAGCATTGAGTTTCTCAAAACTCTCGCATCATGAGAACTGCCTGGCCAGTTGGAGTTGATGGCATAAATAGATCTATTCGGTCCGCATACAGCCATAACATTAATGGCATGGTTTCCATGCCGATTGACAAAATGGGCCTCATTAAACTTTGGTGCGTCTATGTTTACCATAGTTCCGTCGATGCAACCAATTACCTGGGGAAAACCTCCGATTCTAAAAAAATCACTGGCCACATTGTGGGCATTTTCAGGCCACCGAATGTAATCATTCATAAGGTTGTCAATTACAACGTCAGCCACCTTGTGAATGACTCTACATACTGTGGCTTTATTTATCCCATGAGATAGTGCAACACCATGATATTGGCTTCCTTTTCCTAGCCAATCCAATGTAGTTAAGAGCTGCTGCAATGGACTTAAAGAGGCATTGCGGCTATGATTAAATTGTAGATGAACTCCGATGCGACTCAAAATAAACTCTATTTGAGTCCGAGACATTCTAAAAGTCTCTAAAGTGGCGCAGTCAATGTTAAAATGTATTCTTTCTTTTATGGTACGACTTCCTGACTGTTGATCTTCGTCTTCCATAAGATATAATAAAAAAAACCGCGACATTTCTTTTAAAGTGAACCAATCACTTTGAATGAAAAAACGCAACTATTCTTCATGCTGCAAGGTGAAATTTTTCTTTACAAAGTATTGCTAAACCTAGCAATTTGAGAAATACTTCTTGCAAAGTGCTAAAGCTTGGTGCAACGAAATGCTATAAAATTTTGCTAATTTGCTAGGTTTGTCCGTTATCTGCAAGGAACATTTCTCTTCGCATATTATTTTTTTGTGCAACGCTTATCAATAAGTGTGAGTGGAATTTTACTTTTCAAAACTCAATTGAGTTATTTTCACTTTGCAAGTTGGTGAAACACTTAACTTTGCAAAATTTTGAAAATTTGCTTAAATGCTAATGCAAAGTCATTGGTGCAATAGGGCCCTGGTTGATCCATTGAAGGCATGGTCTCCCTCGTCGTCGTTGACCAACCTCGAGCACCTTTTTCGCTGGAGCTTTGTCGTCCATACGATGGACATGACCCCAGCCAGCGTAGTCGCTCAAACAGAGCTCATACAGAGCTCATACAGCTCGTGGTTCATTCGGATGCGATAGTTATAGAGGATAGGTAGAGCCGACTCGAACAGGACCGAAGATTTTGCGAAGAACTTTTCTCTCGAACACCCTCAGAGCAGCTGCGTCAGTTTGCAAAACTACCCACGCCTTAGCGCCATAAAGAAGCACAGGTAGAACGAGCGTCTTGTAGAGTGTTAGGTTGCGAACATAGTGAACGCTTGTTGCTGAGCCGAGCCGAAAAACACATCGCAGCAAAAGAGATGCATGACTTGGTTTCCTTATTGCTCCAATGAGTTTTCCGGAGCAACTAAGTTCGCAACCTTAGTTTTGTTGATCGAGAGAGTGCTCGGGAACTAAGTTGCTTACTGAGCCCGTAGTAGCACCTATTTAAATTGTTTCATTTTTTAGCGAAGTTAGTGCCGCACACACTACCAGCGTTTCTGATGAAATTACTGTTCAGCATAACATTTCGGTTCCTTCGTCCATGACTGCATCTTCCGGAATTTTGTCAGTTTCATCAGAAAAATACCTTAAAAGCTCTAAAAGACAGAGGAAAAACAAAAACAAAAATAAGCGTCGGAAGGCGTCCTCCAGACCTTCCAAGGCAGAGCAGCCCCCAGCAATGCCATCAGAAAATAATAATACGGTGATTTCTCATACACCATCTTCTATTCCTCCATTGACTAGTAGCCCAAATACGATTTCAACTACGCCTAACAGTCATTTGACTTTAAGAGCAGTTTCGAGGACCAGAAATGTTTTCATTTCACGTCTTCAGCCCGACACATCAATAGAAAATATATTGACGTTTGTCAGGCAATCCAAGTTAGTGAACTCAAATGCATTCTGTTCATGCAAAAAAATTGGTAATAAGCCTTCCCATGCTTCTTTTATTCTAACAGTTGCAGCCGAAGATTTTACAACTGTTCTTAAATCTAATTTGTGGGCCGATAATATTCTTGTTACTGAGTTCAAGCCAAAAAATAAGTCTAAAAGGGTGACTCAAGCCGCCCGCCAGACTCAAAAAAACTAAATAGGCTGTCCCTTTACTATCAAAATGTAAGGGGACTACGTTGTAAGACGCTGAGCTTATTTCTATCAACTCAAAATTGCTCTGAGGATATTATCGCGTTAACAGAAACGTGGCTGAACGGAAGTATTACTGATTTGGAATTGTTTGACAATAGTTTTCAAGTTTTTAGAAAAGACAGATACACTGACAATATTTCTTCTGTCGGTGGTGGTGTCCTTTTGGCTGTGAGGAACTGCTTTGTCAGTTTTATTGTTGACATTCCCTGCTCTTCTAATATTGAACAAATTTGCGTTAAAGTTATACATTGTAACTCTAATGTATATGTTATTAATGCATATGTTCCTCCTAAGAGTAGTGTAGAGGTCTATGCAAGCCTTGCGGAGTGCATAGATTACATAATTGATTTACTTGACGTTAATGACGACATTTTATTATTAGGCGATTTTAATCTACCTGATTTAAAATGGCATTCTTCTGACGATGATACGTACTATTGTGCATCTAATTCGAAGACCAGCCAAGAACATATATTTGTTGATAATATATGTTCAGACTTACAACAAGTGAGTTGTATTTATAATAGTCTTGAAAGACTTCTTGACCTGGTCTTAACTACAGACAGTAACAATGTTGTTGTTAAGAGGGCCTTTCATGCTCTAACTACTGTTGATGAATATCATCCACCATTGAGTATTTGGTACAAATTCGACAGAGCAAATATAGTAAATTCTAATTCAGCAGATAAGCTTTATGAATTCAATTTTAAAAAAGCTGACTTTTTGAAGTTGAATCAGTTGCTTCATGGTAAACTTAATGCAATTTTGGAATATATAAAAGGAAATTGCCTTGATGACTCCATACATTTTTTTTGTATGGAACTCTTTGCTGTGTTTTCAGTTTCAATCAGTACCTTATAGTCTCAAATGTGCGAGGAATTCTGCGTACTCGTGGTACACAAAGGATTTAAAGACTCTTCGCAACAACAGGAATAGGGCATGGAAGAAATACGTCTGTAGCTTAGGCTCAAACGACCTAGAAACTTACAAACGTTTGTTTCTGGAGTTTAAAAATCGCTCAGCTACATTATATCACGAATATTTAGATAATGTTAAGCTGAGAATATTGACAGATCCAAAGAAATTTTGGGGATTCGTAAACACAAAGAAGAAATCTGATGGATTTCCTTCTTCATTTAGAACTCCTGAGGGATTTACTGACAATCCCGTCAAAATTTGTGGCCTATTCGCCAATCTTTTTAAAGAATCATTCTGTTCAGATTCTTTTACTCCTGATGGAGAGTACTTTGAATATATGAATTCCGAACCCAGAGTATCTTTGGAACATATATCCTTCACTCCAGAGGATATTTTAATGTATATTAGCTCGATCGATGAGGAGTTTGGTGCTGGACCTGACGGTGTTCCTGCCGCAGTGTTAACACAATGCGGTTCCGTTTTGAGTCAACCACTTTCTTTATTATTCAATAAATCTATTAACGAAAGTTATTTTCCACTTTTTTGGAAAAAATCATTTATAAGTCCTATTTCTAAAAAGGGTTGCAGGAACGATGTTAGTAACTATAGGCCTATCGCTAAGCTCTCATCGATTTCAAAACTTTTTGAGCGGATGGTGTATGATCGGGTGAAAATTCACTGTGGGGAAGTCATAACAACTCGTCAGCATGGTTTTGTGAATGGCAGATCCACTGTGTCTAATCTTCTCGATTTTACAACGTTCTGCTTAAATTCTATTGATTCTGGTAACCAGGTCGATTGTGTTTACACTGACTTTAGTAAGGCATTTGATAAGCTACCACACAATCTAATCTTATTTAAACTTGAGTTAATGGGATTTCCACAATATTTTGTGAACTGGATTAAATCGTATTTGGTAGAGCGATCTTATCAAATACGTTTCCGAGGCGCATTGTCTTCTGAATTTATTGCTGGATCAGGTGTTCCTCAGGGTAGTCACCTTGGTCCTCTTCTGTTTATTTTAGCTATCAATGATGTAACTCATGTCATTGAACACTCTCATCTGCTTATTTATGCCGATGATATGAAAATATACAGAACGATTAATTCTAGAGATAATTCAGATCTACTCCAGTCTGATCTAAAATCCTTTGAAGTTTGGTGTTCTAAAAATAATATGTTTTTAAATTCTGATAAATGCCAAACTATGACCTTTTCGCGAAAAAGGAATAATTTTATATTTGATTATAAGATTAAAGATACTGCCTTGAGTCGTGTAGACACCGTCAAAGACCTAGGTATATGCATGGATTCTAAGCTGTCGTTTAACATTCATATTGATAATATTTGTAAAAAAGCATCTTCAATGCTTGGTTTTGTAAAACGCTGGGCCAAAGAATTTAATAGCATGATTACAACTACAACGTTGTATTATGCAATCGTTGCGTCCTCACTTAGAGTATGCAAGTCAAGTTGGTCCCCAGGTTACAATGTGTATGTTAATCGAATAGAAAGAATCCAAAAACGTTTTGTTCAGTTTGCTCTAAGGGGCTTAAGTGGAACTGACATATTAGACCTTCCTCCTTATGAGGATCGTTTAAAACTATTAAAAATGCAGTCTTTAGGTGATCGAAGGAAATCGGCAGATATCGTATATTTACACCAGCTCATAACAGGTGTATTCGATTCTCCAGAACTTCTTTCTCACATAAATTTTAACACTAACCGTAGAAGCAGTAGAAACGCCAACTACTTAATTTATTTGCCATTTAGTAGAACAAATTATATGGCTACTGCTCCTTTAAGTCGCATGAGTTCCTTTGTTAACAATTGTAGAGTTTTTGATGTTAATTTGTCAAAAGGTCAACTCAAAAGTAGATTAAAATTAGTTGTGTAATTAGATCTATATATACGCATGGTTAGTTGTTACGTCTTGTTTTGTCTCTGAGCCCAACCCATTTATTGGTGGGTAAATTTTTCCCACATTAACTTGTTTGTGGTCACGGGTATCCATAACTTTGATATTTTCAATGATTACTGGGTAGTGGCTTTAGATGGGTTAATGCTGAGGAAGTGCGATTTAGCTGTAGTAGCTGAACTCTATTGTTATTGCATGTAATATTAATTAGCAATTATTGTTCTTCGCTTTATCTTCAGGCTGACTTCGCTTTTGTTATTAATGGCGGTGCCAAGGTATACGAACACCTTGACTACTTCAAAGTTATAGCTTCCGGATGATTCGTGGGAGTCTAGCGCCTCGCTCCCTTGTTTGTAGACAGTATATACTTTGTTTTACCCTCATTTATCGCCAAAACCACTTTGACTGATTCCTTTTCGATAGCGGTGAAAGCAGCGGTAACATTTCTCTTGGTTCTGTCAACAATATCAATATCCTCAGCGTACGCAAGGAGCTGGACACCTTTTGCAGAAAATGGTGCCATTGCCATGCACACCGTCCTTTCGTACAATCCCCTCCATGATGATGTTAAACAGATCACAAGACAGTGGATCGCCTTGTCTGAAACCTCTTTCGGTATTGAAGTTTTCGGAGAGGTCATTTCCTACCTTGAAAGAGCTGCGTGTGTTGCTCAACGTCATACTGCATAGTCTAATCAACTTTGCAGGTATACCGAACTCAGACATTGTTGCGGGTTTTCTCCAGGATTTGTCGAAGCGTGAAAATCTGGTTTGTGGTGGACTTACCAGGTCGAAAGCCACACTGATAAGGTCCAATCAGTGTTTTTGAAATCGGCTTTAATCTTTCACACAGTACGCTTGAGAGAACCTTATATGCAATGGAAATAGGACTAATACCTCGATAGTTGGCGCAGATTGTTGGATCTCCTTTCTAATGTAAAAGGCAAAGTACGCTGAGATTCCAATCATCGGGCATGCTTTGCGCTAGCCATATTTTGCTGATGAGCTGATTCAAGGGCCTTATCAATTCATCGCCGCCGGTTTTAAACAATTCAGCTGTTTTTGAGTCGTTGGATAGCAACTCGAACCTCTTCATGGCTAGGTCGTGGTACTTCCACTCCGTCTTCGTTGATTGGTGGCACTGAGTTGCGCTCTCCTTGGGCGGCATTTGTGGAATCGTAGCCAGTAAGTAAATTGAAGATGTGCCGGCTCCACAATCTCAGCGCACATTGCGTATCTGTAACCAGATCTCCATTTTGATCTCTAGAAGTGGATAATAAATATTATTAATAAAGCGCTATTCTCATTCTCAAATCAGGATAAAATAAGAAATAATGGCCCGCGACATACATCCGCATGCCCACTCCTGCGCTAATTATTATATTAAAGCTAGTGTTAACTTTGCAACATTACAAATGTCTTTTGCGCTCTTCCAAAACTTTTTTTATTTGACTGAAAGAAAAAAAAAAAAACAAACACAGTTTCCTAATCACTGACCAAGAATACCCTACGGTAGTAAATTATTAAAAATTATCACGAGAAGGCGTTAAGTTATATAGTTAAGTAATACAAATGTCAACTGTACGTCCAATTTAAATGCCAATATTCAAACTATTCGATTAACTTCTTTCCAAAAAAAAAACCTTTCCTATCCGCACATACAAAGGTATACTAACGATAAAATATGTTAACATATTTATTCATTTGTTTTTTATTAATTTTCCAATAATTGAAAAAAAAACATAATAAAAACAAATAAAAACAAATAAAAACAAAAAAAAAACTACCTAAAGGATATAATTCAAAAATAAAAATTATTGAAGCATGATTAATTATTTAAACATGTAGAGTCTAGTGGAGGGTATGTTCTTTTTTTTATTGACCGACCTTTTCATACGTTTTAGCGAACCGTTTAATTTTATCCGCTATGTTCAGCTAAAATCGCATGACTAAGCTTGCTGTTATGCAAGCTTAAGATCATTAGATCATTGCAAAAGGAAAGTTCAGCGCATGAAGTCAAGCTATTTTTATAAATTTGTCTAAGACAAGAAGTAAAGTTTTAACATTAAACTCTACTATAGTAAAATAAAAAAAAACATGTGCTAAGGTTATAAAACCTAAATTAAGTAAAGTTAGCTTTGGTTTTAAATTTGGTCAATTCAGTAACATTGACAATAAAATAGACTATCATCGTGTTGCAATATTAGGAAGCAGGACTGTGACGTGATCATTTTCCCTTCTGATGATCTGTATCAAACTCTGCTGAGTTAAGAATATTATAAAACCTTCAATGCAATCCAAAAGCAGCAGCTTAATACCTACGGGTAAGGTGCGATTCATCCAAGTAGAGGATAACTGCCAAAACCACCAACAGCCTCGGTGAAGTGACCACCTAAGAGAAGTTAAAACGTAGATATAAAGGCATACGAGGAATCTGAGCATCAGTTGTGTGACCAGCATCTTGTTTCCATTGCTGCTTTAATCACCAATTTCATTACAGTTAACAGCGGCGTTTCCGCAACTGACTAATTTCGGCCAAGACTTGTCCTTAAGTTGGCAACGCTTCTTATAATGGCTAAAACGCTTGACAAGTATTCTTCAAAAAAAAAAAACTATATAAAATAAAAGCTAAAATTTCCTTTTTATTATGCTTAAAGGCCCTTATAGACGAGCAACTAATTGCAAAACTGATTGAAAAACAGGTCGATGGTTTTATCTATAGACGCATGAACCAATTTTTCAATTCCAGTACAAAAAGTTATTCTTCTTGAAAACATCGCGCATATTATATTGAAAATGAATGCAAATAATTTTTTTTATTATGAGTCTGACGATTAGTTGTTAATTTTGCTACAAACACATCACCAGTTGAAGAACTGGTTGATGTGAAATCGCAAAAATCAAAATTTTTTAATTTTTGCCAACTGATTGATAAACTGGTTGAAAAACTGAAAATAACACCTCAACTCATCTACACACGATTTGCTTTCAACAACCAGCAACCAATTTATCAACCAGTTTTCCGATTAGTTGCTCGTCTATAGTGCCCTTAATGCAACTAATGTTTTTGATTTAATGCAGATTTAGTTTATATAGCACTTTAAATAAGCTTTAAAATTTAAACTAGAAAAAGGAAAAAAAGAACAAAAAAAAAATATCAATACAAAATTGAATCGAACAAGGCGCTGACAGCAAGTTTAAAGTTCAAGCAGAGCTCAAATCGTAACCCTGAATTCAACTTTTTTTTTATATCTCTTTAATTTAACATTTATCGAATAATCTGGCATATGAACTTTACGATATAATAACTTTTTCTTAATCTATGAATTAAATTAAAATTCAAATTAAAAAGGAAAAAGTTTAGCCTCAATATTTTTGTTATATTCTCTTAAATTATAACTTTTTTTTTTCTCTCTCTTGCTCTTTCTAAAATATATCTTTAATTTTTATAACTTGTTTGCTAACGTAAAATTAAGTTACTTAGATTAACAACGACAAAAGAAAAAAAAACAATAAAAGGAAACACATCACTTTCGTCAAGAGTCGCTGGGTCCATCGGCTAATGAGAACAATTAAGTGGTGAATGAATTATATTTTTTTATTTTTCCTAAATTTACTTAGAACAAATTTATAAGCATTTGAAAATATTTAAGGTAAATTACAAAGCTAAGAAATATGGCCTAAATATGAAATGAGTAGATATCATCAGTTTAAAGAAAAAAAAATCTCGAATAATCTCGCTCTCTCTTACTTCAATTTTTTTTTTTTATAGTAAGAGTACTTTGAAACACGTTTCATGCCGTTTTGTTCCTTCACGAATAGTTTTTGTTTTTTTTTTTCTATTATTCTCTTTTGTTGCATTTTTCTAACTTTTATTGAACTTATCTCAATTGCAGAAAAGATTTTAGTTTTAGTTGGCCATGCTTATCTAAGCCGAAAACATGTCCATTAAGATTTTCTTTATGTTGAATTTATGACATGTAAATTTGATATTATTTGACAAATATTAATCTGTTTGAATTAATCTATTGTATCTTTTGAATTGGATTAAATGTAAATATAAAAGAGAAAAAATAAATAAAATTATTCAAATATAGAGATTTATAGTATTAAATTATAGTTTAAAATTTTATTGGATGGGTTGGGAGAGAATTTCGGTCTCTCAAAACTAAGGTTGGGCATTAGACCGTATCACCTTATATGACAGAAAAGTAAACATATTTTGACCTCGCCTTAATCGGTAGATAAATAATAAAGAATAAAAAAAATTTTTTATTTTGAAATGGTCCCTATGGTGCCATTGCTATATCTTCGGTGTTTCTTGTCCGATTCTTCAAATTGTTTATGTGTGTGCTTGTTGCTTTTTTGTAAATTTTTTCTGAATTCTTTTTTTCTCGAATCTTTTTTTTGCACATATTGACCACCTTATCTCAGTTCATACTATATTATAAAATTCTAAAAATGTCAAATAATAAAAGCTCACAAAAAACTATGAAAATCATGGGAACAAATAATATCGATAAGATTTATTTTTGGTGCAGTTCTGCCCCACTTTATCCCAAAAATAGCTCTTTCGAAATGTTCATCACTTCATACTCGACTTTTTATTTGTAAAAACAAATAACTTTGATTGTTCAATCACAGCTATTTTTATCAAAGGTGCTCTACACGATATTCCATCGAATGCGTATTATTGTTGCGGATGCGGATGTGGATGCGGATATCAAAAAGTGAATAATGAGGGCTTGGACGTCGAGTTTTTGCGGATGCTCCGCGGATACGGATGCGGAGCTTCGTCACATCCCTAGTTTATACCATAATACCTTGTGGTGTTCAAGATAAAGCAAAACAGAAAGCACCAAAAAAATATCCGTACCCAAAAAAGCCCTGTATATCGAGGGTCTTGTACTATAGAGCCTTCTAGTACAGTGATGGTCACGTAGTCACATGCGTGGTGAAACTATAAAGCTTCATTTGAGATTCGAAACACGTACACGATTACACACTGAGGGAAAAGAATGCTGTGCTTTCAAACAATTCATGGTTTGAAACAGCAGATTTCACTGTTCGATCCCATCTAACAGACGAAACTGTCAAAATAACAGTTGATCAACTGTTAAAAATTTTTTGTTGAATTAACTGTCCTTACAGTTAAAATTTTAACAGAATTAACTGTTCCGTTACCTGTTCTTTTCGTTAATATAACCAAAAATGAACTGTTAAATAAATATAGAACCTGTTGCTTTAACTTTGTTTTTTAATCTGTAATCAGTTTTATAAACAAATGACTCAGCCCCATGGACGTCCGCAGGATTTTGCCTAGGGGAGGGAGCAAAGAGTTACGTGGAAAGTTCACGTATTTGGTAATTATTTAGGAATGCTCCTTGAAAAAAAATGACCATTCAAATTCTGTTTTCTGAGATGTTTGGTGAAAATTTAGTGAACATTGTTCCACTACATCGTTCCACTGTGTAAGATTTAACCTAACTATTAGGACAAAATTCGAAATTTTTGTAATATAATTCGCTATTATATAAGTGTTCATTCTAACAAAAAAATATTCATAAATTAGTGTACATCTGAAACACTCTTCTTTATGCAGGGTGTTCATAATATTTTTAAATGTTCAACTTTGAAACACAAGATTATATTTTAAAATAGTGAGGTATAGTCATATTGTAGGACGTTGTAAAGTTTTTAAGAAATAAATGTATAATTTAAAATAAAAGTGGCAAAAAGTAGCAGCTTAATGTAAGTATGTTTTATCTACGGGACTCAAACTTGGTAAAAAATTTCATCTAATGCGTACATATCGCACACTAAATACAAAAAAGTCACAACTCAAAATTTTCCAAAATCGACTTTTAGCCATAAATCAATTCACAATACACATCTCTAACTGCTGTTAAAATGACTTTTTTATAACTTTATTCTTTAACTGGAAAAATGTAGTTATGTCTGTCTTAATGTTAATTGCGTTGCTTCTGCACTTTCAACCAAAGAGTTTTATTTTTAGTTGTGTCAAGGTGTCTTAGATCCACTGATATGTTTTGTTAAATACAAAATTGAATTGAAATTTCAAAGTGTACTATTTTAAATTGTGATCCTAAAGATGAAAAAAGTTAGTAAAATCGACTGTTTTATTTCGATATGTGTCATTTTTGTTGAAATAATTGTGATTAGCATTAGTTTAATCAAAAAAGAAAGCAAAAAACAAATAAAGTTTTCATAGTACTGTAATTATTCCATCACGTGTTAACTTTTTTATCCTAGAGACTATTTTAACCATATTAAGTTTATATTTTCGCATGTATTTGGCCATGGTTTTTCGATCTATAAAATGAAATTTATTTTCAGTTCTCAAGATAATTAGTTGACAAAATTTTAATTTTCATTGTCATATATTAATTTTTATTCAAATATTATTGCAGCTGAAATTTGAACTCGTAACTTAAAGAGATAAATATACCAACTTTCAAAGAGTATGTTTAAGTAAGAGCAACTTGAAGCCATTTATGTTTTGAAGTTGCATCAAGTAAGTAGTTTATATTCAAACTAATCAAAAGTTTATTTTTAAGTAACTATTCAACCTCTGACGCAAAAAAGAATATGCTAATTTTTCTACTTACCAATAATACCATTTAAAATTTAAAACTATGCTCGCTATATTCCGAAAGGCTACCCCTATTAGAAGTAAAGCAAAAGGGCATCAAAGATCTGGCAAATAAAAACAACATTCCTAAAAACTGTCTCTTCAAACACTTAATTAATACAGTGAAACCCGCTTAAATACCTCCCCCTTTAAGTACCTCACCCGCTTTAGTACCTAAAATATTTGGGCATTTTTCACGAAAATTTATGAATGTTTACCCTCTTAGGTACCCAATCCGCTTAAGTACCTTAAAATGCTGACATTTTTGGGTGAGGTACTTAAGCTTGTTTTACTGTATTTAAAAACTAAAAACTAAAAATATTGAAACGTTTTCATTTATTTTTTGTATTTATTATATTTTTTTAATGTACAGAGCAATTTTTGTATGTGCTAAAAATAAAAAATGAATTTATTTTAAAATGCATTTTAATAAAAAAACAGATAAAATAATAATTATTGTGAATTTTATAATTTGATTGCTTGTTAATCAGTTGATGAATGTTTATTTATAAAAATTCAAGCAATTTTTATCAGTTAAACAGACACAACTTGAATTTTAAACGAAAAATTTCAGTTAAAGGGTCTTAAGTCCAAAATCCTTTTTATTTACACATTCATAATATAAAACTACAAAATCTTTGGCAAAACTGTCTTCTAATAAGAATAAAGCTTTATTTTCAATTAAACAAAAAGTAAATTTTATGTTTTTTGGCCATTTTCTTACTTTAATGTTTAAAAATTAGAGCTGTTACAAATTCAAACGATTTTTATCAGTTAAAGAGGCACAATTTGAATTTTAAACAAAAAAGTTTCAGTTAAAATGTCATAAGTCAAAAACTCTTTTTATTTGCACAATCATGAATAATACTATAAAAACTTTAGCAAACCTGTTTTCTTATAGCAATAAAGCTTTATTTTCAATTAAACAAAAAGTAAATTTTGTGTTTTTTGGTAATTTTCTTACTTAAATGCTTGTAGGTTACGAGCTGTTGAGAATTCAAACGATTTTTATCAGGTAAAAAGGCACAATTTAAGATAATACCACTAATCATTTGAAAAAATTTCAGCTAAAGGGTCATAAATCCAAATTATTCTTTATTTTCATAACTATGACATGAAGTTAAAAAAACTATACCAAAACTTTCTATAAAATTTGGTTACTTTTTCCACTATTGTGGAACCAAATTTGTTTAAAATATTACAATCATTTAAGCTTAAACAGTTTTTTGCTTCTCCTTAAAGTTCGTGTTTTTTGACTTGTGACTGTTTTGTATTTAGTGTGCGATATGTGGTTAAAGTAAATGGCATTCTAACAAAGTGCAACCTAATTTTTTTTTATTTTTTGCTTAAAGTCCAATAGATAATTTTAATATAAATTTGGTTTATTAAGCTACTTATAATATTGAATATTAATCTATACCCCTTCGCATGATCAACACGTTTAACACAAAAACTGCTTACTTGAGGCTCAGAAATAATTTAAAAATACTCAAAAAGCAGTCGATGCTGTATTTTAGAGATATAAAATTAATTTTTGTGAAATTTTTTTATTTTGTTCCGCTAGATTGAGACACACTGTGAGTTGGACTCATGCTTGCTGACATAAGGATATTCAATATATTTTGAAAGATGGACTCAAAGGAAAAATTCATTCCAGTTTTCTTTTATCAGTTCAGAAATGTTTTTTAACAACATTGGAATTTTTTGCTATGTAATGCTTTTTTATATTTTTTGGCAAAAGCAAATATCACTATTTTAGCTTTTTTGGTTAAGTAAGTATTTAACAGACCTATTCTTGAAAATCTACAACTGTAAGCCAGTATTTTTCATATTTCTATATGTTTGTTGTAATTTTTTGATTTCAAACCAAATTTGAAGCTTAAAAAACAAAATTGGTCAATCAAATTGTCAATATATGAACAGCAGATGACAATTTTTATCAAAATTTATTATTTTACAACAAACACATAGAAATATGAAAAATACTATTTTACAATTGTAGATTTTCAAGTAGAGGTCTGTAAATATAAAATTTTATAAATGACTATCAAGTCACCCAATTCTAAAAATAGATGAAAAAAATGCAACTATTTTCCGATTTTAATCAATATAGTTAAAGTTTTAAAAATATAATAAGGAATTAAGACCCTTATAAGCACATATTTAATGATGTCGTGAACCACCTACTTCAATGAACTCAGTTTAAGCTATTTGTCAGTGAATGCTCGATGTTTTTGAAAGCATTCGTCTGATTGGAATATTCTAGAATGCTCAGGTATGTGAAGAATCGAGAGTGCAACTCTAAAAAGTAAAATATTCATGACTTGTATATTAAAATCAATATTTGACATAAAATGACACATAAAATATTAAAAATGTCATGTATATTAAAGAGAACTTAAGCTCTTGTTTGTCTTAAGTAAACCAATGATTTTTAATTAATTTTTTTTAAATAAACCCTTATTAAGCATCAATTTTAGTTTTAAATTAATAAATCATTCTGTTTGAAAATATTTTCTTGATTTAATCAAATGCTTAAGAAAGTGTTAAATCATAATTAAATTTCAAAATCTTTTTGACCTGATACAAAAAAATTTCAAATTTACGGGTACAATATTCACATTAATAATTTCACATCTAAGTGGGATTTCTTTTGTGTGCAATTGTTGGGATCCTTCCTGTGAGGATACCCGTAGGTCCGCTGTCGTGGCCTAAACTTTCTAACTTGGATGGATACGGTTTCTGGCCGTATTCTGTTATAAGGGGTGGGGTCAGGCGATACACCTGAGCCGAGTTTTCTAGTGGGCACCTGGCACTTTGAACCAGTTACCCAACTTCGTTTTGTTATGATGGAGTTCCATTCATTTGATGGAGTTAACGGATTTCATACTCACCTATTCTATCCAGATTTGGCCAGAATCCTCAGCTGCCTCGGTCGTCGTTCCAGTGCTAAACCCAAACTAGAAACTGATTTGAAACACTCACAATCTGCCTTAATACGCTTGTTGTTTTCCCATCAACTGAACTCTTTATTTAGCAGAGACCAGATATATATATATCCCAGGGGAACAGGGGGCGAACCTTCACATAGCAACGTGTCTGACCGCCTCAACCTGGCGAGGCCAGCATTATCCATGTCGAAATCGTCTCAAGTCGACTCAAACCTCCAAGTGGTGTTCCCTGGGCAACGGCAAACTGGCATCCATCAGTTTGACGGCTAATTTGAGCGGCGGGTCACTCCATAGACCTTAAACATGGAATGTGCGCAGGGTTTGGGTCCCGCCACATTACTACTGCCCAATGAAAACTAAACCAGCCTCGGATAAGAACCCCAATTACGTTGACGACCACCGCAAACGAAAAACGGACAATGATTTACGGATATGCACCTGGAATGTCCGGACCCTTTATAGGGAAGGTGCCATTATCCAACTGGCGGAAGCCCTCAAAACAATACAATCTGACATCACCGCCATCCAGGAAATGCGATGGAAAGGGCAAGGTTGCTCTAAACAAGCACACTGCGATATCTACTACAGCTGCCATGCGGAGAAGCGCGAATTCGGATGTGGATTCGTCGTTAGCCGGAAACTACGCCACCTTGTTTCCCGGTTCACACCTGTGAACGAAAGATTGGCCACGATCCGCATCAAGGCAAAATTTTTCTACATAAGCCTTATTTGCGCGCACGCCCCGACGGAGGAAAAGGACGAAGCCGTCAAGGACGCTTTCTACGCTAGTCTTGAGGACGTATATGACCACCTTCCGGTCCATGACGTGAAAATAGTCCTCGGCGATTTTAATGCGAAAGTCGGAAGGGAAGGCATCTTTGGCCCCACTGTCGGTCAGTTCAGTCTTCACGAGACCTCCACAAACAACGGTCTAAGACTGATCGACTTCGCCGCGGCACGA
This sequence comes from Coremacera marginata, assembly GCA_914767935.1. NCBI lineage: Eukaryota > Metazoa > Arthropoda > Insecta > Diptera > Sciomyzidae > Coremacera > Coremacera marginata. The sequence goes on from OU612045.1 coordinate 77,919,465, forward strand.
AACATGGTAGTTAGTAGCACCAGATTTAAGCACCTCGACATAAACAAGGCCACCTGGCTGTCCCCGGATCAAAAAACGCGAAACCAAATTGATCATGTTGTAATCGACGGAAGGCATGCCTCTAGTGTTCTAGATGTGCGTACATTTCGGGGGGTCAACATTGACTCCGACCATTATCTTGTTGCAGCCAAGATCCGCATGCGATTATGCAATGCCAAGAACATACGCACAGGAATGCAACGAAAGCTAGATGTCGCTAAGCTGCAATTACAACGGACTGCCGAAGCCTACTCCGCTCAACTCTCGGTTAAGCTCAACCAACCAACCTCTGGACTCGACGACGCCGGCGGACTTTGGGCGCATATATCCCACTCCATGCGCGCTGCCGCTGAAGAAGTCATTGGTTTCCGGCGCCCGCAACCTCGGAACCAGTGGTATGATCAGGAGTGTCGCATTGCGACTGCAGTAAAAAACGCCGCTTATAGAAAAACGCTGCAGTCAGCTGCAACGCGAGCCGTGCGAGAAAACTACCGCGAAAAGAGGAAGGAAGAGAGGCGCCTTTTCAGACGCAAGAAAAGAGAGCAGGAAAAGCGTGAGTGTGAGGAACTAGAGGTATACCAGGGCAAGAAGGATGCACGAAAATTCTATCAACAGGTTAAGCGTCTAACCCAAGGTTTCAAGCCCGGAGCATCCACTTGTAGAGACGAAAATGGAGATCTGAATACGGATACACAGTGTGTGCTTAGATTGTGGAGACAGCACTTCTCCAATTTACTTAATGGCGACGATTCCAACAATGCCGCCCATCGACAGCACAGTGCAGTGCCACCAATCGACGATGACGGAGTGGAAGTATCACCACCTAGCCATGAAGAGGTTCGAGTTGCTATCCAACGACTCAAAAACAATAAAGCAGCGGGTGCTGACGGCCTGTCAGCTGAATTGTTTAAAACCGGCGGCGATGAATTGATAAGGCGCATGCATCAGCTCATCAGCAAAATATGGCTAGCAGAAAGCATGCCTGACGATTGGAACCTCAGTGTACTGTGCCCTATACTTAAGAAAGGAGACCCTACAATCTGCGCAAGTTATAGAGGTATCAGTCTTATTTCCATCGCATATAAGGTTCTCTCAAGCGTACTGTGTGAAAGATTAAAGCCAATTACAAAAACACTGATTGGACCTTATCAGTGTGGCTTTCGACCTGGTAAGTCCACCATAGACCAGATTTTCACGCTACGACAAATCCTGGAGAAAACCCACAAAAATCAAATTGACACACACCATCTCTTTGTCGACTTTAAAGCTGCGTTCGATAGCCCGAGAAGGGATTGCCTATACGCAACAATGTCTGAGTTCGGTATACCTGCAAAATTGATTAGACTTTGCAGAATGACGTTGAGCAACACACGCAGCTCCGTCAAGGTAGGAAATGACCTCTCCGAAACCTTCAATACCGAAAGAGGTTTCAGGCAACGCGATCCACTGTCTTGCGATCTCTTCAACATCATCATGGAGGGGATCGTACGAAAGGCCGGTGTGCATCGTAATGGTACCATTTTCTATAAAGGTGTCCAGCTCCTTGCTTACGCTGATGATATTGATATTGTTGGCAGAACCAAGAGAGATGTTACCGCTGCTTTCGCCGCTATCGAAAAGGAATCAGCCAAAGTGGGTTTGACGATAAATGAGGGTAAAACAAAGTATATGCTGTCTACAAACAAGGGAGCGCGGCGTTTAGACTCCCACGTTTCATCCGGCAGCTATAACTTTGAAGTAGTCAAGGAGTTTGTATACCTTGGCACCGCCATTAATACTAACAACGAAATCAGCCTGGAGATAAAGCGAAGAACAATAATTGCTAATAGGTGCTACTACGGGCTCAGTAAGCAACTAAGTTCCAGAGCCCTCTCTCGATCGACAAAACTAACACTCTACAAGACGCTCGTTCTACCTGTGCTGCTTTATGGCGCTGAGGCATGGGTAGATTCGCAAACTGACGCAGCCGCTCTGGGGGTGTTCGAGAGAAAAGTTCTTCGCAAAATCTTCGGTCCTGTTCGAGTCGGCGATGACTATCGCATCCGAATGAACCACGAGCTGTATGAGCTCTACGGAGACATTGACGTAGTTCGGCGTATAACTGTGCAGCGACTACGCTGGCTGGGTCATGTCCATCGTATGGACGACGAAGCTCCAGCGAAAAAGGTGCTCGAGGCGAGGGTCGCTGGTCAACGACGACGAGGGAGACCATGCCTCCGATGGATGGACCAGGCTGAGGAAGCCCTAACCGCACTTGGTGTATCCGATTGGAGAAGGCGCGCGCAAAACAGAGGCGCCTGGCGAGAGCTGATGAGGTCGGTCGAAATCCGGACACGGGTTGTCACGGCCACCTAAGTAAGTAAGTAAGATATATATATCATATCTGGGCTCGCTTCTTCTTATTAATTTTGTTACATACTTAAGTCTAGCTTATCGATTAATTTGCTATACTTAACACTTTTTTAATTTCGCAATACTTTACAATGGTTTAGTTTCATAATTTCAATTTCACAAAACATTTCCTCATAACATGGCCGAGATTAAAATTACCCGGAACATTCTTAGGTTTAACATATGTGAAATGCTCGTATTGCATTTTACTTATCATACTTTTAATTTCCCAAAGGCGGAATTCTTTTGTTTTAATTATTGTCCAATTAATAATTGCCGCAAAAAATACTATAAATGCATGCAATTACAACAATAAAATATTATTAATTTAAAATGCTGTCAGTGCATTTTGTTCCCGGTGCAGAAGGCACAACGGTGTCAGTTTAATTCTCACGACAATGGCAACAACAACATGCTAGCGGTATTGCTTGTTATTTAAGCTGCTCGCTTGTTACCGTTTAAGTTATGGCACGCGTCATAGCTTAAACGGTTTTGTGCATTCATGCAGTCGCAATTGGACTTGGCATTGGCCTTGAGTTTAGAAATTCAAGGTCGTTGTATGGCCCAGCTAGTGCCTACAAACATGCAGTGGTTACTTGCTTCGTTTGTGATTAATTCACAACATTCCTCCGCCCTACGGAAAAGAAAAAATTATTGTTAAAAAAATATTGTTAGGTTTAATTTTTTCGTGTTTAAATGTGTTTCTTCGCTTATTTCATGTTTTTTATCTTTCGTTATTTATTACTTAAACTTAAGGGGTTACATGACATTGGCAGTTTCTTGAAATCGATTTTTTTTAATAATTTTGTGTTTTAGTAAATATTTTTAAGATTCTAAGAAAAAAAAAAATGGAAAAATTCTTACGGGTTCAAAAGTTACAGCCGGATTAGTGAGAGCGCATTTTTAATTTTTGAGCTACCTTACTTGCTACCCGACTTTTGGTGGTTGTTATTTCGTACCTACTAGAAGGGTGAAGGGTGAAGCCCGAATTGCTAAGCCATTGCAAAAAAACTATAAGAAACAGCACAACACAAGATAATGATAACAGAACGAAGCAGGCATGGCAGATTGAAGATAACCTTTGTTTTTCTTTGTTCACAAACTTTGAACGCGTTTATCTCGAAACTATGTTTTTCGTACTGGTTGCGGAACTAGCGGGTTCATTTTTTGCCGAAATTTTTTTTTTGTTTTTAAATTTGATTCGCTATCGTATGACACGAGCTTTTTTTAAATTTTTTTTTCGATTTTTTATAAATTTTTAAAGTCAATATTTTTTTCGAAAAAGCACACTTTCAAATTTGGAACATCACCAAAAATTGAAAAAAAATTTTAAAAAAAGCTCGTGTCATACGATAACCAATTTTGTTAAGATTTAGAAAAGTCATTTTTTTTCCAGATCGGACCCCGTTTTTTTCTCTGCCGCCAGTTTGGAGCTCTATAAAACCATGTTGGAGTGAAAAAAATTTTTTCTAATTCTTTTCTTGTAATTTGTTCACTTCTCTACAATAGTAAAAAAAAAGTTTTGAAAAATGTTTGTTTTTGACTGAGTTATGAATTTTTTAAAAAAGGTCAGTTTTCTCTGCCGCAAATATCATGTCCACCCTTAAGTCATTATTTCTATATAGTTTCTAATATTTTCTTGTCCAATTTATTTTTTTTAATTCATAAATTTATTATTTCTTTACATTGTTTGTATTTCATTGTACTTTATTTAGTGTATTAAATTCTATTTATTCTTATTACTGTAATCCATTTATACACTATTTCTTTACATGATTACATCATTCACTTTATTCAATATCAAATTAATTATGCAGTTAAACATTTGCATTATATGTTTACTTTATATTGTAAAAAAAATTTTTTTTTTTTATTAAATACATTTTTTTTTTTCCTCTCGTTTTATCTTATATTTATTTCCTATTTATATAACCTATTAGTTCCTAACTTTTGGTGGTTTTAGGGGGGCAGGGACTTGGATGGTGTTTGTTGACTGCAATTTTAATGTTGCACTTCTCTCTCTTTTTCGTGTTGTCCATCGGTGCTCCGGGGAAAATGCTACTACGTTTTTTCCTTGTAATTGTGGTTTATTTTTTGAAGCGAAGCATTTTACTCCTCGTTCTGTGATTTGCTTAGAGTGAAATCTGAAAAATTTTCGACAGATTTTTTCTTGGAATTTTGATGGTTTCTTTGTTGCTAGCTCTTATTACAACAAGAAAATTTAATACTTTAATATTAAATACTAAAAATATGTTCTGGTTCCCGTGGGGATCGAACCCGTGCTCTTTTTAAAGATAACACAGCACACTACCCAATAGGACACAAAGACCTGTGGGAAGAGGTTGTTAATTTAATCTTAGTTATAACAGAAGCTATGCTGTAGTAGATCGTCACCATCTATCAATAGATAGAGGATTGTGTATTTGTTATGCTACAAAAATTTGCTTTTATTTGCCACAAGGTGTCTCCAGCATCGGTGTGTTTGTATTGTGAATGCGTTTGTGGTGTTGTTAGCATAGAGTATAAACTATTATGTAGAGATTGCATCAACTCTGCTAAATCTCTGGCATGTGTTAACAGAGGTTAACAGAGTTTTTTTCTTCATGTTTTTAAGTGAAATAACTCTGTTAACACTGTTAGCGGAGTTAATGCAATCTGTAGATAATGAATTACACTCTATGTTTAAGCGTCAAAAAAATAGATGATATCAATAAATATGGAATTAACAAACGCATGCATGAAATCGGCAAGGTATCTAAAATGTTTGTTAAATTTTGTTTCGTGTGCGTTCTTTAATATTTATTTTTGAAGCGAAGTTTTTTAATCCTCGTTCTGTGAATTGCTTGGAGTGAAATCTGAAAAATTTTCGACAGATTTTTCGCTACGCAGTAAGCTGTTGAAGGAAAAAATTTGTTCAGTGCAGCCAAGTTCACAACCATATGTGGAGAGTTAAAATGGAGAGTCGCTGGCATTATATGCCCGTTTATGTAAATGGCGTGGAAATTTGACATTCAACAATAAAAAATAATATTATGTTTTCTGTATATATGTAATATATTTTATGTTATTTTAAATTTCTGAATTTAAAAGTTAATTTATTAAAAAGAAAAAATTATTAAGCTATTAAATCTATGTAACTGCGAAAAAGCTTCGCTTCTCTCGTGTGTCCAACGACGCACCTGTGTTTTTTTTTAAGTGTGTGTTGTGGTGATACGTGGATGCTTTGGGTCTTGCGCTTAACTTATGTTGTCTTCTTCTTTGACAGTTCATCAATTCTTGATAAATTCCTTAATCACTGCTTTTCAAATAGTTGTTTAGTTTTAGTTGACATTAAATGGTTGGTTTAGATTTTATTTAATCTATTTTAGAATTCTGCGTTATTGTTCTTTAGAAAGGGTTTAGTTCTTTTTATTATATTAGCTTCATGGTTTTGTTCTTGTTATTAAAGTTTTGACACTTTTGGTTTGCTAGGTTGTTTAAGTAAAGGGTTTTATACTTTCGGTTGAGTTATAAAAAGTGGAATATCTTTGATTTTGTTTTAGAAAGGTTTTGATTCCTTTCGTTTAGTTATTTTGTCAGTGTTGTTCTTTTTATGGAAGTTTTGACATTTGTAGGTTTATTTTATTGTAGAAGAGTGTTCATCTCTTTTGTTTGGTAGTTGTAGTTTTGCTTTTTTTTTATGTCAGTTGCTTATCGGGACTGTACCGCCTGCCTCTCTGACACTTTCTGAATGTTCGTAATCGCCCTTCATCGTCGTATTGCACCAACGTGCTGCATCCCGTCAAAGTTGTTTTTGCGGTTGTCGCTGCCTTCTTGTAATTTTGCCCTCAGATGCTGCCGCCCTCTCTTGCAGTTTTGTACGCGGATTGCCTGTCACAATTGTTTTTGCGGATGCTGCCGCCGTTTTATTGCATTTTTGCACGCGGATGCTGCTGCCTTCTTGCAATTTTTCACACGGATGCTGCCGCCTTCTTGCAGTTTTTCGCGCGGATGCTGCCGCATTAGCGCCACACACTTCGTTTTAGGCAAACTCGTTGTACACATTTCTTATCCTTTCTGCAACTATTTTCTCCAGGATAATTCCTTTATCTGGTCCAACGGCGTCATCTTTCGGTTTCAACCCCACGCTTCCTCGTGTGTGTGCCCTAATCTAGTTGAACCTAACGATTTATTTCTAAAGTGTAATTCTTATTACAGAAACTTTTCACCGTCTTTTACAATTATGTTTATTTTTACTTTATTAGTCATCGATTTTTACAATTACTTCTTTTCTGTTTTCATTATTTTTTTATTGTTTGAGAAGTTACTTTTCCCATATTACATTTAAATAAGAATGCATAACCTAGAACTCTACTTGTATAATTTTGTTTTCTTTCGCTTCTTGGAGCTTAGAATCTTTGGTCTTAATTCTTTTGAGAAAAATTAATTTGATTTTTAAACTTTACTTTAAACTTTACTGGACTTAAAGTACTATTATATTGCTTTTTAGAGGCTTCTTTCGCACGTTCCTGATTCTGTCTTACTAGCTCATTCGCTCTTTGAATCTGGTACTTCAATACCTTTGAAGGATCCTCGGCATTATATACCGGCCCACATTTGCGTTTCAAATTGGTCGGCATTTTGGAATCAAACCCGTACAATGTTCGAAAAGGCGTCTGCTTTGTTGATACATGTACTGTGTTGTTATGTACATGCATCGCACTTGCCAACCATTGATCCCAGTTTGACCCATCTTCTTTCGAGAAACTCCGCAAATATTCCTCTAAAGGTCTATGGCTCCTTTCTATTGAACCATTTGCTTGAGGATGGTATGGTGTAATGTGCAATTTCTTTATACCTAACATTTTACATACGTCCGAGAAAAGACTTGAAATAAAGTTTGACCCTTTGTCGGTTATTAACACCCTTGGTACATTGTGACGAGTCACAATCTCATTGAAAAATGAGACCATGTTTCCACCAAACCATGTTTCTTGAGAAATCGTCTTGGAATGTTAATATATATTTATTACCGGATATTGTATCTGGCAGGATACCCACCATGTCCATATAAACTTTATCGAATGGTCGTGTTGGTGTATCCGTCTAGAATTTTTTACATATTCTTTTATTTGTTTCTGCATTCCTATCCACCTGTATTCTTTTCTTATTCTAAATAGTATTTTCAAGGCTCCTTGAAGGCCTCCTAATGGTGAATCGTGAAAATCTTTCAGTAATGTTTCTATCTCTTTTGGATCCGTTAATATATTCTCTTTTTGTTCTATACCTAATGATTCTTCTTCCTGTGTACTTTCTGTGTAGTTTCTGGGATATTAACTGATTTATCCTCTTGCTCGTTGACTTTGGTCCTTAATCTCGTTTGCACTACTCTTATACCCTGCTCTAGTTGTGGTATCCTACTTAACGCGTCTGCATTTAAATGTCTTTTTCCTGGTTTATTTATTATTTCAAAATCGTATTCTGACATCTTGTGTCTAAATCTTGCTAATCTTGATGTCTGATCTTTCAGATTCGCTATGCCTCTGTAAATTTTAAATGGTCTACCTAATCAACATGATCTAAAATTTTTTGTTGCCCATACGGTTGCTAAAAATTTTTTTTCTATTGTCGAATACCTTTTTTCTGCGCTATTTAATGATCTACTTGCGAAAGCAATTGGTCTGTCTTCTCCTACTTCACCCTGTGACAAAACTGCTTCTATCGCTTCCCCACTTGCGTCAGTCGTTAGTAAAAATGGTTTCTCAAAATCGGGATAGGCTAACACGGGTGATGAAGTTATAGCTTCTTTTATATTTTCAAATGCTTCTTGACATTTTTCTGACCATTGAAACATTGTGTCTTTCTAATAAATTGTTTATGGGGGATGCCAATTGTGACATATTTTTTATGAATTTCCTGTAATTGTTTGCTAACCCTAAAAACGCTTGAACTTCCTTTCTATTCCTTGGCATTGGAATACTTTTTACGCATTCTAACTTTTGTAGGTCTAGTAAGGCCCCCAGCTCCGAACATTTGTGTCCTAGGTAGGATATCATTCTACGAAGAAATTGACACTTTTCCGTATTTAACTTTAAACAATTTTTCCTTAGTCTCTGAAATACTTGCGCTAGTCTTTCCTCATGTTGCTGTAAGTTTTTGCCATAAATTACTACGTCATATAAATATACAAAACAATCTATTCCCTATAATCCTAATTATGTCGTGTCTCAAAACCTGTTCTACTTGGTTTTGAATTTCCTCCCTATGGGCCTGAGGTAATCTATACTGTTTCTGATTTATTGGCGGCTGATCTGCTTAGACCTGAATTTCGTGTTTTAAAACAGGAGTATATGATAATTTAACACCTTCTAACAGGAAAATATCATGGTCATACCTTAAGTTAATAAATTCTCTATTGAAGACCGTTCCTCTGTATTTAAATTTGTGTCCAATCTAATTGTTTCTGTTAATTTTTTAATTCTTTCTCTTACGTTATGTTCCCTTCCGCTGTATATTGTGTGATTATCTGTTTTATACACATTCAAATTTGAAAATTCTAGTTTATAATTTCTCGGTATGGTCGTATCCCTTTCCGTTGCATTCAAAACTGATACGCATGCTGTATTGTTAACTACGTTGGATAAACTTACTCCTAAATAAACTCCTGGCTCAATTTCTTGTTTATGAACTACTACTACCGGAATTTTTGTGTTCACTTTTATTCTTATTATTTGTGCGGTTCGCGCTTTAATCTTTATTTCTTCATTAGAATTAATTACATATTTATTTTCTCAAAGATAATCCCACAAATTATCTCTTCCTAGTATTCCATCTGCAGGTAGTCCTTGTTCTAGTGCCATCACGTGTAACTTAAAACTTAGATTCTCAACTCCGGTATATGAAATTTTTAATGCACCCAAGTTCTTGATGAAGCCTCCGAACGCTCCACTTAAATCTTTTATTTCTTTGCTTTTATTTTCGATTGTTTCTAACGCACTTTGTTTAACCAAACTCTGCTCCGGAATCTACAAGTCTATAGAGAATCTACAGAGTCGTCCATTTATAGCATTCTTGCAAGGAATTTCTACAAACACATCATTCACTTTGGAGACGCCAAAACATTCACCCTTCTGACTCTCCTGCATGGTCAGATTTCTGTGCCAGCAACAACTTGGCATATTTTCTTTAAACAATTTTATTTTATCGCTTAACGTCTCTTTGACTTTACCTATTACCATTTTAAGTATCTCAATAGCCTTTATCTTCTTAGTCTCCACTGTTTCTTTCATCTTTCTTAATGTTTCTCCCACATTATCATATTAATCACATGCAGAATAATTTGCATGATAGTTATCATGTTATAACGAAAATTTTTTGTTGTTATTTTAACAACTCAATTGTTTCCTCTAACTCTGAGCTTATACTCACCTTCTCCTGACTTAGATATACCCCATCTTCTATTGGCTTAGATATACAAACATTTCTAATTCCTTTAGGGGTCAACTCTTCCTTTACTTCCACTGACTGAGGTGTACAGATATTTACAATCTCTTCGGATGTCAAATTCTCTACTACTACACTCTCTATTGGCTTAGGTGTATAGATATTAACAATCTTTTCAGATGTCGAATTCTCTGTTACTGCCCTTAACGGCCGTGTTACTCTCTTCTCTCGGGTTTCCCAGCTTAATGGCCTTTGCAGGGCCCTGGGAAGTTTCCCTGTCTGTAACCCTGATTTCTTTTTGCGTAACTGTTCCGAAATTCTTCCTCCCATTATCTCTGAATGGGCTCACCGTATTGACTCCTCTATTATTTTTACTCTCAAAGCTCTTCTCTTGAATTTGTCTATTTCTAGGCCTAAATTCTTGGGCACAACATTCCAACTTTTTTCATGACCATATTCCTGACATTTTTCGCAGTATGGAGTGTTTTTCCTTGTAAGACACTCATCCCTGGTATGTCCCAATTTCACACAGAATTAACATTTAATTCGGGTTCTAGCATCTTTGTCCGGCAAACTTTGTTTTCTACTACTATTATTTGGATAGAATCTATCTATATCTATTATACCTGGTATATCTATCTATACCTGCCTGTCAACATTTCTTTGTTCGTCCACTACCGCATACACCTGTTTCCGCGGTGTGACCCCGGATCCATATTGACCTATGCTCCTCAACATATAATCTATTTCAGCCGCCTTAGTCACTAACTCGGCTAAATTCTTGCACTCCATAGTCAACACTACTGGTTTTAAGCTTGGGTCATTTAATCCTACCCTAAAGGCTGTCACCCCCGCCTTATTAATTTGACCCAACAGACCTGCCTCTTCTCCTATGCAATCCTTCCCTCTTACTTCTATCGAACTTAATTTTCTTGCATATGCTTGTAGTTTTTCCCCTGGCTCTTGAACACATTTTGACAATTCTATTAAAATTGAATTGTTAGTTGTTTAGATAATTAGAACTTAGATAATTAGAACTTAGACAATTGGATTTAATTAATAGGTAAAATTCCTCAATATTGGCAAATTGTCTTCCTCTGCACAAATCAAAAGTATCCCCCTGTAATCTCAACTTAATACAGTCTATAACGCGTGGTAACTCACTAGCGTTGAACGCTCTTATTGCAAAATCGCACCCTTGAATGAACCTGTAAACCTCCGTTGGCGAGTCGGTTCCCGGATTATTATATTAAACCAGATTATTCACGGTCTTAGCTATTGCGTTTAGATTCATTGTATTATTTTTTCTTTCTATATTCTCGTAGATATGTCCCCGTTCTTCAGTCTCCACGTCTGTTGCCTCTTTATGATGCAATGAATTTTCTGTTGCCAATTTCAATTCTTCGTGCAAATGCCTATTTTGTACCTGTAATTCCCTAATCCTAGCATTTGCTTGTTGTTGCTGTCTCAAAATCTTTCTAGCCTGTTGGACAATTAACTTCTCTACTAACTCTGTCGATACGCCTTCTCTTTGCAACAGATCTCACAGTCTCTCTTTTCCAAATCTAGCTCTTCTGCTCTACCTTGGTCTCCTATTCTTAGTTGTTGCACCTCCCCTAACTTTGTTCTCAGAGCCTCAAAATCTCTCTTATACTCCTCAAATCTCCTTGCTTGAGCCGTACTCTTGTGCTCGTGATACTTGTCTACGAAATCAAACACTACGTCGACATCTTCTACCTTTGTCAAATTTTTCCCCACCGTATTTGACTGCAGCAAAGCGAAATTATCTTTGTTTGATATAACCACTTTTGCTCGGAACCACAATTTTTCTAAAAACCTGTCCAACTCTCCTATGAGATCTAGATACCTTCTCTCTATGTCACTAGTGTGATCCATTTAAAGAAAAGCAAGTTAAAATAACCGCGTCGCCTTTCCACCGCACATGCAATAACAACAATAAAATATTATTAATTTAAAATGCTGTCAGTGCATTTTGTTCCCGGAGCAGAAGGCACAACGGTGTCAGTTTAATTCTCACGACAATGGCAACAACAACATGCTAGCGGTATTGCTTGTTATTTAAGCTGCTCGCTTGTTACCGTTTAAGTTATGGCACGCGTCATAGCTTAAACGGTTTTGTGCATTAATGCTGATACTGCACTTTCATACAGTCGCACTTGGACTTGGCGTTGGCCTTGAATTTAGAAATTCAAGGTTGTTGTATGGCATGAACGGTAGTGCCTACAAATATGCAGTAGTTATTTGCATCGTCTGTGATTAATTTACAACACAATGCATTATATATATGATTTCAAATTCTCAATACGTTGAGTATAGGCAGTTGCTCGGTGATCCAAATTTTAAAATTAGGAAATATATATTTTTAATAAAAAGGTTTGAAAAGGGTTGAAAATTTAAAGACAAAGAGAGTAAAATATACTACAAAAATGTATGTGTTAAGCTTAATTCAACTTAAAAAAATTGTTCAACTAAGCAAATGATTTTAGTCCGATTATTCATTTTTATAATCTTTAAGCAAGGTCTTAAAGCTATAGAGTAGTTTTCCTATGAATGTCCCTTAAAGCTTAGTCTGTTATTTGATTGTAATATTATTATATTTACTATAATAAAATAATATAATAGATTTTCACAGAGAATTTCGTATACTTTTGCTCATACTTCCATTTTAAAATCCGGTTCAAAAGTTTAGCTAATACGCAATATTATATCCCAATAAAGTCCAAGTAAGTGACTTCAAACTTTTATATAATTGAAGATATGAATGAATGGAGGTGATATGTCGTAATTATTTAGTTTTGAGAAAATCGAGTTCAAAGTTTCACAGTTGTACTAAAATTAATATATAACCCTAGAGTACTAACCTACGTAAACTTAACTCATTCTTTAGGAGTGAAATAACGTATAGTAAACGGAAGGTTAGTATTCTAGGCTTGCTCAAACTTTGTCAAGTAGTTTATTTCTAAAATAGCCACAAACATGGTTGTTTTAAGTTTTAAAACAGTTTTTATGCACATAAGGCCTTCATCCATGCAAATAACACAAAAATCTAAAAATGCGACACATCACTTTCATTCATTCATGTCTTCCAAATTCTAAAAATTTTCTTATGACTGAGTTCTAGGGGGAGCAACTCACTCACGCCTTCCACCTGTCGACGCCCATTGACTCTTTGACTCTCCAGCTCTTCACAGTTGGTTTAAGAATTTTTTTGTTTTAAACAAAGCTATTGTTATTGTTAAATCAACTACAAAAATTGTGAACTTTGCACATTTGCCGAAACGAAACACGTGAATGTATTACTCGTTGCGTTCGAAACGAATACAAATACTAGAACGAATGCAAAATATTCGCTGAAACGAATCAAAAATTTTTAAACAAATAACGCAAATCATGCTCTTTGATAATGGAAAAGGCAGACAAAATGTTTTACGACTGTGTAGTCAAAAAGGTTATTCTTTTCTACTTATTTGCATGCAAAGCAAAACAATTAAAAAGAACAGCGCTTACGAAATATTTAAAGGAATTAAGAAGAACCATCACTCTTTATTTTTTATTTAATTTTATTTAATTATTGAAGAAAAATGTTAACTTGAACGGAAGTCTCTCAAATGAACAGTGTTTGAAAATAACAACTACCCAACAAACAAAATGATTCACTAATGTTATCGTTTACGAATCGTATTCTCGTACATTTCATTCATTAGCAATTATTAGTAGTGATTCATTTATAATATCGCGAGCGGGAGAAATTCCTCCTTAGTTAATGCATCGTCAAAACCGAAAATAGCAATTCGTTAACGAGTCACCAAAACTATAAAAAGCAATTCTTTAACGAGTTTCCGAAAGTAAAAAACGCAATTCGATAACGAATCATATAAATCATATAGAAAATAAAAAAAAATAAAAACTAATGTCAAGCTTACCACGTCAAGGAATGAAACCACGTCATCTGAATGCTAGTTCGGCGCCTTACCCACTAGTCTATTTTAGATGATGAATAGATCTTGCTTAATTTGCTTGATAATAAAAGCCAGCATTCGCGGACATGGGTTCGAACCCCAACTTGGTATAAAAAAAATTTTTTTTTTGTTTTTTTTTGTTATTTACGTATTTTTTAAAGATTTGGCTTTTCAAAAGTTCAAAATTTTTTTTTTATCATTTTTTGACCAACTTTTTTTCGGCTTCGTTATACATTCGTCAAAACCAAAAAAAGGAATTCATTAACGAGTCACCAAAAACTATAAAAAGCAATCGTTAACGAGTCACCAAAACAATAAAAAGCAATTTGTTAACGAGAACTTATTTATGTGAAATCTTGAACAAATTATAAGTGGAAAATATTTATATAAAGAATAAGAACGAAATAACAGAAGAAAAAATATTTCACAAAATTTTTTTTCAAATATTTCTCAAAATTTTTTTATTCACTTAAAATAAAAAAAAAACATAAAATTTAAAAAACAAATATTCGCTTAAATGACGTATTAACAATAGAAAGTTAATAAAAAAATACTTTCTTAAAAAAATTTGTATATTGAAAAGTCGGAAAAAATTGTTTTTTTGTTTTAAAACATCTTAAATGGAGTTTAGGAAAGTCATGATTTCAATCGGTGCTTTCTTTAAGCATCATGCCAACCTCTGATTAAGTCGGTATGAAACTATTCGAAGACTTTATAAAAAATGATTCACAAGCGATTCGTTAACGAATCACCCCTCGCCACAATGTTTATTGGGTACTGACTGTTAGCATCACAGTTAATACTTTTCTGTGTGCTTGCACGAAGCTCTCTCAATCAGTTGGCGAGTCAGAATTATTATTTTACGCAGAACAGCTTTTGGCAGTTCTGAAAGCGAGACCGCTACGAACCCAAGCACAAAGTCGAAAATTGTAGTAGTATGCGTGTGAATACCATAGCTCTAGTGCAGTGTCGGGCAAAACAATACATAAACATGCAAGCTTGTGTCTGTGTCCATGAGAGAGCGACAGCGCTGGTTTTATTTACACTGTAAATAAAATGCATTTTTTTTATGTTTTATTTATATAATTGTAATTATTATGATTTATAATTATAATTATTATTATCATTTTTTATTATTTTAATTATTATTATTATCATTATTATAATTATTATTATCATTATTATTATCATTATCATTATTATTGTTATCATTATCATTATTATTATTATTATCATTATTATTATTATTATTATTATTATTATTATTATTATTATAATTATTATTATCATTATCATTATTATTATTATTATTATTATTATTATTATTATTATTATTATTTTTATAGTAACTTTTCAAATTCTATTATATCGTCTATATTTATGTTGCCTTCATAACTTTTAATGCGCAGTAAATCTGAGATATGTTCATCTGATAAACGGTTTCTTAATTTATGTTGGATAATTTTGAGGGTTGAAAATCCAACCTCGCAATCGTATGAGGAACTGAACATAGAATATATTTTGAAGATTTCATGTTTAATATTTGGATATGTTTCCTCTCTTACCTGTTTCCAAAAATGTTGACCCATTTCCAAGGGAAGGCTTATATCATTGCGCAGCATTGTTAGCTCTGCGTGTATTTCTGTTGGTTGGTCGTTAATTTTGCAAATTAAAGGATTATTATGCAATTCAATTGCGGTTTTAATTATCTGAAAATCTTGAAATCTTTTGTTATAATTTATTAATAACTCTTCAACAATCCTTGTATAGTCTATTAATTTATTAAAATTTAAATTATCTGACCATATTATCCTGGTCTTATCCAAATTGGACAGATCATTATTTTTTAATTGAATTATTAAAATATTTAGTTTGCGCTCAAAGTGTTCTACAATAGGCACTAGCTCAAAAATATGTCTGTTTTTACCCTGCAGTGACAGATTTAATTGATTTAATAAAAGAGTAAGGTCGCATAAAAAGGCTAAGTCTAATAAAAAATCTTTATTCTTAAGATTTGAAATTAAATCATCCGATTTTGAAAAGAAATTTTGTTCCAAAAACAGTAAAACTTCATTCCTCAAATCGAAAAGGCGTTGCAAGCTCCTACCACGGCTAAGCCAACGAACCTCTGTGAACAAAATTAAATCACCAAACTCGGCATCAAGTTCATCGAGAAAATCTTTAAATTTTCTGTGCCGTAGTGCATTATGCCCCCCTCGAATTGCATTAATAATTTTGATGGCTATTTCCATTACATAGGAAAGGTTTAACTCTTTCGAAAAAAGCGACTGCTGATGGATAATGCAATTAAAAGCTGGAATTTTTATATTATTTTTCATTAACCAACCTATCAGCCCTTGATTTTTTCCAGTCATCACTCTGGCTCCATCAGTACAAATCGCAGTCAACTTTTTTTTGTTAAAAAGTGAAAAAACATTTTGTTGTAGTATTTTAAAGAGGTTTTCGCCTGTAACATGCCCATGCATTGAAACAACGGAGAGTATTTCCTCTGTTGTTTGTAAGTTTTCATCAACTGACTTAACACATATGATTAATACGCTTAAGTTATTTATGTCCGTGCTCTCGTCAAGACATATAGAAAAAAATTTGCAGTTTAATAACCTTTGCTTAGTGGTAAAATATAAATATTTACAAATAACTTCCGTTCGGCGAGTTATTGTTCGTCTGGATAAACGTATTTGTTCTACAATTTGTTGCATTTCATTTCCTTGCTCCCCAAAAAAACTGAAAACAACCTGACTTAATTCTTTAAAAAACATACCATCTTCATACGGTCGGCATTTTTTTGCCAAGGCCAATGACACAGCATAGGATGCCTTTTTAAATTGTAATGAAGAAATATTATGATGAATATAAGAATTATTTATATTTTGATTAAAATCATCAGCAATAAACCTTAAAAAATATTTAGCTTTTAATTCGAAAAGCTTTAGTTTTCGTTCTTCTCCTAAAATTAAATTGAATTGTGCGTGACAAACCGAGTAATGCCTTTGCACATACATCAATACGGAACGAGAAACAGTGCGTTCGCATATAAGACATTGCGCTACAGCGTTTGTATTTTCTATAAAAAAGAAATCTAGCATCCATTTATCATTAAACATTTTTCTCTCTGTAGTTGCGAAGCGAGCAGAAGCGAGTTCTTGCCTTCTTGAATGCTTAACGTCAACTGACATGATTTGAATAGCAAAATTAAGCTCACAGCTTCTCATAAGCACGAACCAAAGTCATAACTCGGCTACTGTTCGTACGCCACACGAAATTTTTATTGTGTACATGTGAAAACATTGACGTCGGCAGCAAATCTAGATCAATCACATGTGAATAGGTTTTTCAATTTTTCAATCTAGTGCAGTGTCGGACAAAAAACACTTGCACGGTTCTTTCAGTTGTGTGCTAAAAACAGAAACAGAGACTAACCGCTAAAAATCCAGCCAACGAAATCACACCCATCAACAGTCCTCCTAATTGAAACCGAAAAGAAGAAGGAATAACAATTGAACTTCTCAGCACCGACGAATTAACTATGAAAGCAGAATAGAAAGCTCTCACCTTGGCGCCTGTGAGAGCGACAAGGAAGGACTTACTATGCACGCGTGCAATGGCGCTGCCCCACACTGCTCTTGTACCAACCCAATCAACCATTTTGCAATAGTGTTTGTAGTAAGCTTACCCAATAGGCAATTAAGCTAGGTCTCTTCTAACGAAGGCGTGCATTTTCTTCGCTGCTTCTGCGAGCGCTTCTATGAGGCCTCATTTTTCGCTACCCAGGGCAGTACAACAATTATATTTTTCCTACAAAAACTGGTTCTGCTTATATTTCAGGGTTACTTTTCGTTAAAAGTTAAAATATGTATTAGTTCAAAAATACTGAATAATAATCAACGTCATGACTTAGAAATATTCTTATCTGACAAAAATATGTACAATAAAATAAAATCAGAGAACAAATACAAAAGAATAAATAAAAAGAAAATATTTTATTAATTGTTTTGGTTAACAGTTATGGAACCGACACAATCCGTCCCTGTGCAAGCTGAACAATCTGGCCCGTCTGGCCTTGGTCAACCCAGCCATGCACAAATTATTTAAATTCGATTTTATTGATCTACTTAAGAAAGTTGCAACATAGTTTCAAAAACCCAAAGCTCAACAAATTATTACTCCACTTAAGACTGTTGCGACATAGTTTCAAAATTCAGCAACAAAGTATGAAAGTTGCTTACATTTCTTAACTTTGTTGCATCACCCAAAAACAAAGAAAGAAACCATAAACAAAAACAATTAAAACGAAATGCTTCCGCTTACTGATCGATATAATTGTTTTTGTCAATGCAGCTCTTTTACTCTTTTCCAATAACTATGTATGTATGCGTGCTCTAGAATAAGTATCTATGTATTTGTGAAAATACGAATAAGCTAAGATTTACTTCATAAGCTAGAATTCTTGTAAAGAGAAAAAACAATAAAGTTTCGATCTTCAAGAAGTGAAGTGTAGTGTTTTCTTTTTAAAACCAAAAACTAAAACTGGCGACGAGGATGGGATCCTCGTAGTGATCTTAAGTGAAAAAATTTATTGACAGGAGTCAATAATACAACAATATTCTGCAGGAGCAGGATACACAAAAAAAAAAAAAAAAAGACACGGGGTATTTCAATTACCTAATCGAGGATCCTGAACCAACTGACAGGAGTCAGTTAATAAAATCGTAACGAACGAAAAATATTGGCAGAAGTCAATAGAATTTTAATCGCATCTAGCGGAAAAAAGTGATAAATTTTTAAATGATATCCGACAGTGAAGATACGTGGGACTTCTTTGAATCCACCTATTATAAAAAATTATTAGAACGACGTGTTGCAGAGACAACAGTTGCAGAGACAACAATTGCAGAGACAACAGTTGCAGAGACAACAGTTGCAGAGACAACAGTTGCAGAGACAACAGTTGCAGAGACAACAATTGCAGAGACAACAGTTGCAGAGACAACAGTTGCAGAGACAACAGTTGCAGAGACAACAGTTGCAGAGACAACACTTGCAGAGACAACAGTTGCAGAGACAACAGTTGCAGAGATAACAATCGCATTGACGAATTAGAAACATAATACATCAGATTGTGAGTAAATTTAAATATATACACATATGCAGATTTTTGTTATAAATATTTCCTTTGTAAATATAATGAAAACATGAAATTTTTCCTTTTATAACAACAAAGAAAAGTGAACTTAAATTTGAAAATTTTTTTTTTGAGTAAATGGATCAAAGTATTTTACGATTAGGCCAAGCAATACAAGGCATTGAAGATAATTTAAATACTCAAGCTCGTTTTTTATCAATAGTAGATACAGATACAAATCCAACAATGACAGCCTTACAGTTACACATAGATCCATTGAAATATCTGGAAAGATTGCCAGAATTTAGCGGATTTTTAGGAGATTTACACACGTTTGTAGGACTAGTGGACAGAATTATACCCACACTTAGGCGATATGACGAATTAGCTCAAGCAATATTTTCAGACATAATTAAATCAAAACTAACAGGAAAAGCCAGAGAAGCTATTGAGATAAAAGGACAAGCTACATCCTGGAATGACATAAAAGTTATTCTACAAGAAAACTTTTCGGACAGAAGAACAACTGACGAACTCTTTAATAAACTAAGAGGACTTTCCTTTAAAACCAACAGCATAGAATTTTACAACGATATTAAATTTGTTTTACGAAGACTTAATGCGAAAACATCATTCGAATTAGGACAGGCAGTAAGTGACGAGGAAGTTCAACGAACCCTCGATTTAAATATAAAAACTGCGCTGCAGACTTTTAAATCAAAATTGCCAGAACCAATGAAATCAATTCTTTTCTGCAGGAATCCAGACTCATTGGAGCAAGCAATAAATATATTGATTGAGGCTGGATATGCTTATGGTAACAAAAATATTACACAGCATAATACACCTCAACACAATTTAAATATAAGAAAAAATGAAGATTCAAGTCAAAATTATAATAAAAATAACAATAAACAAAGCAGAGGCCAAAATAATTCAAATAATTATTCAAACCGTAATGGAGGTCAAAATAAAAATTATAGCTCAAACTACAGAAGAAATAATTATCCAAACCACAATTCATCTCCAAGAGAAACAAATAACAGCTATGACTCAAATTTTCGGCGAAATAATTATTCAAATTATAACTCAGTACCTAGAGAATCAAATAACGAAAACAATAATCATGATTCTAATTATATAAGAAATAACAATTCATTCCCTCGAGAACAGTACCGATTGAATGGGCCTGGTGGACCAAATAGACCCATTGATAGACCAGAACCCATGGATATAAATACCCATGAAGTTCAAAATAAGCCAAACATGTCTAACACAAACAACATTAAGGTTAAAGAAAATTTTCATCAAATAGCCTCACCAGAAACTTACCTTTTATAACAGTTAAAACAAAAACAAAAGATTTAAGATTCATAATCGATACGGGAGCGACCCATTCGATAATAAATCCAGGAATCTGCGATCCTAAATGGTTCGTACACACCGAGCCAATTAATTTAAAAACATTACAAAATAACGTGAATATTAATGAAAAAGTGCAAATACCTTTGTTTGAGGAATTGGGTGGACCATTACCACAAAACCAAAAGGTAGACTTTTACGTCTGCCAATTTCATTATCAATATCACGGCCTCATTGGAAACAATATTTTAAAGCTGATAAAAGCAAAAATTGATCATGAAACCAATAATCTATACGTAAAGGGAAAAGCAACCAAAATTTATTTTACAATTACAGACGAGAACTATCACTATTTTTCAAAAAAGGGATATTACGGAATAACTACACCCGTGAATCAAAAGAACGGTTTAGTACACATACCCAATAAAATTACAGAAAATCAGAAGTTCGAAATTATCGAAGGAGTACACGAAGTAGTAAATAATTTTGCAACAAATGTTATTGTCAAAGCAAATGTTGATGAAGAACAGCAAATACAATTTAATTTAAAAAATATAACACCTGTGACAAGTGATAACTTTTATGTTTCCGAAAACTATAGGAGTGAAACACAACACTCTTTATTAGGAAAAATTAGAATAGACCACCTTAACGAAGAAGAAAAATTAAAATTAATACCATTAATAAAACGATATAACAAAATATTTTATGATGAAAAATCTGATCTTACATTCACTAATGCAATAAAGCATGAAATTCGAACACTCGAACATGCACCCATTGCAGTGAAATCTTATCGGTATCCGTACATTCATAAAAATGAAGTACAACAACAAATTCAGGAGATGCTTAACAAAGGCATCATACGCCCAAGTAAGTCACCTTACTCAGCTCCAGTTTGGGTTGTACCAAAAAAAATGGACGCTAGTAAAGAGAGCAAGTGGAGACTTGTTATTGACTACCGCAAGCTTAATGAAGTCACCGTAGATGATAAGTACCCCATTCCAAACATGGATGAAATCCTAGAGAAATTAGGAAGGTGTCAGTACTTCACTACTTTGGACCTCGCTAAGGGGTTTCATCAGATTGAAATTGCTGAAAGCGATATTCCAAAGACTGCATTTAGTGTCGAAAATGGACATTATGAGTTTTTGAGAATGCCATTTGGACTGAAAACAGCCCCAGCAACATTTCAACGTTTGATGAATAATATTCTATCTGATTATATCAACAAGATATGCTTAGTATACCTTGATGATATAATAATCTTTTCGACATCCCTGCAAGAGCACGTGGAATCCCTGTCGAAAATCTTACAAAGACTTAAAGATATGAATCTGAAAGTACAGATAGACAAATCTGAATTTTTGAAACGAGAAACCGAATTCCTTGGTCACGTAGTCACGGCAGATGGCATAAAACCTAATCCGGAAAAGGTAAGTAGTGTACAAAAATTTCCTTTACCAAAAACCCCAAAAGAAATAAAACAATTTATAGGACTCACTGGATATTACAGGAAATTTATCAAAGACTATTCAAAGATTGCAAGACCAATGACAAAATATTTAAAACAAAATGCAAAAATAGACATAAAGGATCAAGAATACATTGACAGCTTTAATAATTTAAAAGTTCTTTTAACGCATGATCCAATTTTACGGTACCCAGATTTCAATAAGAAATTTGTATTGCAAACAGATGCAAGCAATTTCGCTTTAGGAGCGATTCTGTCTCAAGACGGACACCCATTATGTTATGCAAGCAGGACGTTAAATAACCACGAACAGAACTATAGTACGATAGAAAAAGAACTACTAGCTATAGTTTGGGCAACACAATATTTTCGCCCATATCTTTTTGGTCGAAAATTCATTATAGAAACGGATCATAGACCATTAACTTGGTTATTTAACATTAAAGAACCAAATTCAAAATTAGTCAGATGGAGGTTAAAAATCTCTGAATTTGACTATGAAATCAAATTCAAAAAGGGTATTAAAAACGGAAACGCAGACGCGTTATCACGTGTAATAATAAATCTTACCGAAGCAGAAGAACAAACAGTTAGGGAAGTACAAAGTCCGATAAACTTTTATAAAAGACAGTTCATAATTAAGAAAATTAATTCAGGAGCTTTAAAAATAAAAAAGAGTAACATGTTCCGATCTTATAGAACAACAATTTTGGTTAAAACCCTCGACAGAGATACAGTAAGAACATTACTTCAAAATCATTTCGACAAACACAAGACTATTGCGGTATACATTGAAGATGAAACATTTTTTAAAGTTTTTTCAGAAACAGTTTCTACAGAATTTAAGGATGACTACATAATAGTTAGAAGTAAAAATCTTCTAAAAGATGTACAAGATGAAAATGTCCTAGCAGATATAATACAGAGAGAACACTTGAAAAATAATCATAGAGGTATTAATGAAAATTTCCTCGAATTAAGAGAAGAAATTTACCACCCAAAATTGAAAGACAGAATAACAAAATTTATAAATAACTGTGAAATTTGTAATAAGGAAAAATACGAAAGAAAACCATTAAAGCTAAAATTTCAACTTACAGAAACACCTAATGGCCCAAGAGAGGTGGTACATGTAGATGTTTTTTATAGTCTAAACAATACACTATTTTTGACAATAATTGACAAGTTTTCGAAACACGCACAAGCAATAAGAATAATAGGTAGATCTTGGACAGAATTTAAAAAAGCTTTAACACAGTACTTGAGCAACGTAGGCTTAGTAAAAAAAATAATTGTTGATAACGAATTAGGCTTTAAAGCAATCCCATTACAAGAATTTCTGAAAGAAAATAATATTGAAATACATTTCACATCTAGTGGAAACCATACTTCAAATTCAGATGTCGAGCGATTACATAATACAATCAACGAACACATAAGAATACTTAAACACGATCCAAATAAAGATATAGAAACAACAGAAGAGAAAATCTTCAGAATAATTAAATATTACAATAATACAATACATTCGACGACCGGACGCAAGCCCATTGATTTTGTTAATGGAACTATAACACACGATGATTATAATACAATAAAGGAAAAAATTATCAAAAAGAAAGAAGAAAAACTTAATAAATTAAACCAGAATAGAAAAGATGTAGATATTAAGTCAGGACCTATATTTCTAAAACAAGTCAGAGGAGGCAAAAACTACTCTCGATTTAAGAAAGCGAATGTACAACAACTACACGAAAATCACGTTACTTTTAAAGGACAGAAATACTATAAAGCACACATAAAAAGAAATAAAAAAATTTCAGACAAATCAATGAAATATTTCTATCTTACAGGAAAATGAAGGACACATTAAAAATTATACTCTGGATAATAATTCCAATAGTAACAACAACGCAGTACATCGAAATACAGAACATCAACGAAAACAATGGATATATCAATATACGTATTGAACAAGTAAAAATAATAAAAGATTTTATAAAAGTTCTTCATATAATAAACATTACAGAATTTGAGATCAATAGAGATAATATTAGGAATAACATAGATATAATTCAAAATCATGTAGGAAAAGATGATTCATCTTTTGACACATTAATTAATAATTTTAATTTACTTGACTTAAAGATAAATGGACTTAAGCCACACTCAAGAGCAAAAAGAGGACTTATGAATATTTTAGGCAAGGGACTTAAGGTCATAACAGGAACAATGGACAGTGACGACGAAATACTTATAAAGACAAATTTAGAGAATCTTTCCCAAACAAACGAAAAACTTATAAAAGAATCTAACAAACAAATAATAATAAAATCTCAACTTTCAAACCAAATTCAAAATATCACGTCACACATTAATAAGCAACAAGAATTAATCAAAAATATACTTTCACAAAATTCAAAACAAATACGAGACGAATTAGATATATTTCGACATATATATCAACTTAACTACGACATAACATTATTAAGAAACCATATTGACGACATTGAACAAATTATTTTAACCAGTAAATTAGGTATTTTATCTAGGAACATTCTGACTAATGCAGAATTAGAGTTAGTATCAGATTTAGAGGCATTAGAAGATATAAAAATGGCCGTAGTTTACTATGTAAATTTAATAACAATAATAATCCATGTTCCAAATTACTACAAAAAGAAATTTTCAAAAATAATGATTGAACCAATTCCGAACTTTGAAAATAAATCAATCATACTTGAAGAAAATATGTATATAATAGATGAAGAAAACAATTTATACAACGACAATGTTAAAGATAATCTTAAAAATAATTTAAAACTTGTACAAGACAGTTGCCTCAGTCAAATAGTTAAATCAAAGAATGCACAATGTGAAATGGCAATTGATATCGAAGAAACAATAAATGAAATTTCTGATGGATTGATAATTGTAAAAAACTTAAAAGATAATCAATTAATTCAAAATTGTAATAGTATTAATATAAAATTATATAGGAACAGCTTAATAAAATTTGGAAATTGTCAAATAATTTTAAGAAATTTAACCTTCAAAAATACATTTCTAAAAATTAAAGAACACAATATCTTACCCTACACTATAATTACTATTAAGGAGAAGAGTAAAAAAAATGTAACATTATTAAATGAATTACATATTGATAAAATTGAGAACACAAGAGATTTCATCAAATCAACTTTAACGAAGGATTTATTCACAATTTCAATATTTAATTTACCAAGTATTCTCATTAATATATCAATATTCGCAATAATTTTTACGTACTTTAAATTCCGACGCAATAAAAATTTTCAAATTAAACCAAAATCTTCGTCGGAGCCTCAGACTAAAGGGGGGCGAGTTATGGAACCGACACAATCCGTCCCTGTGCAAGCTGAACAATCTGGCCCGTCTGGCCTTGGTCAACCCAGCCATGCACAAATTATTTAAATTCGATTTTATTGATCTACTTAAGAAAGTTGCAACATAGTTTCAAAAACCCAAAGCTCAACAAATTATTACTCCACTTAAGACTGTTGCGACATAGTTTCAAAATTCAGCAACAAAGTATGAAAGTTGCTTACATTTCTTAACTTTGTTGCATCACCCAAAAACAAAGAAAGAAACCATAAACAAAAACAATTAAAACGAAATGCTTTCGCTTACTGATCGATATAATTGTTTTTGTCAATGCAGCTCTTTTACTCTTTTCCAATAACTATGTATGTATGCGTGCTCTAGAATAAGTATCTATGTATTTGTGAAAATACGAATAAGCTAAGATTTACTTTATAAGCAAGAATTCTTGTAAAGAGAAAAAACAATAAAGTTTCGATCTTCAAGAAGTGAAGTGTAGTGTTTTCTTTTTAAAACCAAAAACTAAAACTGTTAACCTCTTCTTTAAGCCATTCTAAAGGAGTGTTTATGGCAGACTACTTTAAAGCAGGGAGAGCGGAAGGCCTGGAAAATTTGGCCATTTCATCTAAAAAAGTATGTGGGCTTGGATATGAGTAGGGTATGCCTCCGACATCCATTTTAAGGCCTGGTAGTAGCCCTTCGTGCCGGCCGTGGCATAGGGGGTAGAGTGTGTGACTCTTACGCCAGAGAACCCAGGTTCGAATCCTCCATCAGACACAGAACATTTTTTCAATTGAATTAATTTTTCTGTTCGGCCGTCACCTCTCTGCAGACAATGGCAAGCCTCAGAGAGTAAAAACTGCCATGAAAAGCCTCTTGAGAACATAAGCTGTTCGGAGTCGGCGTAAAACATGTAGGTCCAGTTCTCGATCATTTGTGTGCAAACATTTCACATCACACACAACACAATTGATCATAAGAAGCTCGGTCAAAGTCATTTCAAGGGCTGAGATGGCCATTTCGTTTTTTTAGTAGCCCTTCGAAGGCCTGTCAATGCCTACTGGGTGCCTACCACAGAAAAATTAAAGTATTTCCCAAATATGCATCGAAAACACTTATCTGCGTAATAAACTTACAACTTGTGTTGTCGGAACGAAAAAAAAAATGCTTTTCATAATAGAACTTGGAGTAAGTTTACTTTAAGTTAAAATTACAAGTTTTTTCAAAGCGTGATTGGAAAATGCTTTTAGAGGTAATAGTTTCACAACTACCAAATTTTTGTATTTTTTATTAAACTCACTTTAGGCTGGAATTAAGTTTTAAAAATTTGTGTTATTATAAAAAAATCAGATTATTTAAAATCAATCTCAGCGATACGTTTTGCTTTAAATAGACAAATTATTGATAAAAAGACTTCACCGAAAGGATTTTACGATGAATTTAATAGATATCTTATTTGTTAAATAATCAGAAAAATTATTTTAGGTAAAAAAAAATTTGGTTCAAAGACCCTCCCGTAAAGTTTTGATTTTTATTATTATTTTTGTTTTCTAATTTTTTAAAAACTTGTTAGTTTTGCGAGTTATATTTCGCTAGCTAAGGCCCTGGTCATAAGAAATTTTACAATAACGCTTTTTTCCAATTGCGTGAAAACAGATTTGAGAAGCGTACAACAAAACTTATTTCCATCTATATATATAAAAATGAATGTATGTATGTGGGTATGTGGGTATGTGGGTATGTGGGTATGTGGATATGTGTGTATATCACGTATAGACTCCAAAACCACCGAACCAAACTTTATGAAATTTTTAGGGATACTGAAGCAACATTCGGGAAGTGTTCCTGTGAAGTTTGGTGTTGATTGGACAAGGGGGCGTGGTACCTCCCGTACAACCCAAATTGGCTCTATCGCCCACAAACCAAAAAAAAATGCTATATATCAGACGGTTTTAATCATATAAAACTAAGATTTGGTAATTTTGTTCAGATAGTTACTTTCGGTGACTGTACAAAAAATGGGCGTGGTCACACTATATCTACGCCCATTTTTCAGCAATCATTTTAATTCCTGAGATGTTCAAGTTTTGATATTGAATCTTGGTACGAAGGTGCTATGGATACAAGTGGCAGTCACTATGTAAATATAAACGTTGTCACGCCCACTTTTACCGCCCACAAATCAGTAAAAATGCTTTATATCAGACAGATTTTGCTGTAGAAGACTAAGATTTGATAATTTAGTTTATATGATTACTCTCGGCCAATGTAGAAAAAATGGGCATGGCCGCACTATATCTTCGCCCACTTTATCGAATCATGCTTATTCCTGAGTTGTACACGTTTTCATAGTGAATCTTGGTATTCAGGTGCAATAGGCCCAAATTTCAGTCATATGTTAATATAAATATTGTCACGCCCACTTTTACCGCCCACAAATTTTTAAAAATGCTTTATATCAGACGGCTTTTGCCGTAGAAGACTAAGATTTGGTAATTTAGTTCGTATGGTGACTGTCGGCCAGTGTAGATAAAATGGGCATGGCTGCTCTATATCTACGCCCACTTTATCTAAATCTTGCTTATTCCTGAGTTGTACACGTTTTGATAGTCAATCTTGGTATGCAGGTGCTATGGGTCCAAGTGGCAGTCACTATGTAAATATAAATATTGTCACGCCCACTTTGACCGCCCACAAATCAGTAAAAATGCTTTATATCAGACGGCTTTTGCCCTAGAAGACTAAGATTTGGTAATTTAGTTTAAATGATTACTGTCAGCCAAGTGTACAAAAAATGGGCATGGCCGCACTATATATACGCCCACTTTATCGAAATCATGCTAATTTCTGAGCTGTACACGTTTTGACAGTGATTCTTAGTGTGCAGGTACTATGGATCCAAGTGGCAGTCACTATGTATATATAAATATTGTCACGCCTACTTTAAACGCCCACAAATCAGTAAAAACGCTTTATATCAGATGGATTTTGCTGTAGAAGACTCGAATTTGTTAATTTAGTTTATTTGATTACTGTCTGCCAATGCACAAAAAATGGGCATGGCCGCACTATATCTACGCCTACTTTCTCGAAATCATGCTTATTCCTGAGTTGTACACGATTTTGTTAGGGTATCTTAGTATGCAGGTGCTATGGATCCAAGTGACAGTCACTATACATATATGTATATACAAATGTTGTCCCGTCCACTTTTAACGCTCACAAATCAGTAAAAATGCTTTATATTGGACGGCTTTTACCGTAGAAGACTAAGAATTGGTAATTTTGTACATAAGGTAACTGTATCTCTACGCCCACTTTTTCGAAATCATGCTTTTTCCTGCGTTGTACGCGTTTTGATAGTAACACTTCATATGCAGGTGCTCTAAGTGGCGGTCAGTATATATATATATATAAAATTTGCCACGCCAACTTGTACCACCCGCAAATAAAAAAACAACAACGCGAAATGGCCAATTTCAGCCCTTGAAAGGACTTTGACCGATCTTCTTATGATGAATGTGTTGTGCGTGTGGTGGAATGTTTGAACACAAATGATCGAGAACTGGACCTACAAGCCTTATGCCGACTCCGAACGGCTTATGTTCTCAAGAAGCTTTTCATGACAGTTTTTACTCTCTGAGGTTTGCCATTGTCAGCAGAGAGGTGACGGCCGAACTGAAAAATTAATTCAATTGAAAAAACTTTCTGTGTCAGGTGGAATTCGAACCAGGGTTCTCTCCCATATGGACCACACACTCTACCCACTACGCCACGGCCGCCACTTTTTTTACCCACAAATCAATAGAACTTCTATAAATCAGAGGATTCTCATCGTTAAATACTAAGATTTGGTAATTAAGTTCATACGCTTACTCTCGACAGCTTTGCAAAAAATGTGCATGTTAGCACTATATCTGTGCCCACTCTTCAGCAATAATTTTATTTAATTTATTTATTTATTTTGTATTATAGTTAGTTACAATTTAAAAACTATAACTAAGTAAGCACTAGCTGCCAGGGCTATCGGTTAGAAATAATTTTAATTCCTGAGATGTGAACGTAAAAGTGTCACACCCACAAATCCGTAAAAGTATATAAATCAAAATTTACAGTAAAAGAATAAAGTTTGGTAGATTAGTTCATATGGTTACTGTCAGAATCCTTAAAAAAATGGGCGTGTCGCACTTTATCTACGCCGACTTTTTAGAAATCATTGTAATTTCTGAGCTGTACATGTTTTGATAGTGAAACTTGATATGTAGGTGCAATGGGACCAAGTGGCGGTCATTATCTATATAAATGTTGCCATGCCTTCCTTTTCTGCTCATCTATCTATCAGTAAAATATGTATGTTTGTATACTAAGGCTCCTCACATAGTTTGATAGTTTGAAATAAAAAAAAAAAACAAAAACGAAATGGCCATTTCGGCCCTAGAAAGGACATTGACCGATCTTCTTATGTTCTTAATAACAAACGGTCAGACTTAATAGTAATCTGCACCAATCAGTTTTTAATTTTTTCAGTCGGATCAGAGGTAATGCGGATTTTCATTAATTTTTTAACTTTTTTTTAATATTATTTTCACTGAAATTCAAATTAAAATTTTTTCTTTCTTGCCATGTTACTTTTGGTCAAATAAATTATCTATTGATGATAAAATATAGTGTAATGTGAAGAATTAAAGTAAATGAAATTACAAAAAAATGTACACATTTTTTACATTTTACAATTTATTTGACTAAAAGTAGTATGGGAAAAAATAAAATTCAATTTTAGTGAAAATAATATGAAAAAAGTTAAAACAATCCATAAAAATCCGCACTCTCTTTGGCGCAACGGAACAAAATTAAGATTTTTTGATGCAAAAGAACTTTTTATTACTCTTATTTCTGACCGTTTGTTTTTTTTTTTAATTACCATACCAGGCAATATTTTTAGTCGAAATTTTTTGGGGATCATCGTAACATAAGCCATGGATTATTTTGAAGAACCAGACTAAGCAACTTTTTTTCTAAGGAACGTGAGGCGACTTAATGTATATACGTATGTGGGTATATGTGTACATCACGTAAAGACTCCGACACCGCTAAGCCAATTTTTACACCAAAGCCTTGAGAGGGTTCCTATGAAGTCTGGTGCCGATCGTAAAAGGCACCTTAAATACACCTAAAATTTTCGATATCGAACAGTTTTAGTTTTTTTTTGTAGGTCGCACAGCCTCGGAATTCAGTATTCTACCTCAATTTACACATGCCGTTCCACTGGTAACATTTTATGGGCGTTGGACGAAGGGCGTGGCACTTTTTCAGCACCCCATATATTCGGTATAGTTTTCGAAATAAGTCACACATCAATAAAACTCGGTACGAACTTACAATAAAAGTATGGCTACACTAAAGCTACACCCTCTTTTAGGGGATAAGCGCTGAGCGCAGCGAAGCGCGCCGGGTATTAGCTAGTTATTTAATAATTGTTGTCAATAATATTTTTACAAAAGTTTCTTCCAATAGCAAAGAAAATTTTTCAAAGGGATCCCTTTTGCTTATTTCGACAATTACGCGTAAGCATTTCACAACCATTTTTAGAAGCTTTTTCCAATCACAATGCTGACACCTGTAAGCTTGCTACAAGCTTATTTCAAGCTTGTTTGGCTGATTAGGAAAAATCTCATCATATATTTTTTGTTTTGTGCTAATCTGATGAGCGATTTAAGCGTTTTTCGAAGTCCCTTAAGAGATTTGTACTACAGCGCCCTCTCGTGCTCAAGATAAAAATGTATTAATTTATTTTTCATTTCCTTATTGCATGTGGCGGCCGCGGCGTATTTCGTAGAGTGTGTGGCCCATACGCCAGAGAACGCTGGTTCAATTCCCACCTGACACAGAACGTTTTTTCAATTGAGTTGATTTTTCTGTATTTTTTTCAATTGTAAAGTAACGAATATGTCACATTCGATATTTTTAGTTTAGTTTAGTTTAGTTTATTGAGTCTATGGATGTGAAAAATCCTTACAGACTAGAAAAATTATACATTTCATGTAGAAGGTATTAAAATAATATAACAAATAAGCTATAAAGTTAATTAAATAAACTAGAAACAAAGTTTTTAAAAGATGATTTAGGCATTGAGAAATCAAAAGCATATTTTATATACAAATCATTAATGGTATTCATGCAATGCCGAACATTTTCCGATGCCGAATATCGGAAAATATTCGCTGTTTTTGCATGAGGTACCTTTTTTTAGTTATCGGCGAATGCCGTGTATCAATCAGCTGTTCTTTAAATTGCATTGAAAAAGTGGCAACATTGGTTTAATATTTGTATTAAATATATGTAAAATATTTGAAAGGAGGCAGCAACTGGTTGCCGAAAATATTCGGCGCTATTTACGCATCAAAATCGTGCGGAAAACTGGAAACTATGCCGAATATCAGATTCCATACAAATTTTGACAGTTCATATTCGGCGTTTTCGGTTTTTCCGATTTTCGGCATATTCGGCTCGTTTTCGGCATTGCATGAATACCCTTATTATATAAACACAAAGATCAGGTGATAGGTTCATTTAGGGCGTAATTCGTGCTGTGATATTTAATATAAAAGAGTTTAAAACAGCGCAACTGCCTTGAAGGAATATTGAAATTAATTAAATTTAGTAATGAGGAGTCATCTATATTACCCGAGATGATATCATATACAAAAATTAATAAACTTATTTTTCTTCTAATTTCAAGTGTCTTTAAACCCAATAACAAACAATGAACATTATACGAGGGTAAATTTGAATTAAAACTAGTACAACGAAGCATATACTTAGAAGTAGTTTTTTGAACTTTTTCTAGCCTTGAAGAATGGATTGCCGCTGAAGGATTCCAAATAACAGAAGCATACTCTAGTCTTGACCTTACAAGAGAACTATAAAGTGCTTTTTTGTATAAGGATCCTTAAACTCTTGACTGTTTCTGCGAATGAAGGCAAGGAGGGAATAGACTTTGGAAAAAGTTTAAGTGATCTACGAAGGTGAAATTTTAGTCAAAAAAACTCCCAGGTGCCGAACTGTATTAAGTTTCTGCAATGTGATATCTGCCATTGCATAGGATGTTTTATTTTGCTGTGCATTATTTTAGTTTTTATATTATTTTATTTAATCGTTGACGTTTATTAATATATACCATAGCAAATGAAAGGGAATAATAAAATTACTTAAATAAAATATCACTACCCTCAATATCTTCTTTTGCATCTTCTTCATCTCCACTAGACTCCGGTGGAGTATCTCGAGTATCTGAAGTTGGAAGTTGTTTGCAGAAAATGTGATATGCTCTTGGAGTAAGATCTTGCTGGCATAGGTTTCGAGATCCTTTTTTCAGACTTGATATAGTAGTCTCTTGAAGTAAAATTTATATGATTATAAAAAAATTTAATTGAGTAAAATTTAAAATTTATATAATAATATTGTTGATATCTACAAATAAACCAACAGTAGCAGCATAATAACATTTAAGTCGCTACAACAACAACAACAACATTGGCCATAAATACGACACCAGCAAGCGGCGTCAAAAAAACAATGCATGTTGGCTTATCCTTGAATTAAGCAGGGCATGTAAATGCTTCGGTCATCACACTCTTAATGTCATTATGCTGCATTTTTTTTAATATATCAATTATTTTATTTGTTCATATGTTATTCTTTATATAAGTTATTATGTATTCTAGTTTATAGAATTTTGTATAAATAGAACTAATAAAATAAATATAAGTCAGTACAAGCTGAAATCAAGTAGTGCTCTTTTGGATTAGCAATTGGTTCATGTACCAAGGGCTAAGTTTATCAACATAATACAAAAGGCTTTCGGCGTTTCGCCCAAAGCAAGAATAAACAAAAACAGATAATACGAAAATTTGGTTGTTTCCGTCATTTTTTCGTTTTTTGAAATGATAGTTTTAAAATTTTGATTTATTAAATTTAATTCAAAAATATTTTTGTCGTTCTTCATTTCTGCCATATATTGAAACCAAACACACTTCTGAATTTAAGAATTTTCTTGCTTCATTTCTTACGGTTTGTGATTTTTTATCGTATATTCTTTTTGTTTGTTGAATCTTCATGAAACTCGTATTATTTGAGCCCAACCTTCTGGGTATAATCTGGTGCATTTTTGGCTCTAGTTTAGATCTTAGAATGGTTTGATTCGCACCTAATCTCTGTATGTCCGGTTTAAAAAAAATACGTGGTAAATGCACTTCAACATTGGATCCATTTTGACAGCATGCAAACACATTGATGAAAAATTAAAATTTTTTTGCTGCCCGCTGCAACCATCGGACATCATTCTAACATACTCATTGTCAGAGTGTGCCATTACGTATTTAAATATGCAACTCGAAAGCTCAGCGCTTCCTATGTTTCCTTCAGTTTCGACCCAAAAATTATTTTTTTAAAAAAAATTCAATGCAAATTAACGAATATGCCACATTCAAAACTTTTAACAGCAGAGAATAATAAAAGTGTGCATATTCGATTCTTTACTACAGCAATATACGCGGTTCTGTGAGGAGTACAAACTTGACACAGAATACAGCTCCGCTTAAGCAATAGGATGCAATGTTAAATGAAAAATTTAATTTTTCAGAGTCGCAACTTCATATTTGTAATGACGATTTGTATTCAATCATTTTTCACAGCACGCACAACACAATTTATTATAAGAAGATCGGTCAAAGTCCTTTCAAGGGCTGAAAATGACCATCATTTTGTTTTTTTTTTAATTGTATGAAAGTCTTAGGACTCTATAGTTATTTCTACGGAATCTTTGTTATTATTAGCTGCAATACTCGGTGCTGCCCGGGTTTGTGTAGCATTCAGGGCGTATGAAATTTGTCGAACGTGATACAACCAACAATGCGCAATCATCAATGAATCCAATCTCAACCATACATATTTTTCGTCGGTAATAAAATATTTAATTTTTGGGCCAAAACTTCAGTCTTAAGAGAGAATTTCAATCAGATTCAAATTATCATATAAACCGTTTTTATCACTTAGATATCACTTTCACGTGCCAAACTGTTTGCGATTTAAATTTTAATTAATTTACAAATGATGTTTAAAGCATAGTCAAATTATGAATTTTAAACCTGATACAATGCTGGGTGCTTGGAAAAGACCTGCTCACCTCTATGTAAAATAAAAATATATTGGTGTAAATATTTACTGAGATAAAATATCAAAACTAAAGTGAATCTTCCCCGAACCAAAAAACATTATAGTTTTTTTTTACAGTATTTGCACAACAGCGCTCCCTGGCTTTTGAGATAGTGCAAAAGAAATAGGGCCAAAAATACTTTCCGCACTCAAAACCCCGTATATATCGATTAGCATCAAAATAGAATGAACAATTTTGGAGCTTCTCACGATTCCTTAAGAGATTTGTACTACAGCACCCTCTGGTGTTCAGATAGATATTTGTACTACAGCGCCCTCTGGTCTTTAAAAAGGTCAAAATAGATAAGTCATCAACAATTACCGAACACGAAAACCCCAGTATACAGATATTCATGAAAATTTCTTGTAACTCATAACAGAT
The DNA here is from genome assembly GCA_914767935.1 of Coremacera marginata. NCBI lineage: Eukaryota > Metazoa > Arthropoda > Insecta > Diptera > Sciomyzidae > Coremacera > Coremacera marginata. Next base: position 77,954,231 of record OU612045.1, read on the forward strand.
TTTGCAGTTGTGTGTGGATTTCCAACTTTTTTAACCAGCCACTATTTATGTATGCTAAAATATGGAATTTTCTCTGTCTGCGGTGCCACGCCTCATTATCAAACACTACGTTTCATTATTTCTAAGCCATCTCGTACCCAAAACACATTTGCTGCCAAAATTTGAGCTCTGCCCAGTTCGAGTCATAATTCTGAGTTATAAAGTCAAATTTTTCATGTTTTTTCCATATATTGAAACTGGCATGTACTGAAACGCTTACTACCCTCAGTAAGCGGTCTGAATTGGCACGGAACATAAAATATATCTCTAAGCCGGACCTGAGTAATGGTTTACATGTCTGCCAAATTTCAAAGAAATCAGTGAAGAACTTTCCATTTAAAATACAAAATTCCCATACAAAAACGCCTATTTTAGTTTTCGAGATTTTCCACCAAAATTTTCCAATTTTTCTCCATTTTGAAACCATCCCTGAACAATTGCCAACAAAATAAAATAAATTCCAGCCAAATCGGTCGAGCTTTTCTTGAGTTTTAGCGGGATTAAGGCACATCAATTGATTTTTATATAAAGGGTGGTTAAATTTTAAGAGCCGTTGAGCCATTTTAAGAGAGTTGAATATGAACCACACCTAAATGTCAAGTTTTTTTTTGCATTTTATTTGACATTTTTCAATTTCAGACTAACTCAATTTGATCCATGGAAAGATACACAGTCGAGCAACGCGTTAAAGTTATTCAGGCTTATTATGAAAATGGGCGTTCAAATTTAGTCGTCCAAATATGCGTCCAATCGGAAAAATCGTGCAAAAATTTGAGCAAACCGGGCTGCAGGAAATGTGAAAATACCAGTGCATGCTCGTACAGCTCGTACTGTAGAAAATATTGCTGCTGTTCGCGATAATATGGCTGAAGAGCCGTCCACCTCAACTCGTCGTTGTGTCCAACAATTGCACCTCTCACGCTCGTCGTTGATGGCCCGAATTGGAAGATATGAATGTGGACGATATGTGGTTCAACAGGACGGTGCCACTTTCCACACAGCTAACGAAACCATGGCTCTTTTTCGCGACAAATTCAATGGCCGTGTTATCTCACGTGGTGGCGATGTCAATTGGCCGCCAAGATCATATGATTTTGTATTTTTGTATTTTTGTATTTTGTATTTGTATTTATTGAGCACATATGTAAGCATATTAGAATAGAATTCTTTTGCATGCCGCAGATTCAACACCGATGGACTTCTTTCTTTGGGGTTATTTGAAAAAAAGATAAACTTCGATAAGCCAGCAACAATTCAAGAGCTAAAGGATGAGATAATTCGTCACATTTACGGCATAGAACCTCACTTATGCCTCAGCATCATCGAAAACTTGGAGCATCGGATGGAGGTGTGCTGAAGAGGTCGCGGCGGCCAATTGGCCGATATTTTGTTCCATGCATAATTGAACCATACCAATATAATCATAATAAAAAGAAATGACAATAATTTCCTAAATAATTTGTGCTATATTCAAAATCAACATCGGCCCTTAAAATTTAACCACCCTTTATATAGAAGATAGAAGAAGATAGATAGATAGATGTATAGATGTATAGCTAAGACACAATCCAAGGCCATCAGTTGAAGAAAAGAGGAACTAATTCTTAATTAAATATGATTATAAGTAACTCTAAACAGAAGAGATGAAAAGAGGAACTAATTCTTAATTAAATATGAGTATAAGTAACTCTAAACACCACGGTTGCGTAGATTAGCAGGTAGAACAATCAACTGAGGATAATTTGGTAGTCAGTTAAATTATCACTAGAAACAAGAAAATTAACATTCGATTTCAATTTTTCGGTTTTATACTACCAGTGCCGTTGTTGTTTTCATAAGGAACCATTTTGTTACATCGGTTTTACCCTCATCTAGTTCGCTGTATTGTTGTATACGAGGCTATAAAAGTTTGACTACAAAGTTATATAAGACTGCTAGAACGACAATTTAATCTAAGTTTGTTTTTGATTCATATTTTCTTTTTTAAAAACGCATGTTAAAAACCTTAATTTTTAAATAATTTAATAGTTAAATGAATTTACAAGACAGTTTTTACTGAAACAATATTGCACTTTTTATATATGTTTTCATATACGCATTTTTATATACGCAGTGCACCTTGGATGCATATAGACGAATTTATATTTATGTATTTCCTGTTTATATGTGGCAAAAAGCAAAGCATATACGGGTTAAGGCCTCTGCCCACTTACGGCACGTAACGAAACTACAAAATATAACTACCCTGCGTTCTTATGTATTCATGCACACTAAACGGCAACGACCGTTGAAAATGCCGGTGGCTATAAAACAAAAGAATTCTGACCTGCGTGTCGTTTTTTTTTTCGTTACGTGCGGTAAGTGGGCAGAGGCCTTTATGCTTATAAGCGATAAGTACTGTATATGAATACCTTCCTGATATAAAATGTACTTGAAAGGTTACAGTGATTTTTTTTAATAGTTGCACAAATTTTTTTTTATTGTTTACAAATAAAAGTAGAGTTACTAAAAGCACAAAAATCGGCTATCTACAATATGGAAACGCGATTAAAATTTGTTCAGAAAAAATGGTGTAGAAAAAAAATTGTTGTTGTTAACTACAACAACTTGCATACATAGCATCTAACAGCATACACAAATTTCATAAAAATCGATAGAACGATTAGTTAGACAAAACAAAAGAGAAAAAAGAGCTCCAAATTGCTAATGCCAATAAATTGAAATATAAAGAGTTTCCTGACTCAAAATGTTGAAAAATGATTTTTTTTACTTATAAATACATATTTCTATATTAAGTTATAAAAATAAAGCTAACGATTTATCATATTATTGTAAATTTTGAAAAATGTTGAAAAATGTTTTTTTTTACTTATAAATACATATTTCTATATTAAGTTATAAAAATAAAGCTAACGATTTATCATATTATTGTAAATTTTTTGATTTAACGTAATAAAAATGATGATACGTTCCACGATATCTGACCCATAAGGGGTTGTTCATAAATTACGTAACCTGTATTTGCCCAATTTTTAACCCCACCCCCTATGTTCCACTTTATGAGAAAGTCTTGAGCCCCCCTCCGACGTTACATAATAATTTTCGTTTTTACATTTTTTGGGTTGTTTTTATAATTTAGCAGTTTGTTATGAAGAAAGCATACACTATGTTAGATTTATTATAAGTTTTATTATTGTGGAAATTAAAAAAAAAAAAAATGCGTTATTCTATTACGACCAACAATTGAAGAAATATGTGACCATGTTAACAGAGATAAATTCACGGTTCAAAATCTTGGAGTAATTTTTAAGCCGATGGTTGGAATAATGTATTTTTCAAACCATTTTTTATTAGAATTAACTTTTCAAAATACTAAAAATTTTTTTAAGTCAAAACTGTTCTCAAATTTAATAAAGTTGGAATAAAATTAGAACTTTAGTACCTATGGTCTAAAATTCAATACAAAATAACGAAAAAGTAATACAATCTGTTTTAAAAACTAGTACAATTGGAATAGATTTTGAATTAAGGTAGCCATGATATTAGATTTAATGCAACATGTATTACATTTTAAACAATGCTGCATTATACCATATTTCAATACTTTTCGCCTTAATTTTCAGATTGTTAAGATTCAAGAGTCTCATAGTTCAGAGTTACTTTTTCGGTTAACAAAGCTTTATAATACTTACAATCTTTGTGAAACATTTTTTATTTGATTATGGTGCACTAGCAACGTTTACTACTTTCATTTCAATAATGACTTGAGTTCGAAACCTACAATAAGTTAGTTTAAAAATTATAGTATAAAAGAAAAAAAAAAGAAATAAATTGTGTAAACAAAACCAGTTTTGTTTTTAGTACGCAATGGTTTAAACATCGGGTATTGCAATTTAAGCCCATGCGGGCATAAATCTTAGTTTTCGTATTTGACGTGGTTTAAATTTTAATACAATTTCGGTGTCGTCATATATACTACAGGATTTACTAAAATTTAGCCCAAGATTTTTAAGTGTGTGCAAATGAAAGCTTTTTTGGCGTTCACAAGAACACAAATGAGTGGCGATACGTTCTAACTTCGATGTTCGACAATTGCGAGAATTGTTGTTTGTTTTAGTTTTTTTTTTATAACACTTTGATATTCGCTGTGAACGTGAAGTTATAACAGCTGTTTTTGATGACTGCTTTAGAGTAAGACTTCCCACTTCAGTTTAGCAAAAATCGTTAGTTTAGCTCTGTTTGCTGTTTGCTCTTGCTCATGATCTTTGCCTTTGAAGCTGCTACACCTGTTGAAGGTGTTTCAAATGCCTTTTGTAAATATGATCGTCTTAAACATAGTTTAGCTGCATTTTTTTCGGTTTGTGATCCGTTCGTTTTATTAGGTGCATTATTTTATTGATAAAAAATGAAAGCAATATTTACAATGATATTATATATAAATAAAATTTTAAATTGTTAAAACTGAATTCAAAAATTTTGTTGTGACGTAACGCAAGACCTCCTTCTCCCCCCCATGCCACACCTCATCAAAAATGCTAGACCCCTATTCTCTTCCCCTCATAAACGTGTTACGTAATAAATGAACAATCCCTAATTATAAAAAAGTATGAAGTACTTGACAGTACTTTAATTAAGCTTATAAGTATTGGGATACATAAATACAGGGTTGTCAATATTCGAAGCGCCCATCTGGCAACACTGTAACTTTCCGCAGTGATGCCAAATCGACTAATGACATACCGCGTTTGAAGCGTCATTCCAAGCAAATGTTTACAATGGAACAGTACACGCCACGCGAACGCTCTAAAATTGTTGAAATTTACATTCAACAAAACAAGTCAATAGTGAAAACTCAACGTGCTTTCAAAAAAATAAATAAAGTGAAAAGTGCGCATTCCAAGAAAACAATTTATCGTTTGTATGAAACTGAAAATCCACAAGAGATTCAAGAGATACCTCTTCACGATGCAAAAGTTACTGTTTGGTGCGGCGTTTGTGCTAAAATGCTCATTGGGCCGTTCTTTTTCGAAGATGATAATGGCCACAGAGTTACTGTCAATCAGAAGCGTTATCGCGATATGATAAACAATTTTTTCATGCCAATCGTTCGTCGAAAGCGTATCAGGCACTACTGGTTTCAACAAGACGGCGCGCCACCACACACAAGCCGCACTACAATCGATTTTTTGAAATGGGCGCTTCGAATATGGACAACCCTGTACTTATAAGCTTAGTTATAAACTGAATTTTTACAAGCTACTTAAAATGGGGAATTTCTCTCTATTCACCTAAAAATCTAAAAAACCGTTAAAATCAAATTATTTGCTTAATTAAATTATTCTTATTGGCGTAACAATGAGAATTAACCTTAACACCCACATTTACTGTTAATCTTACCTTAAAATTTACCTTTTAACTTTCCATAAAATTTTTTACCCTATAATTTTTAGATGTATATTGCTCAAAATCACCAAGGTTGCAAATTTCAAGATAGGTTTTGTGACAAAAAAAATTGCAAGCTATAATGATAACTCTTAGTTTATACTGTTGCAAAATTTGTATATTAATATACCTTGACAGGGCAGCGCACAGAGTTTTATACTTTTTTAGTAATATTGCTATTTACTAAATATTTTATAGAAAACCGTCAATTTGGGAACGTTTTACTCAGTTTGATCTATATTAATCTATATTAAATAAACAATAATGAAAACAATACATACAAAATCTTCCACAAGCAAAATACGGCAAAAAATTAAAGAAGTTGCTATTATCGTGCATAAAATTTAAGAAATTTTGAAATATTCAAAACTCTTATAATCGAATTAACGTTACACGAACAGAATGAAAGTTCTGTAATGTACTAAATTATGTTTTTTAAAAAAAAAAACTCCATTTATGTGTATTTTATTGAAATATTTTAATGTTCCCGGAAATGATCAACCGTTCCCGGAATAACAAAAATGTTACCGGAATAATGATATTGATATCATATGGGGCTGTTCATAAATTACGTCACTCTTCAGGGGGAGGGGGGTTGAACAATCGTGACGAAGTGTGACATGGGGGGGGGGGGGTGAAAGGGGAGGGGATTTTTGAATTTAGTTTTCAAAATTTTAAACTTTATTAAAATTTAATTTTATTGTAAGTATTGATTTCCTTTTTTAACAATAAAAAAACTCACATAATATAACTAACAATATTAATAAACTATATTTTAATCGAGCAAAGGTATAAAAGGCATTTGAAACACCTTTAAAAACTGTAGCAGCTTCAAAAAACATTTTTTTTTTTGCTGAACTAAAGTGTGAATACTTACTCTACAGCAGTCATCGAAAAAAACTTTTACAATTTTACGTTTAAAGTGGACATCAAAGAGTAATAAAAAAACTAAAACAAATCATTTCCACAATTGTCGCATATTCAAGTTATAATGTATAACGTTGGTGTTCTTGTTACCATCAGAATAGCTTTAATTTGTCTTTAGTCCTGTATCAAAAACATTCACCGAGTGAAACAATTAAAATAAATTAAAATAAACGAACAAGCATATAGTCATACGAAGCATTTAGCTCAAACTTTAGTACAAGTGGAATACTAAGGGTGCTTAATGCTTCATATGACTATATGGCTTGTTCGTTTATTTTAATTGTTTCTCTCGGAGAATGTTTATGTTTTTGGTATCAAAATTAGGGGGATTCAATAAAGAATACGATAAAGTCATAATTTTTTTAAATATGGCTTTATATATAAAAAAATTAATTGTAAAAGTTAAAGTTTCTAACAAAAAAATCAAAAATTTTATTTTGAACCTGAATATCTCACAGACTAAATAGAGGGTGGTTAAATTTTAAGAGCCGATGTTGATTTTAAATAAAACACAAATTATTTATTAAATTGTTGTCATTTATTTTTATTATGATAATATTGGTATAGTTCCATTATGAATGAAACAAAATATCGTCCAAATGGCCGCCGCGACCTCGGCAGCACACCTCCATCCGATGGTCCAAATTTTCGAAGACGCTGAGGCATAAGAGAGGTTCTATGCCGTTAATGTGCCGAATTATCTCATCCTTTAGCTCTTTAATTGTTGCTGGCTTATCGACGTACACCTCTTCTTCCAAATAACCCCAAAGAAAAAAGTCCAATTACATGATCTTGGCGGCCAATTGACATCGCAATCACGTGAGAATTTGTCCCGCAAAAGAGCCATTGTTCTATTGAAACTACATATCGTCCACATTCATATCTTCCAATTCGGGCCATAAAAAGTTCGTTTTCATCTCACGATAGCGAACACCATTCGCAGTAACTGCCTGACCGACCTCATTTTGAAAAAAATAAAAAATTTTCGACAATCAGTCTTGGATTATCATTCACCCAAATGTGGCAATTCTGCTTATTGACGAATCCACTGAGGTGAAAATGTGCCTCATCACTGCAGATGATTTTCTTCGAAAATTGATCATCCACTGTTGCCATTTCTTGCCACCATTCTGACCATTGACGACGTTTGAAATGGTCAAGAGGCTTTAGTTCTTGAGTCAATTCCACCTTGTAAGCGTGTAAATGCAAGTCTTTATGCATAATGTTCATCAACGACGAGCGTGAGAGATGCAATTGTCGGGCACGACGACGAGTTGAGGTGGACAGCTCTTCAACCACACTATCGCGAACAGTAGCAATATTTTCTGCAGTACGAGCTGTACGAGCATGATGCACTGGTGTTTTCACATCTCCTTCAGACCCGGTTTGCTCAAATTTTTGCACGATTTTTCCGATTGTACGCACATTTGGACGATTAAATTGACTGAAAAAATCACGAAGTGCACGATATGCATTTTGATTTGAACGCCCACTTTCATAATAAGCCTGAATAACTTTAACGCGAAGCTCGATTGCGTATCTTTCCATGGTTCAAATTGAGTTAGTCTGAAATTGAGAAATGTCAAATGAAATGCAGAAAAAAACTTTACGTTTAGGTGTGGTTCACATTCAACATCGGCCCTTAAAATTTAACCACCCTTTATAATAAAAAAATAAAAAATACCCCGCTGAAAAGCCTGTTTAATTTTTTATAAGAAAATGTTTTTGCTCTGCGTTAAGTGATTTGGATTCCAGAGCATAAAAACAGGATCAAAGTACTAAAAACACATAGTCCGAAATCACAAAAAATCTGAGGCCAAATAAAACCAAAAAATTCAATTTCATAACAAGGGAAGAAAACTTAAACAGTATGAGCTATCAAAGTTCGAGTGACACGAAAAAGTTGCGTAATTGTTGACCAGTGTTATCATTCCGAGAATGCAACATTCATTTCGGCAACGTGCCATCATGTCCGGGAACGTTACCGAAATGACCGTTCACGAAATGACGATTTCAAATAAGAGCGCTCTTTGATTATACGGAGGCCATCTAAAATGCGACCTGAATTTGTCAATAGAAAAATATTTGAGGTTACCTTGTTATTTCGTGTCGTAAAAAAGAATTTTATCAATGATTAAATGTAATAAATATGTTCACGAATTGACGGACTATTGATGTACGCTCTACGAATAATGAATTGAAAGGTACTTGCCACTAAGATACAATTTATTTGACGATAAATACACCGACAGCCGGCTTTGTTATTGTTTTCTTCCTGAACTGACGTTTGACATCGAATGACTGCGTTCACTTAAAATTATTTTTGTTCGATTATCAAGGCGTTCACTGAAATGGCTTGTGCGCTATCGGACAATTTATTTTTGAATTTTTATAATTAGAAATAAACAATCATTTAGTATCCTTTTCAAAACTAAATTTTGTATAAAAAATACGGTATATTAAGCAATGACAGATGTTAAATACCTTGACTTTTTCAAATATATTTCGGACTTGTTGTTGAAGATCGTATATTAGGACGCGTTCCCGAAATTAGTTCCCTTTCTATGAATGTAAATTGATTTCATTTAAAATTGACTTTATTAATAAATTATATTTTTTATTGAAACACAAAAAAGGTTAGTTGTAGTATTTTATTAATTTTCTTTTCTAAACTAAGTCAAGATTTAAGACATTAAATTGCTAGCAAAGCCAATTCTGCACCTTGATGATTTTAAACCTTATATTCTGAACACTTGGCTTTAAGTGTGCTCTTTCAGAATCATACATTAGATTTGCACAAAAACTTAAAAAATTCTAACATTTTGGCATTCAGAAACATTTCTAGATTTTACACTCTTTTATTTTTTTTTTTTGTTTTGTTTATTTTTCAAAATAGGTTTTTTGCTGTAGAGCCTTTGAATTGTCATACAATCAATAGAAATCTTTCACTTTATCTCTAAATATACCCAAATCCTGGCTGACAATAATTTTTTTCTCTGATTTCTTTCCGAAACTTAATGATTTTTATTTCGAAAAGAAAATCATTTAAAAAAAGTTTCTAGACACAAAATGCGTATAGAGAATTTTTTCAGTTTTTATATAATTTTTGAATTCTTATACTTGGACGTTGCATTATTAAATAAAATTTCTTTTCTCAAAAAGGATTAGAAAAGGAAGGCCTTACAAAAAACTTTTTAGAAAAAATAATTTTTTTTCAGAGCTCTTTTAGCCATTCCTTGATTTTCGAATTTTATAAACGTAAATGTAGTGGGGTTTTTGTAAAACTAATGCCAAATATTAAAAGAGCACACTCGAAAACTCTTTTAGTATTAAACTAGTATTAAATCTTACCTCTCTTAGTATTAAACCCTACCCCTTTTTTGTATTAAAATTCTACACTTCAACTTGCGTTTTGTACAAAAACATAATTTGTGTTTTATTCATTATTGGATTAATCAAATCCGAAATTAAAAAAAAAAAAACAGTTCCATCTTGTTCAGTGACTCCGAAAACATGTTAGACCATAAGAAGGAACAATAACTGAAAATTTTAAGCAGTCATGTTTATTAGTTCCGTGTTTAAAAGTATGTATTTGACGAAAAATATTAAATAGATTTTTGCTCTTGAGCGACCCCTAATATTGTTCGCTTTTGAAGTTTTTTTTTTTTTTTAATTAATTTTCAGTTTTTTACACCAACTATAACATACCTTACTCCAAGAGCAGCTGGCAACATGTGACCAGTCTAATGAAACAAGTTTCATAATGAAACAAAAGGACAAATTTTTTTCAAATACCTCAAATTTGAATACACCTAACTTCTGGCATACACTAAACATGCACTAAATACCAAACACAACATTTTACCAAAAGGACCACAAGTTTTTGGAAAAAAGTTTAACAATAGTGATCAAACGAAGTAATTAGAAGAATTAATTATATTAAATATATTTCATCGGAATCTGGCCCTGACCCATAACGAGAAAAAAATTTATTCACATACTTTAAATGTTATCTGTCATTGAGACTTATTATTTCCACCTAATTTTAAGCTACAAACTTACTCTACGGTATTGATTCAATGATTTCCCCTTTTTAGAGTTTAGTCGAGATAAATTTTTATTTTGATCCACAGTGCATTTGTTTCTGACCCAACCAAATTATAAACAGGTATGTAGATCAATTATCATATCATTTGGACACATAGCAGAGGAAACGAACATTTTAAATGAGTAAAGGAAATATTTACTATGGTCAAAACTTGACATGTAAATTATGGGAGCCAGGTAATTTCATGTCTTGCATTTTTTTTGTTTTGCGATGTCTTCAACGCTCGCCGCATATTGACTTCGCGACTAACTCTCGCCTCTTTCCGTTACTCAACGATATTTATAATGTCCCGATATGCTTGCATGAAGAACTCCTCGTTATTGCACATCGTACGTCTTTTTAGCCATTAATGATGATGAAGGTAAAGAAATAGGGATAAAATATTGTGTACACTCAAACATATATAAATTTGTACCTACTATTCTTGAAAAAACATTCTCGTATACATAACAGTGCCTTGAAATGGAGTTCGGTCAAGAGTAAAGGGATTTACGTTATACCGATTTTCTGATTGTGCTCTGTTCTTCGTTACTGCCGATATTGTCAAAAAAGCTCCCTGCTTGCAGTTAATATTTTTTTTATATATAATTTTAAATTATGTTTGCCTTGGCACAATTTTTAATTGCTTCAATATCAATAAAAACACGAAAAAACAATTTTTTGCAATTTTTACTTAAAGCAACAAGACAGCTTCAACTATTTAACTTCGTTTAAATTTTGACAATTCTTGATTCTTCACATCTTTCTCATAGCTTTCAGATTTTATATGAGTTGATAACTTCGTTTTGACATTCGTGGCAGTACGATCTCATCTAGCGAGTTTACCTCTATAATTACACAGTGCAACAAAAAGACCCCTGTCTCGCAGTTTTGCCCAAAGTCCTCCAGTTTTTTTTTTTATGGGCCCCCAGAGAAGTTGGGCATCGGTGTCATTTTTGGAAAAGAGTGATAATTTTCTCAAGCTCATATCTTGCAAACCGTTCGGAATTTTGATTTACTCTCTGAGGCAAAGTTGTAGCTCTTGTCATAAAGAACTTATAAAAAACTTCATCTTCAAGGTCAAAATCGCAAAAAACTTTAAAAAATTTTCGAAAAATGGCCCAAAAAGCGTTTTTTTTTTTATTTTCCGCTTTTAGGGCTGGTAGGGCTCACAGCGCTGATTAAAACCCCAAAGTTTTTTTAGGGAGGCCGATCCAACTTCTTGAGATATAGGCCTTTATAGCTTGAGTATATAATCGCTTATATCTCACCCATTTCTTATCCGATCTGGTTGAGATGGGTATCATTGAGAGACCTTTGAAAACGCTATAAATCTGTATAAAAATATGTTAATTTTTGTTAACTCATTGGGGCAAATTAAAAAAAAAAATCTGGTTTTCTCAAAAAACATCCCGAGTAAACTTATTTCTTCCTAGACTCAGTAAAAGACAACACTTCAAGCTTTTTTTTAAGGTATAATACTACGCATTAACCCTTCTAAGAACGGAGATAGTGAGGTTTTTATAACAGAAGTACTTTCTGGGAGCCAAAATTTCGCTTAAAAACAATTGAAGTGTAAGAAAATAAGCGATTTCTTAAAAAAAATGGTGATTTCAAAACTTCGAACGTAAATAATTGTCAGTCAGGAGGCCGAGTGTGTGAGTGCACTGTACCTTCACTGATAGTAAGTGTATTCTAATAAAAATTCTCAAGCTGGTGGGTGAGTTCCCGGCCCAAACTATCAAACAACTACCTGAAAGCAAACATCTGCGTTGAGTTCACATAAAAACAACCCAAAATATAAAAAAAATGCCTGGAAACTCATTGTAGCTCTTGTCATAAAGATGAAATTGTGAACATATAAAATCAAATCAAACTTGTATCAAAAAACTACCTGGAAGCAAACATCTGCATTGAATTCACATTGTAGCTCTTGTCATGTTTAATGTCCTGTATGTTTAATTAACGCTCAAAAATGAAATATGCCTGGCCAGAACCATGTGTTTGTCCAAGGGTTAACACCGATTAGGTAGCGTTTAGGTATCACGCGATCCCGCACCGACCGCAGCAGCACAGGCAATCCAGTAAGCTCAGCACACACAACAAGGGACGCAGCACACAATATAAAAGCGACACGACGCTCACATCGAGGCATTACACAGCTCGACGTCAACGAGACCTCAGCGGTGAAAGTGAAAAAGTGAAAGTAAAAAAAGGGAAAGGGCTACAGCATAATTCGCACACAACATTGGCAACTGACAATTTCAATATGGAGTGTGAAAATATTGATTTATTTTGCTACGTTTGCGGTCATCAAATCAGAAAAAAATGTTCTACAAAATTTCAAAAGGAAAAGAATATTTTAACTAGTGAATTCAAGAGAGCATATAAGTTGTTTTTCGACGAAGAAGACATGACCGGTGAAAATTACACACCTAATACAGTGTGTCGCCAATGTTATAACTAGCTCATGGCATGGTTGAGTGGAGGCAAACATAGTATGAAGTATTGTAAGCCGGTAAACTGGATATAAACTATGTATGCGTAAATTACACATGTGGTCTAAATCGATATGCTGAGAGGAACAAAACTTATAAAGCAACTGTAACAGCCACACTACCAGTGCTTGCACCTGAACATTTTGTATCACCAAGGCCGCCTACTCCAGATCGTAGTACAGAATGTACAGGAATGACTAGAGCAAGTGATGTTACTTATGAAGATGCATTTGATACCGATTATGAGCCCCAACAGGGAAGAGATGGACCACAACTAATAACACAAATGGAAATGGATTTCATTGTGGCCATATTGGGACTATCGCAGCGACATGCCATATTTTTGACAGCGTTTTTAGGGCAAAGAAAACTCACACATGGTAATGTGAACTCTACGGCGTACCGCAAACGTCAAGCGGAATTTCAGAGCCTCCACACTCTAACAGATCGATTCTGTCGCGGTAACGTTAATCTTATTACCGAAGAAACTCACCTTTTGGTAACATTTACATCCTTTTGGTATTCTACAAGGAAGCGTTACCAGTGAATATTGTTACCATCTCCTTAGGTGGTAACAAGCAAAACAGCCAGATGCAAGGAAAGAGTGTTATTTGTTCTTAAACGACCTTACGGCTTTTGAAAACGTTACCTAGTGTACAGAATATCGAATACTAAGACCGGTAACAAATTTCGGTAACAAGATTACTATTACCGGTAACGCGCAGAATAGATCTGTAAATGATGACAATTCGTCACCATTCGTCGATGCTTACTGCAACGATGTAAAAGCTTTGGTGGTAAAAATGGGAATGAACTACATCGCTAGTGAGTGGAGATTATTTATTGATGGTTCTGTTACAAGCTTGAAAGCAGTGTTGTTGCATGTGTCGAACCGAAAATCTTCCATTCCGCTAGCAATGGGTATTAACATGAAAGAAAGCTATGAAACATTGAAAGATATAATGGAAAAAATCAAATACTACGAAAATAAATGGACGATTTGCTGTGATTTAAAGGTCATCAACATTTTGCAAGGGATCATCGATAAGGGCGGCTTTCCAAAATTCTTTTGTTTTCTTTGTAATTGGGATTCGCGCTCACCTCTGAATCAATACCAATGTGATTCGTGGAGACCAAGAGGAAATGTGGAGGAACAACATAAACTGAAGAATGCACCTTTATTAGACAATACTCAAGAAATCTTGCTGCCACCGCTCCACATAAAATTAAGAATTGTTAAAAAATTCATCGTAGTAGCCGTTGTAAATTGTCCAAACGCATTCGACTATTTGAAAAGCGTTTTCCCAAAGCGTAGCGATGACAAAATTAAAAAAGGTATTGTAGTAAATTCAAAACGAATTTTTGTTCACCTCATTGTACTATTTTCACTTTGTTAATGTTTTCTTTTCTGTCTTTATTTTTTTGTCTTCATTTAACAGGCGTACTTAATGGCCCTGACGTTAGAATGCTATTCAAGAGCAACTTTGAATCATCGCTTCGTGATTATAATCATTATTTTTTATTATAAGCATGGATTTACCGGCAGCAAGAACCGGCAGCAAGAGAATGGGTGAAAGAAATGCTGTATTATTTTGAGAAAATCGGCACATCGATTACATTAAAGCTGCATTTTCTTCATTTTCATTTTGACGATTTTATCAATCAACTCCCTACCGAATCCGATGAGCAAGGAGAACGGTTTCACCAAACCACAATGCCCATAGAAAAATGGTACAAAGGCAAAAAACTCGACGCATTGCTTGCAGAGGTAATATCAATTTTATTGTTGCATTGTTTTGCATTCCTTTTTTGATTTCTTTTCTAATTCATTTCAGGCATGTTGGTGGAGTTATAAGATCACCCTGTATGATGTTAATGAAGTATCTGAAGAAGAAAAAGCTGATGATGGAGGGCAGTCTGGAAGTAATGTGCCTGTGGACACCATTAGTTCTGTTCTGTTCTGATGATTTGGATCCACAACTTAAGAGAGTGCGATTTGCAAGTCCAGGGCCTGTTGGGTCATCAAACCAGACCCACCCTAATTATCATTATTTTTTAGTCAACAACATACATACATATTTGATTTTATGATTTTTGCAATTGCTTTGTTTAACACTCAATTATGTTCTCAATTGTTCTCTTCAATGCATTTTAGTAACTACCTGCATAGCTATGCAAAACTTTAATTTGAAATAAACTTTAGTCTTGAAATGATCTTTAAATTGAAACCACGTCTTCGTTTTTTTTGGACTAAAATAAATAAAGCTATTTTATTACAGTTTTTCGTGCGGTCAGAAAAGAGCTTCTGATCCTACATTTTTTGGCGCCCAACGTGGGGCACGAGTTTAATTGCGTTTTCAATATTTAAATCGGAAAGTATCGTTTTAATTTTACTTAATTTTTTTAATATAAAAGCAATTCAAAGTCGCGCAATTTAAAATTGCTGCTCCAGTTTCATCTTTAAATTTCATCGCTGGACTCATCATTTCGTCGTGGGAATCTTGATACTTAATTAGCCTCAGAGTTCATCATATTAAGTAACGACAAATTTTATATTTGCCATCAATTAATTTTGTAATCAGCAGCGCAAAGTAAGTTTCAACTTTTTCATCGTTCTATATTGCGGTAACTTTACTACAGTTATACTCGCAATAGAAATAAAAAAAAAAAATCTTCGCCGCTAGCTTTACAGCACTTGCATTGATTACAGTCACCGTCGCTGCTAACGTCACCTACTACTTCGGCTTCATCTATTGTCTTGATATTCGCTCTTAGCATTGTAATCGCATCGTCACTTTTCGTCGACGTCACAGTCAGCTTCGACGCAGCAAAGCTTTAAAATTTCACCAGCTCAGCTAGCATCAACTCCGCTTCGTATCATTGTGAGCGCCACTGTTAAAATCGTTAACAGATTCCAATCGCCTCTAATCACATCATCTTATTCTCCGCTGCGGTGTCAACGCATTTGCCATTTAATTGTTGCGCTCATTACTCTATTTTAGTAATTCGTTTAGTTTTTTTTCATCGCTTGACTTTGCTCTTTTTTATTTAATTTGGATTTTCGGCTGCACCATGACATTGGAAGAGCTCAAACAAACGCGAACAAATACAAAAAAGAGCATCACGCGTATAAAAAACATCATTGAAAACAGCGCAAAGGGGGAAGGGAAGATATTGTCTCCAGCCGAACTTAAATGTCGTTTAGGAATTCTTGAATCGTATTTTAAAGAACTTCTCACCATACAAACACATATTGAAAATGCTGATACTGAAGACAACTGTCGCTCTGATTTAGAGGAGCTTTATATCACTACCAAAATCGCTATTCAAACACAGCTAGGAGAGGAGTTACACAATGCAACATTGTCGGAAACGTCTTGCGTGATGCCTATGCCTAGCTCAAAGTTGCCCAAATTAAAACTGCCATCGTTTAGCGGCAAGTACTCTGAGTACAAAAATTTTATTGTTTCGTTTAGCCAACTAGTCGATCGTGAGATAAGTTATAACAACATCGAAAAATTCAATCATCTGCTCAACTGTCTCCATGGTCCAGCATTAGAAACGGTTAAGGCTTTCCAAGTCACTAACGAAAATTACCCAAAGGCTCTGGAAAGGCTTAAAGAGCGATATGATAACACTACGCTAATTTTTTTTGAAAATATAACTTCTCTCTTCGATTTGCCTGCCATAGTAAGATCAAATGGTACCGAACTGCGCAGTCTCGTTGAAAACGCATCAGCTCTATTTGGCTCACTTTTGTCCTTAGGTTCTGAGAAGGAAATTTCCGAATCGATGCTGATTTACCTTGTTTTACAAAAGGCTGATGAGCAAAGCAGAAACATATGGAAGCAATCGTTAGACTTCCAGAATTTGCCGACTTGGAGAGAATGCGTCAAGACATTGGAAAGACATTGCCAGTACCTTGAGTCGCTCGACAGCACTCACGCAAATTTCGCCGAGCCTCGTGTTAGTGAGAAAAACAAAACACTCCAGCACACAAAGAATAAGCAAACTACTAGAAAGGGATATTCCTTCGCTTCTTTGGGTCCAACTTGTGTGGTGTGCTCCAGTGCAAAACACAAAATCAATAATTGCGATCGCTTCAAAACCCTTGATGTTGCTCAGCGTTTCGATAATGTAAAGAAACTTGGTCTTTGCATTAATTGTCTCTCAAAGGGACATCAGCTTTCGAATTGTCCGTCGTCGCATCGATGTAAGGTTTGTTCATGCCAACATCATAGCCTTTTGCACCGAAATTCAGACGCTTCAGAAAATACATTTTCTACTACAGCACGTTCTGCGCCGCAGTTGTCCGCATCGCTAGTATCGCCGACCGCACCAGCATCGTCAGCGTCTTTTTCGTCGAGAGAAGCTGCAGTTCATACACACATGGAAACCTCGTCATTTGAAAACATCATTCTCGCAACCGCAATGGTTTTAGTGCGTGACAGTTCGGGCTGCTACAGGTTAGGTAGAGCTCTGTTAGATTCGTGCTCTCAGGTGAATTTTGTCACCGAAGAGTTCTGTCAAAAATTACACCTACCAAGAAGCAAGCACAATATTGAGATTCACAGCGTAGGTAACTCATCAACAAACATTAAGTTTAAAACTTCAACAACAATAAAGTCGCGTTTCAATAATTTTGAATTACCGCTCACATTTTGCGTTACGTCACACATTGCTTATCAGCCAGAAGCTGAAATTGACGTTTCTACTTGGAATTTGCCTCAAAATGGTGAACTCGCTGATGAGCAGTTCTTTAAATCAAAACGGATTGATTTACTCTTGGGCACGGAGAGCTTCTTCAGCATCCTCTCTGTCGGTCAAATCAGACTTGGTGAAAATCTACCAATTGTTCAAAAAACATTGCTCGGTTGGGTAGTTTCAGGTAAATACCAGAGGCCACTCAATACACAAATATCAACATGTATGTTCGCATATGATGACTCGTTGGATGAAAAGCTAGAACGCTTATGGAAATTGGAAGAAGTTTCATCAGCTGCGGATGTGTGGACCCGTGAGCAGCACAGTTGTGAACTCGTGTACACTGAAGCAACCTCGAGGAACCTTGAAGGTAGGATTGTTGTTAAATTGCCCTTCAAGGATGATCCAAATTGTCTTGGTCAATCTTACACTACAGCCTTGCAGATATTCGTTGCACAAGAGCGTCGCTTGTCACGCTCACCTGACCTCAAGGCACAATATATTGCATTTATGGAGGAGTATGAAAACTTGGGACATATGAGTGTGGTGAGTGTACCGAATTTGACTGAACCCCATTATTATATTCCCCACCATTGCATATTAAAACCGAATAGCACCTCGACTAAATTAAGAGTCGTTTTCGACGCTTCTAGTGTCACATCTTCGCAAAAGTCGCTCAATGACATCGAGATGGTTGGCCCTACTCTTCAAAGTGAACTTTTTGTTCTTCTTTTACGTTTTCGTCTCTATCGTTATGCTGTCACTGCTGACATCGTCAAAATGTACAGACAGATCCTAGTGGCTCCAGAAGATCGCAGGTTCCAGTATATTTTATGGAGAAATTCCCCAGATCAAAATATTCGTACTTATCAGCTCAACACTGTGACGTATGGCATGGCATCTGCGCCATATTTAGCTGTGCGAAGTTTAATCTATTTGGCGGATCTATATGCGTCACAGTACAAGGTTGGTTCACGCGTCATCAAGTCGTCATTCTATGTAGATGACCTTCTTTGTGGAGCCGACCCTCTCGCTGAATTAGCTCGCATTCGTCACGAGGTGACAGAGGTTTTAAAGGAAGGATGTTTTGAGCTGGCAAAGTGGCACTCAAATCACCAGGATTATAGGGACGATAAAAATATTAAAAATTTAAATCTGGATGATTCATCAATCACCAGTACTTTAGGTCTAAAGTGGGATCAGAAAGCCGACAAATTTTTATTTTCGTTTGAGCCGAAGCAAAAAATTACAAACCGCTTTACAAAGCGTTCCATTTTGTCGATTGCCTCATCATTATTTGATCCTCTTGGACTTGTATCTCCGATAATTATTACGGCTAAAATAATTCTACAGGAATTGTGGTTACTGAAACTGGACTGGGACGAGTCGGTCCCGCAAAACTTACACTTGGCATGGGATAATTTTGTTCGTAGCTTGTCGTCGTTACCATCGTTATCCATACCGAGATATTGCCTTTCTTCGAACATTAAGTCAGTTCAGATTCACGGATTCTGCGATTCGTCAATACGCGCATATGGTTGCAGTCTTTACACACGCGTGGTTGACACCTCTGGCAATATTTCTGTTCACCTTCTCACTGCCAAGTCTCGCGTCGCACCCACAAAAAAGCAGTCACTTCCAAAGCTTGAACTCTGTGGTGCTCTCTTGCTTGCTCGATTGTACCAGAAAATAAAGGTAATTTTCGAAAATTATAAAATTGTTGTATATCTTTGGACAGATTCCCAAATCGTGCTTCACTGGCTTAAAGTCCATTCGGCTACATTGTCTACTTTCGTCGGAAACAGAGTATCGGAGATTCAGGAACTGTCAACTGACGCTCACTGGAGACACATTTCAACACATAGCAACCCAGCTGACATCGTCTCAAGAGGCGCTACGGTGGAGGAACTAAAGCGTTCTATGTGGTTTTCAGGCCCTACGTTTCTAATCGAAGATCAGAATAAATGGCCTGTTAGCAAATGCGACAATCTGGATATGGAAGAGATACAGAGAGAGAAACGAAAATCAGCATTCAAGTTAGCAGTCTCATCGAATTATATTCTCGACGTTATCGACAAATATAGTTCATACACGCACAGCTTGCGTGTCATCGCGACAATTTTTCGATTTTATAGGCGAGTAAGCAGACAACATCAATACGACATTGAAGCAGCTTCTCTTTCCCCTCAAGAATTGCAACATTCTTTACTATGCATCGTGTGGAATATTCAACAAAAATACTTTGCTGAGGAAATTCATCAACTTATGAGCAATTCAACGACGAAAGGAACGCTCAAGTTTTTAAATCCGTTTCTTGAAAATACAAGTGGATTCATACTTCTCAAGGTCGGCGGACGTCTTGAGCTTTCAAGTTTTTCAGATGGCCGCAAACATCCTATTTTGCTGCCTAGTAAATGCGAGTTTGTCCTGCGTTACGTTTGCCACCTGCATCTTAAAAACTTCCACGCTGGACCCAAGGCGCTAGTAGGCTTAATTCGTTTAGAGTTTTGGATTGTTAACGCCCGAAATCTTGCTCGGCGCGTTGTGCGAAGTTGTGTCCATTGTGTTCGGTACAAGCCGAAATTGTTGGAAACCATGATGGGAAATTTGCCAGTAGAGCGACTAACTCCATCACGCCCATTTTCCCGTTGCGGAGTAGACTTTTGCGGTCCAGTCAATACATATTTGCGAATCCGAGGAAAACCACCCTACAAAACATATATTGCCATCTTTATTTGCTTGGCTACTAAGGCGGTACACATCGAAGTTGTCTCTGACTTATCAACCGACGCGTTTCTGGCGTCACTTAAACGAATGATCGGCAGGCGAGGCTTGCCATCTGATATTTTTTGCGATAATGCAACTAATTTCGTGGGCGCTTGCAGCAGGCTGGCTGAGCTCAAGGCTTTTTTATTCAACAAGGAACATCAAAATACAATTGTAAAGTATTGCGCAAATGAATTTATTAATTTTCACTTTATTCCTCCCAGGGCTCCTCACTTCGGTGGCCTTTGGGAGGCCGCCGTCAAATCGGCCAAGGGTCATCTGAACCGAAGCTTCATGACTGCAAGGCTAACATTCGAGGAATTGGCGACTATTTTGATTGAGATCGAGGCGATCCTGAACTCTCGCCCTATATCACCTCTTTCATCGGATCCAAGTGACCTAGAAGCCTTGACTC
Organism: Coremacera marginata; assembly: GCA_914767935.1. NCBI lineage: Eukaryota > Metazoa > Arthropoda > Insecta > Diptera > Sciomyzidae > Coremacera > Coremacera marginata. The sequence continues at coordinate 77,975,109 of OU612045.1, forward strand.
CAGCTCATTTTCTCATTGGCAGCTCGCTCAAATCGCTACCAGAGCGCACTGCACCAGCTGACATCGACAATCTCGAAAAATGGGCTCGAGTGAGCGGCATTAAGCAACACTTTTGGAAGCGATGGGCTCACGACTATGTAAACGAACTTCAAATGCGGACAAAATGGACCAGCAATCAGCCGAATATTTCAAATGGCACAATGGTGATAGTCCATGAAGACAACGTACCTCCACAGCGTTGGCAGCTAGGGAGAATAATCAACTGTATCTCTGGAAGCGACTCACGTGTTAGAGTGGTTGATGTCCGTACGATGCGTGGAGTTAATTGTCGTCCCATCCGGAAACTTGCAATCCTACCTGCTTGAAAGTAGGTCCTTTCAATGGGGCCGGGATGTTGGGTCATCAAACCAGACCCACCCTAATTATCATTATTTTTTAGTCAACAACATACATACATATTTGATTTTATGATTTTTGCAATTGCTTTGTTTAACACTCAATTATGTTCTCAATTGTTCTCTTCAATGCATTTTAGTAACTACCTGCATAGCTATGCAAAACTTTAATTTGAAATAAACTTTAGTCTTGAAATGATCTTTAAATTGAAACCACGTCTTCGTTTTTTTTTGGACTAAAATAAATAAAGCTATTTTATTACAGTTTTTCGTGCGGTCAGAAAAGAGCTTCTGATCCTACAGGGCCATCAACATTATAAACATAATACGAATATTTTTTTTATAATTTTTGTAATAGATAGCATAGTATTGTAGTGCCATCCCTGCTGAGACTACTAATCCATACAACACTGAATCATTATTACTAAATATCCATGCTACTACTCTTTGTTACAACCCTAACTCTAAATGTCAACCCATACCACCTAAGAACTAAGATTAATAAAATCAGTAATCGTACAACAATGAAACCTGCAACATGCCTTTTCACTTACGGGAGAAGGCTTTATAGTATCTCAATGTTGAAGTAAAGAAAAAACAAATGAAATTAAAAAATTTTCGGGAAATTTTTCACTTTTGCGGCTACCTAAGCGCTACCTAAGCGTTACCTAAACGGTGTTAAGAATCATTCCTAGGAAGTTTATATGTTCTAGAAAGTTGTTTATTGAGATCTTGGGTTCATTTTTGTAGTTAAAACATGCAATAACAATAGAGTTCAGCTACTACAGCTATATCGCAATTCCTCAGCATTAACCCATCTAAAGCCACTACCCAGTAATCATTGAAAATATCAATGTTATGGATAACCGTGACCACAAACAAGTTAATGTGGGAAAAATTTACCCACCAATAAATGGGTTGGGCTCAGGGACAACACAAGACGTAACAACTAACCATGCGTATATATAGATCTAATTACACAACTAATTTTAATCTACTTTTGAGTTGACCTTTTGACAAATTAACATCAAAAACGCTACAATTGTTAACAAAGGAACTCATGCGACTTAAAGGAGCAGTAGCCATATAATTTGTTCTACTAAATGGCAAATAAATTAAGTTGTTAGCGTTTCTACTGCTTCTACGGTTAGTGTTAAAATTTATGTGAGAAAGAAGTTCTGGAGAATCGAATACACCTGTTATGAGCTGGTGTAAATATACGATATCTGCCGATTTCCTTCGATCACCTAAAGACTGCATTTTTAATAGTTTTAAAACGATCCTCATAAGGAGGAAGGTCTAATATGTCAGTTCCACTTAAGCCCCTTAGAGCAAACTGAACAAAACGTTTTTAGATTCTTTCTATTCGATCAACATGCACATTGTAACTTGGGGACCAAACTTGACTTGCATACTCTAAGTGAGGACGCACGATTGCATAATACAACGTTGTAGTTGTAATCATGCTATTAAATTCTTTGGCCCAGCGTTTTACAAAACCAAGCATTGAAGATGCTTTTTTACAAATATTATCAATATGAATGTTAAACGACAGCTTAGAATCCATGCATATACCTAGGTCTTTGACGGTGTCTACACGACTCAAGGCAGTATCTTTAATCTTATAATCAAATATAAAATTATTTCTTTTTCGCGAAAAGGTCATAGTTTGGCATTTATCTGAATTTAAAAACATATTATTTTTAGAACACCAAACTTCAAAGGATTTAAGATCAGACTGGAGTAGATCTGAATTATCTCTAGAATTAATCGTTCTGAATATTTTCATATCATCGGCATAAATAAGCAGATGAGAGTGTTCAATGACGTGAGTTACATCATTGATAGCTAAAATAAACAGAAGAGGACCAAGGTGACTACCCTGAGGAACACCTGATCCAGCAATAAATTCAGAAGACAATGCGCCTCGGAAACGTATTTGATAAGATCGCTCTACCAAATACGATTTAATCCAGTTCACAAAATATTGTGGAAATCCCATTAACTCAAGTTTAAATAAGATTAGATTGTGTGGTAGTTTATCAAATGCCTTACTAAAGTCAGTGTAAACACAATCGACCTGGTTACCAGAATCAATAGAATTTAAGCAGAATGTTGTAAAATCGAGAAGATTAGACACAGTGGATCTGCCATTCACAAAACCATGCTGACGAGTTGTTATGACTTCCCCACAGTGAATTTTCACCCGATCACGGTTTTGAAGTTTTTCTATTTTGTAAAATTTTGAAGCAAATTATGAATTTAACTCAAAGGAATAAGGCATAAAGGATAACTTTATAATAAGTTGGCTTAAAAAAACAATATCGTACAAAATATGTGCTGGCGAAAGATTCAAATAACATCCAAGAATAGAAAAAAATAAGAAGAATAAGTCAAAAGTACAACTATTAAAAATTGTTTTTTTTAAGTGAAGGAGAGGAAAATGTAGAAAAAAAATACAATCTTGTTAATGTCAATGGTTCAGCCCATAAATTTAATTAGTAAATAAGTGAACCTACATAGGGAAGATTTTTTTATGAAATATACAAATAAGATCAACTGAACTCTTGTGAGTTTAACCATAGATATATTCGCTTTTATAAAATTGAAAATAAAAAGAAAATTCAATTTCTTATCAGTAATTCGATTTATCAAAAATTTATTCATTTTGAAATATGGATATTTCTCTTATGATGAATTTCATGTAAAAATCGAGATTCATTGAACCCGACCACCTCAGATATCGATGAAATTTTGTTCATAGCTAAATTTCATCAATACAAACAAAACCTCATTTTTAGAAATGACTGTTTTGCGATTTTTTGGGCGTGGCACAGTGGGAAATTTTTCGAAAAAACGCGAAAATGGTCGAAAAGAGCTCCATTTAAACTACAATAACTCAGAATCGGCTGAACCGATTTCCATGATATTGGTATCATTAAAAAGATATTTTAACAGGCTTTATGACACGTTTAAAAAATAAAAAAATTACACTGTAAAAAATTTTATAACAAAAAGAAAATTTTAACTAACGAAAAAACCAAAAAGATCAAGGGTTTTTTACAGTGTATTACTTTTTTAGAAAGGTTTATCCTTCTCCTATAACATATCAAAAAATAAAAATGGGTTCTTTTTCAGTTTTTTTTATATAATTTTTTAAGTAGTGGCACTTCTAGTAATTGCCCATATATTTTTATATTGAAGCCGCGAAAAATAGCCAAACATCTGTTATATTACTGAGAAGTGTTCAAATTTCAGTTATATTCAAAATATACTTATAATGTGCAAAGGTTATTGATATAATATGCATAAAAAGAAAATTATGTATGTATACAGGTAAAGTGAATAAACATTGTCCCAGGAAAATTATGAATATGTTTTAACCCCAAAAAATTCTTGCGGCCGTACCAGCCCAAACCAATAAGTATACAGGTAAGCGCATAAAATGCTTACTGTAACTGTGTTTCTAGGATTAGCAAAATAAACACACTGCAGGTACCCCTAATTAAAGAATTGATTTTAAAATTGCCTTAAAAATTGCTATATAAATGCACCTGATGAACGTACCGAAAGTTTTCGAAATAATTCGAATAACAGCGAAAATATCAGGTCACATTCTTACACATTTACAAAATAGTTCAACAATTCTAACATTTTTTAAATGTTTACAAATAAAAAACCATCAACAATTGTTTATATTATTTGCCATGTTTTTATTAATTTGTGTTTTATTTTATTTAAATTTTTTTTAAGTTAATTATTTGTAAGAAATTTTGCGCTGCTCAAATTTGGCACAGTCAGAATATCTGCGCACATGTACAGACGTTTCATTTATCGGAATGAATGAATGAAAGCCTTGAGTTCCTGTTATAGTTTGAGCTTCTTTATATCTTGAAAATAGCTTTTCTTTAACGTTGTTGTATTCGTCAGCATCTGCGTGACGGAATATTGTGCTCCTGTACCATCTGATACGTAAATGATTTTATTAATATTGTTGGTTATATTGGCCTTCACGAACTGTATCATTTTTGAAATATATAGATGAACTGCTATACTATCATGGGTTTTACAATCAGATATTATGGCGAAGCTTTTATGAGTTAATTTATCGTTATCTGAAAATAAACAAACAAAGAAAAAAAACAAATAAATAAAAAATATTAAATATTTTGATGAGTGTGGATGGATGTGTTTACTAATACCAAAATATTAAAACAATTACCTTTGTAATAAATAACGAACGGATGTATTGTAGCCTGATCATTATTCCAATGGTATTCTTGCACGGCATCTTGTACAAGAAATGCATAATTTTCAGCAAAGTCCATTTGAATTAACATTTCTCCTGATAACAGCGCCGCTCTTTTATTGCTGATAAATTCAGATTGTCGCTTTGCTATGAAATGATGCGGAATCAGAACTTTGATGTGTTTAGTAAAATCGCTGACAAATGATTCTGGGTTGGTGGTTAACGTTTCCAGAACACATCTAATCGTTGTATTCCACTTTTTGTATATTATTTGTTCAGTTTGGTTATTTTCAAAATGTTTTAGCATATGCGTTTTTAGATTATTTAAATTTTTGAAGCAGTGACCACACATTGAAACGCAACACTCGCTTTTTTCAATGTCAGCATTACAAACAACGAATTTGAGAACATGTTTGTAGTCGGTAAATGTGCATTGTCCTTCAATACAAATTGATTTTAAGCCACTTTTTTCAAACATCAATTTCATATTCTGATGCAATGTGCATACACAGATATTTTGCTGGTTTCCAACTCCAAGTTTGATACAATTTTTTGGCCTTAACATTGTAAATTTTGTAAAACCCACTTTGGCCAGGGATGTTTTTTTTTAAATTCGTAGAAAGATTCGCGTAGTGAAGATAACATCAGTCTTTTTTGAACTTTTTCACGTAAGTTTCCTTGTTTAACAGTAATTGAATCTTGCGATCCTGGCATCATTCGGCTAATTTCATCATCTTCATAAAATAACTTGACTGTGCTTAGAGTTTCGGTTGGTAAACTACGTCTGCTCATTTTTAAAAGATTGATATCTGCAAACTTCGTTTTATTCCTTTGGATATATTTACTTTTTTTGATACAATCGTGAGATATATCATCCCCAAAACGATCTTTAATTTCTTCGTGACTCATATTGATTGGTATGAGAGATAAAAGTGTTTGCTTTTCCAAAAGATTTGAGCTGTTTTCTATTTGATATTTGATGTTTTGAAAAATTTCTTCGTAAATGGCTTCGACGTTTTCAAGTTGCGCTGACAAATCAGATAATGGATCAGCTCCAAGTGAATCTGCTATATTTTCCAAAATTTGCAGTGATTTTCTATTTCTGTATGCTTCTCGTTTGATATATTTCCTTTTAAGAGGCGACATTTGGTTTGGTAGATGAGGAATAATATGATCATTTATATTTTCAATGAGTTCGTTGCTTTCGATGTTTGCATTACGGCTGGTACAAGTTGGAAGTTCATTCAATTCTTCGCTAATTTCATCGCTGGGCGCTGTTGGTAAATAATTTGAGACTTCATTTTGCTCCACGTTGGATTCATTACGACTGCGCGCTTTTCTTAGTGTATTCAGGCAAGTTTCGCAAATACGGCTACAATGAATGTTGGCGACAGCTGGAAAATATTCAATTATATTTGCAGCCTCGTTTTCACTTATTTTACGAAGCGAAGCGCAACACTTATTAGATATTTTTATGCATCTGTACTTATTGTTTGAATTCATATTCACTCAAAATTTTAAAATATACGCGTAAAAATTTTAATGGGATATCTTGGCTTCTCGAAACTGTTTATAATTATGAATTTCGGTATGTTCATCAGGTGCATTTATATAGCAATTTTTAAGGCAATTTTAAAATCAATTCTTTAATTAGGGGTACCTGCAGTGTGTTTATTTTGCTAATCCTAGAAACACAGTTACAGTAAGCATTTTATGCGCTTACCTGTATACTTATTGGTTTGGGCTGGTACGGCCGCAAGAACTTTTTGGGGTTAAAACATATTCAAAATTTTCCTGGGACAATGTTTATTTACTTTACCTGTATACATACATAATTTTCTTTTATGCATATTGTCAACGACACATTAATATTGTATCACCGACTTGCAGCAATATGACTCATACTTTGAAATCGAAGTAGTTTTGTGCGTAACGTCGACCGGAAAACGTATAAGAAAATTCGTTCTCCGTTTTTTTTGATTTTAAAAATAATATTCAATATATCACAAGACAACTATTTATAAATCGATTTGAAAGATTAATAATAAACTGTTTAATTCTCTCTTCTATAAATACCATTAATTTGCCTCACTTTGGTTATCCTTTGACAAGTCAGAAGTGGGATGGATCTAGCGCAGTGTACAGTCGTTGAACTAAAAAAAAAGCTCGCAGAGTTAAATTTAACAACGTCGGGTTGCAAGAATGAGTTAGTTTCGCGTTTAAGAGAAAGTGGCATCGATACAATAGCCTGCCCGTCGGGGGAATCTACGCAAACATCGTGCTGCTCAGAAGATTCGCAAAGTCTTCCAAAAGCACCGAATGAGGAAGCCGTCGTGGACAAGTTGAGGGACGACGTCAGCGTGCTCCAGCGTTCAATGGAGACGCTGTCCCAGCAACTTCAGTCCGTCCTCAGTTCAACGCAGCAGAAAGTTTCGCAACATTCCTCGATTCATGGAAATTCCGCCACAACTTCTTGTTATTTAATGCAACAAAATGCAGCAACGCCAGTAAGCTCTCTCTCACCCGATATGTATTTTTTTTTGCCAAATGCTGCGCCTGTGCAGACTTCTGTACAAGCAAATATTCAAAAGTCGCAAACACAATTTAATACGTCTAATACAGGTTCGAATGTAATACGTAATGCATGCGCTTTGCAACCCATATACGCACAGACGAATACAAAGGCGGCGATTGCATCATCAAATTTGCAGATTGAACAGAATCAACATACGCCGCATAACTTTCTGGCACCTTCGCAGCAGGTGTCCTCTATTGAAACTTTATTTACACCGCAACGTTTGCAGCCTCATTTACAACATGTTTCTACTATTCAAACGCTGCAAGCGCCGCAACCCTTGCATCAATTCATGCAAAATGTTTCTTCAGCAGAAACTCGACAATATACACAACAATGGCAGCCGCTTATGCAACATTGTTCGTCCGCAGATTTTCCTTATATTCAACCAAATTATCAACAATTACCAAATTTGACAACAGATAGACCGCTTATATATACTGGTTTGCAAAATAGTGCAGCAAACATAATTTCTCAAAGCTCGTTACCTTCCGTTATTTCGTCGGCCTGCGTTCAATCGTTACCAAATAGTACCAACTCGTCGCACATTCACCAACCGTATACAGCGCAGACTCCTAATCCTTATGGAAATGTTCGGGATATTATTTCTATTTTACCAGAATTTAGCCCGTATAGTGAAAAATCATTGAATTCATTGCAGTTTCTTAAGCGGGTGGAAATGCTCAGAGCCGCTTACAAATGGGACGACCAGACTTTGATTTTTGCAGTACAACAAAAAATGCAAGGACCGGCAAAACACTGGGTTGATTCGCTCCAAGAAGTCTTCCATACGTGGCAACAATTTGTTTTAAAATTTTCAAATGATTTTCCGTGTATCGAAAACGTAGCTGATGTGCATATTAAAATGGCTCGCACCAAGCGCCAGAACAACGAGACGCCGCAGGAGTTTTATTATAAAATGCTTGCAATAGGAGCGAAAGGTGCAGTCCCAGAGTGTGCCATAGCCAGACATATTATAAATGGTATCAACGAGCCAGATTTAAAAAAGAAGATATCGAATGAATACAGTTTCTGTAATGATCTCTTACGTGACATTAACAATTATTGTAATTACAATGATATAAAAATATTCTCGTTATCGAAACCGAAATTGTGTACAGCAGTTCCAGTCGCTTGGAACAGTGCGCAGGACGGAACGAAAAAAATCGAAAGTACAGGGGAAAAAAATGTCAAATGTTATAATTGTTTGAAATTTGGCCATTTTTCAATAAACTGTCCTGAACCACAAAGAAAAGAACGCTGTAACATTTGTCAAAGAACAACTCATGAAACGGCTAACTGTGCACAAAGAAGTGCCAACATCGTAGAAAATAGGACGAAAGCCGTTATTAACAATATTAAAGACAAAAATACGGACGCTGTCACGGACCTGATAACTAAAAATATAAGAATTAACGGAGAGAGTACCTTGTCAATTATTGATCCTGGCAGTAACCGAACATTAATTCGAAAAACTTTTGCTGACGACTTGGGCCAAACTTCGGATTGTTCTGTTGTTTTGAATGGTTTCGCTGGAGGCCAGTACATTTGCACTGGCAAACTTACCGCATCTCTAGAAATCGACGAGAATATTTTTGAGACGGATTTTTTGATCGTCGAAGATGAAGAAATATCTGAAAATGTTTTATTGGGAAAAGATACTTTGTGTCGTGAGGGAAATCGTTTTGTAATCGAAGGAGACGACTGTTGGATCGAAAATATCGCCCAGCTTCAAGCTAACCAACACCTTACTTCACAAGAATTCGCGCAATTAAAAGCTATTCTAAATAATCATCGTAAATGTTTCGCCGAAAATGTTGCTGATTTGGGAAGGTGCACAGAGACAAAAATGGAGATTCAACTGACAACGGATATACCTGTAAACATGAAACCGTATCGTATCCCTTTTGGTAAACGACAAATTGTCACCAACATAATCTCTGAGTTATTGGAAAACAGCATAATCCGACCATCAGACTCACCATATGCTTCGCCAATCGTCCTCGTCGAAAAAAAGAATGAACGAGCTAAGTGGAAAAAACGTTTTGATCAAAAACACGCCAAGCCGACCGAGTATTGTGAAGGCGACCTTATTGTCATAGAGACTGAAGCTCCAGCTACAACACAATCGCGAAAACTCGAGCCTAAGTATCGTGGACCATATGTTATCAAGAAGGTTCTGGGTAACGACAGGTTTTTGGTTGAAGATGTACCAGGCGCTCAGGTGACTTCTCGAAAATTCTCTTCAGTTTACTGTTCAGACAAAATTAAGCCATGGTGCCAGAGTCCAGCTGAATTGGATATCATGTGCGAAGACGACTCCGACGAAATCGAGGACGATTCTATGTCAGGTCTGGCCGAATTGTCAACGACACATTAATATTGTATCACCGACTTGCAGCAATATGACTCATACTTTGAAATCGAAGTAGTTTTGTGCGTAACGTCGACCGGAAAACGTATAAGAAAATTCGTTCTCCGTTTTTTTTTGATTTTAAAAATAATATTCAATATATCACAAGACAACTATTTATAAATCGATTTGAAAGATTAATAATAAACTGTTTAATTCTCTCTTCTATAAATACCATTAATTTGCCTCACTTTGGTTATCCTTTGACAATATTATATCAATAACCTTTGCACATTATAAGTATATTTTGAATATAACTGAAATTTGAACACTTCTCAGTAATATAACAGATGTTTGGCTATTTTTCGCGGCTTCAATATAAAAATATATGGGCAATTACTAGAAGTGCCACTACTTAAAAAATTATATAAAAAAAACTAAAAAAGAACCCATTTTTATTTTTTGATATGTTATAGGAGAAGGATAAACCTTTCTAAAAAAGTAATACACTGTAAAAAAACCCTTGATCTTTTTGGTTTTTTCGTTAGTTAAAATTTTCTTTTTGTTATAAAATTTTTTACAGTGTATTTTTTAAACGTGTCATAAAGCCTGTTAAAATATCTTTTTAATGATACCAATATCATGGAAATCGGTTCAGCCGATTCTGAGTTATTGTTGTTTAAATGGAGCTCTTTTCGACCATTTTCGCGTTATTTCGAAAACTTTCCCAATGTGCCACGCCCAAAAAATCGCAAAACAGTCATTTCTAAAAATGAGAGTTTGTTTGTATTGATCAAATTTAGCTATGAACAAAATTTCATTGATATCTGAGGTGGTCGGGTTCAAAATTTCAGTTTTATCTAGATTTTTAAATGAAATTCATCTTATGTATAAATGCATGTATGTTTAAATTTACCTAAAGATTAAGAAAAATTCTATTGCAAATATAAATAATTTGCAGGAAGAAAGTATATTGAAAATTGATCACCATCATTAATTGAAATACATGGTTTACATAATTGTATTTCCATTAAAAAGCGAAAAAAAATCATTCCTGTATTAGTGCAGTCGATTAATATATTCACATCATAATCTGTTATTTACAACGAACTCCATTTTATAATTAATGAAATTACACATTCCAAATTTGAGGAAAACCAGCCCAATAATATAAGAAATTAATTTATTCAATTAATTTTAATTGTTACACAAGTACCTACATATACAATATATGTATGTAGTCTGTATAGCTATGAATTTCTACTTTTAAATACTCTACAAATAAACATGTCCGTATGCATAGGCGTAGCCAGGATTCCAGCAAGGGGTTGAAAATTTTTTTTTATTTATATAGACAGGTATATAAATATTAGGGTGGTTCAAATTTTAACTTTTTTTAAATTTTCATGGTGGATGCAGCTTTTTCCATTTTTCTTGACCTAAGAAACCCCCCCTGAGAAGCAGAATAATATTGGTAAAAGTTTGCTCCATACGATTTGTATGAAGCAAAAATTGATTTTGCAGGTAAGCTCAATTTGGCACCACATTTATGAAGCAAATTGGCTGGGAAAAAAACGTAGCCCCTCAAATTTTGTCCCCTCTGACATATCCGAATTTCATGCATATCCGATTATTATTTCCGGATCTATGACTCACTTCTCAAAGTTGCCTACATATCTGAACACTTTTACTTGCACAGCTCAGTTGGTCAGACAGTAAATATGGTGAGAAGAAAAATGTGATTCGGAGTATGTGTTAAGAGCGATACAGCTATCAGTAATTCACTCTTTTTTTTAACAAATAAAAATGGTTCTATAGGTATTTTCTTTAGAATATTCTATAGTTTTCTTTGTGGTTTTCTATCATTCTAGCGTAGGTGTCATGTATTTTATTATACCCCAATGCGTTGTAACGAACCTTCTTAGGCCGAGGTATCACTCGCCGGTGTCCAGGGTTCGTCTACAAAATTTTATATACCAAGTGTGAATTAATTACACTTTCCGTTATTTCAGTTCATTTATTTTATTTCAGTTTTTTTCCTTAATTTACACTTACACTAATTTTATGGTCTTCATGACCCTGTATTATTAATTTAAACAAATGGAAAAGAAAAGATAAACTTATTATATGGTGTCCACTGTCCTGCGTAGTCCTCGTTTCTTTTCCCGACGTACTGCGAACGTCCAGTCGGCATGTAAAAGAGACGCTTTGTTAGTATCAATTCTCACTTCAACGTCGAAAAGACTTAGAAAAATTCAAGTGGGGCACTGCGATGCAACGTCGGAAAGACTTAAAAAATATACGGGAGTATAGCACTGGTCACTACGGCACAATGCAATGAAAAGACTTAGAAAAATATCTAGCTGAACACTGCGATGCGACGTTGAAAAGACTTAGAAAATATACGCGGGTATAGCACTGGTCACTACGGCACAATGCTATGAAAAGACTTAGAAAATATCAAGCTGACAATTACTGCGACAAGACTTAGAAAAATATACACGAGTATAGCACTGGTCACTACGGCACAATACTATGAAAAGACTTAGAAAAATATCTAGCTGAGCACTGCGAAGCAACGTCGAAAAGACTTAGAAAATATACGCGATTATAGCACTGGTCACTACGGCACAATGCTATGAAAAGACTTAGAAAATATCAAGCTGACAAGTACTGCGATGCAACGTCGAAAAAGACTTAGAAATTATACGCGAATATAGCACTGGTCACTACGGCACAATGCTATGAAAAATATACGCGAGTATAGCACTGGTCACTACGGCACAATACTATGAAAAGACTTAGAAAAATATCTAGGTGAGCACTGCGAAGCAACGTCGAAAAGACTTAGAATATATACGCGAGTATAGCACTGGTCACTACGGCACAATACTATGAAAAGACTTGGAAAAAATATCTAGCTAAGCACTGCGAAGCAACGTCGAAAAGACTTAGAAAATATACGCGAGTATAGCACTGGTCACTACGGCACAATGCTATGAAAAGACTTAGAAAATATCAAGCTGACAAGTACTGCGATGCAGCGTCGAAAAGACTTAGAAAAATATACGCGAGTATAGCACTGGTCACTACTACACAATACTATGAAAAGACTTAGAAAAATATCTAGCTGAGCACTGCGATGCAACGTCGAAAAAGACTTAGAAAAATATACGCGAGTATAGCACTGGTCACTACGGCAAAATACTATGAAAAGACTAAGAAAAATATCTAGCTGAGCACTGCGATGCAACGTCGAAAAAGACTTAGAAAAATATACGCGAGTATAGCACTGGTCACTACGGCACAATGCTATGAAAAGACTTAGAAAAATATCAAGCTGAGCACTGCGATGCAACGTCGAAAAGACTTAGAAAATATAGCTGACAAGTACTGCGATGCAACGTCGAAAAAAGACTTAGAAAAATATACGCGAGTATAGCACTGGTCACTACGGCACAATGCTATGAAAAGACTTAGAAAAATATCAAGCTGAGCACTGCGATGCAACGTCGAAAAGACTTAGAAAATATAGCGCTAGTCACTACGGCATAACGCTATGAAAAGACTTAGAAAAATATCCTCAAGTATAGCACTGGTCACTACGGCACAATGCTATGAAAGATTTCAGGAGCTAAGAAATTTATTATGACTTACCGAGTTGGCTGCCGCCGCAAGAAGAAATTTTTTTTTTTCTGATCTTTGTCTAAGTTACCTTAGCTTAGCAGCACAGCAGACTCGTGGTGGGTTTTTGTCTCAGCTGTTCGTCTTTTTGCCTGCATTTATTTTTCACCACGGCCTAGTGATGTTAACCGGGTGACATGAGGTTATTTAGTTGATGTTTACATGAAGCTTTAGTCTAATGGTGGGATTAATGTTTGATGAAAAGTATATGATGTTTATGCGACTACTTTGATTATCCTGCTACTAACTGTTATTTCATATGTCTAACTAGTGCTTTTAAATAATAATTAAATAATATTCTTGTACGATAATAATTCATAGTTGATAATGGAAATTGATGTAGGAATGTAGAAGTCACATGCGGAATTTTAATAGAGTGAACCAGTGAATACGGATGTTAGGCGAAAACGAGGGTAGCGACTTTCGTCCTCACATTTTCCCTCTACTTCGGATGGGGAGAAAGATAATTCGTCCAGATCTTGCCTCCGCCGTTCCAGGAAAACCGTATCCGCTGCCCCTCTATCGTTTTTATGAACGAACCCCGGTTGGCTCTTCGTTGAGGGTGTTGTCGAAGATTTTGGAGAATATCTTCTACTTCCTTCTGGAAACACTCCTGCCGAAATTCGTGGGGTGGGTCGGTCGGCTGATAGGTTGCGGCTTGGTTGCGACTTGGGTTCGCCCACTGCGGCGCGCTGTCGGGCGTCAGTCGGGGGTTCGTTCTCGCGCGGCGTGGACCGTGGTTTGCTCGGTGGGAGTTCTCGCTATTACTGGTGGAGCGACCACTGTTGCTGCTACTATTGCTTGTATCGCTGTTGAGGCTACTGACGCTGCTGTTGCGTGCCCACATCTTTTTATCAGATGGCGATCTCAACCTTCGACTACGTAGCTGGTCGGGTACGGTACCCTCCTTATTATTGCCAACCTCACCTGCCCCCATTGACTGTTCTGGCCGCATTTTCCCTATGGGATGTGGTCGACCGCATACCTTCATACCTTCTGTAGTGTGCTGGACGGGGATGGACACCCGCAAGCACAGTCTATCTTGCGCGGAGAGTTTTGGTTCCATCTTTGGCCGCTTGCGCTCGGTTTCGGTCACCGGAGATAGATGTTCCGGCATTGGGTAGTGGGACGCGAGGCTCTGGAATTCCTTGATCGCACCCTTGGTTCTTGGGACAATCGACTGCGCAACCATAATCGGATGTTCAACGGCCTCGTCTGGTGGTGTTGTTGATATCAGGTGGTCGGACGCTGGTCGGCATTCCGTCGACGTCGCGCCCGCTATTAACTCGGCGCTTATCCGCCTCAATAATATTCGTGAGCTTATGGCTGCGGGGCTGGGCACTAGACCCGAGCGTTCGAGGGCCTCACGGATAGTGGTTGCTTTTGGGGCCACCCTGGATGGAAGATTTTCCCGTCGGGGTTGTGGTGGTTTTATCTTCGCCACCTCTCGGATGTTTCTATGCCTGGCTGCTTTGGTGTCTTCTCTGGGTGTCTCGGTCGGATGGTTGGCTTCATCAGCTGGGTGAGGCCGATGATGCCCTGGACTGATTCCCGGGGCAATTACTCGGATGCGTCCCGTCTTTGAAGGGACCTCCAGGAAATTTGGGCCCAATAGTTTCGTGTGCCGGGTTTGCTCGTTGATGCTCAGCATCCGTTGGAGGAATTGTACTTTTGTCTTTGAAAACTTTTCCGAGTTCTCTTGGAAGGCCATGGTGGAGGTCTGTGGTGCTAGTAAACAGAAAGAGAAAAGAGAAAAAAAAAGAAACAAAAACAAAAAGAAAAGGAAACAGAAACGAGAAGGGGAAAAGGAGAAAGAAGACTGAAGCTGTTATTAGTATAACTAGTAATGTCTGGTTGATTTATAAGATTAAAATAAAAAATAAACAATGTTAAGAGTAGAATGGTTTAAGTTCGCTTAAATGGACTGTTCGTTCGGTCGTCTTCCCGTCCTTTTTAACTCGTGCAATAGCTCCTGACGTGAACCCGGTGGCGATAAGCGGCCCGTCGTATTTTGGGGCAAGCTTCGCGTTGAAGTCATTGATTGCTTTCGATAATGGGTGTTGACGAATCATAACCTTCTGTCCGATTGTGGGTTTCCAATGCCTCCGGCGTAGATTGTAGTGGCGAGCCTGATCCTTAGATGCTTTTGTCAGGTTATGGCGTACAATTGTGAAAACCTCCTGTAGCTGCGTGGCCCGGTCCGATGGTTCTTTCTCTCGGGTTCCTGTACCGCAAACTGCTTCGTCATAGAGTGCTCGTGGGAGACGTGGCTCTCGGCCTTGTGTTAAAAATGCTGGACTGTAACCCGTTGTTTCTGATACGCTGGTGTTTATTGCAAGTGAGATCTCCGGTAATTTTTCATCCCATAGCTTATGCTGGTCGTTTGCAAATTGGGCGATCATTGTCTTGACTGTCCGGTTCGCTCGCTCTGTCGGATTCTCCTGAGGAGTATACGGCGCTGTCAGCTGTTGTTGAACTCCAATTTCTTTTAAATACCGCTGGAAAGACCTGCTTTTGAACTGAGACCCGTTGTCGGTGATGAGAATTCTCGGTACTCCGTAGCGCGCTAGAATCCTCTCTCGAAATGCCTTCAGTAAACCCTCTGCTGTAGCTTTTCGTAGTGGCACTAACTCCGTCCACTTCGAAAACTTGTCGAAAAATACCAGCAATATACTATTCCCATGTTTGGAGCGAGGCAGTGGACCAACGAAGTCGGCACACAAGATGGACCATGGCTCGTCAGGGATTCTGCTTAACATTTCTCCGGCCGGTGGCTGCTGGCTAGCTTTGTACTGTTGACAGGACTGGCATTTCTGGACGTAACGACTAATGTCCCGGAACATTCCAGGCCAATAATATCGATTTGCGATTCGAGCGATAGTCTTCCGGATCCCTAGATGGCCAGCACTGGGACTATCGTGATTTTCATGTCAAACGCGGTCTCGCTGGGATTTGGCTACGCACAGTTTCCAGGGAGCGCAGTCTTCGTCGCTCGCATGTCGTGGGAGATGTCGAAATAATTGACCATCAATGATGATGAAATCCGTGTACTTGCTTGGATCCTGGGTGACTTCCTCAAACTTCTTCCTTAGCCACGCGCACTCTGGCAAATTGTTTGTATTCAAAGTAATCCGTTGGAGAGCTTCATTTGGTTGCCGTGACAGTGCGTCCGCTACCACGTTGTGTTTGCCCTTACGGTATTGTACAGTGAAATTAAATTGTTGGAGTTCCAGCGCCCATCTAGCGATCCGTCCAGAAGGACTCTCAATAGAATTAAGCCATTTAAGCGATAAGTGGTCAGTGATTACAACGAATTTGTAACCTTCTAGGTAGGGCCGCATTTTACGAATCCCCCATATGATTGCCAAGCACTCCTTTTCTGTGGGCGAATTGTTTTTCTCTGCGTCGTTTAAATGTCGGCTTGCGTAGGCTATTACCCGTTCGGAGCCCTCGATGTTTTGTGTCAGAACCGTCCCAAGGCCCACGTCGCTAGCATCTGTCTGAAGAATAAATGTCTGCTCGAAGTCAGGACATGTTAAAACTGGAGCTTCCGTTAGTTTATCCTTAAGATCTTGGAAAGCCTTTTGTTGTGATTCGCCCCATTTCCAGTGCTTGCCTTTTTTCAGAAGAGAGGTCAACGGTTGTACGACAGCTGCGAAGTCAGGAATAAACCGCCGGTACCAGGAGGCTATGCCGAGAAAGCGTCGCACTCCTCGGACATTTTGAGGAGGTTCGAGATCTCGTATAGAGGCAATTTTATCCGGGTCGGTATGAATTCCTTCGGAGCTGACCACGTGCCCTAAGTACTTTATTTTCCTTTTAAAGAACTCGCATTTTTCCGCGTTTATTCGAAGATTTGCCGCTTGAAGCCGGTGAAAGACCTCTTTGAGATTATTCATGTGTTCGTCGAAAGTCCTGCCTGTGACCACTATGTCATCTAAATAGGCGAAAGCGAAAGGCTCAAGATCAGGTCCTATAACTCGGTCGAGGGCACGCTGAAACGTCGCGGGAGAGGAGTGAAGGCCAAACGGCATGACTCGCCACTGAAACAATCCTCGTCCGGGCACAGTAAAGGCTGTGTATTTCCGACTTTTAGCCTCCATCGGAATTTGCCAGTAGCCATCTTTAAGGTCGAGGCTACTGATGTACTTGGCGTCGCGTAGCCTATCTAAGATGTGGGTGATGCGTGGTAGTGGGTAGGCGTCGGGAACCGACTGACTGTTAAGAGCTCGATAGTCCACACACAGCCGCCAAGCACTCGTTTTCTTCTTAACCAGGACAATAGGTGCGCTGTGCGGGCTGTGCGATGGCTCGATGCACCCTTTGTCCAACAGCTTGTTAACTTCTTCATCGATGATGGCCTGCATGGCCGGGTCTCTGGGGAAATATCGTTGTTTTAATGGTCTCTCGTCGACCATAACGATCCGGTGCTCGGTGATGTTCGTTACTCCCCGCAAGTTTTCGAACTTTTGGAGCTCCTCCTTCAAGAAATTTGAGACCTGTTCGGTCTCCTCAGAGTTGCAACCTGCGATTTGCCTACAACGATGTGGGAATACATTGGTGAGAGTTGACTTACCCAATGTTATGGTTTCGCCGCCACAGCTGAAGGTTGATCTCGTTTCTGCAAGGAAGTCCATCCCGAGGATGACCTCGTCCGTAGCGTCTGGCATAACTAAAAACGTGAATTTGCGGTCGATGTTACCCAATTGAATATTAACTTCTATGGCGTGGCGCAAGAGTTTCACTGATCCATCGGCGAGTGTGACTACCGCATCGGCTGGTATGAACCTGCAACCGTGCTGTATCTTATCGACAAAGAGTTGGCTAAGAAAGCTGCGCGTGGCTCCAGTGTCTATCGTGGCTAGGGCTGGTAATGTGTCGATGGTAACAGAGGCGGAAATGTGATTGTTGTTATGGTGAAGTTGTTTTACTGGGTTGATCGAGGATTTTCTCCTTGAGGATTCGCCCCTCCTCGGTCCGGACGATCCTCGCCGGCATTTCCCGACGGTCTTCTACAGCACTGAATTGTCATAGTATTACGACGTCCACACACCCAGCAGAACAGCCTCTGGGGCTTTCTACATGTTTGTTGCAAGTGCCCCTCTTCACCGCAATTTCGACATGCCACCCGTGGATTGATCTCCATTCCTTGACCTCTCGGTCCATCCACCGGGGGAGGAATGGCTGGTGCGTCATCGCGTCGGCCTCGTTGTTACAACATACGGTGATGTTCTGTTTGCATGTTACCTTTCTGCATGCGGTCGGGCTCGTGGGTCTGTATAGTTTCTAGATCATCTGCCATGCTGACCAGTTCCTCTAGTGTCGAAAAGTCCTTTCGTCGGATGTACCATTGGTAGTCCGGATGCGCATTTCTAAAGATTCGCTCGAGTTTCTGCTCCTCGCTGTAGCCGGCGTGGCGCATCAGATTTTGGAGGTCTAGCACAAAATTCTTGAAGGGCTCTCGCGGCTTTTGAAATCTGGTTCTTATCTCGTCGTCGATTCGTTCCAAATATCTAGGAGGTAAGAAAAATTTTAAAAATGCCTGTTTAAATAATACCTAGTTAGTCCAGTGTTCATTGTTGTTGCGGTACCATGTGAGAGCGCGGTCGGTTAGGAGCTCGGGCATCGTGCGAGGTAGATAGGTCTTGCTGATCTGGTAGACCTCGGCCAATTCTTCCACTCTCTCTTTGAAAGCTAGTGGGTCTCTTTTCCCGTCAAATTTCACTGACCACTTCCAAATCCGTTCTATTACTGCTAGATAGGGGTCTTCTGACCGTACGGCTGTAGTTAGGTGGGTTGGTCCAGACATCTGAAGTGTCGGTAATGGGGTGGCATCTACGGTGACTGGGATGCCGAGCATTGCGGTAGTTGGGGGTGTGAATTTCTCGATAGGATCCACAGCCGGTGGTGCTGGTGACACTGCGCGGTGGTGCTTGGTTTGCAGGTCCAACAGCCTTTGCCCTTGTTCGTCTTTGTATTCCTTGTTGTTGATGAAACCACTGAAGCGCTTTCGGAGCTCCTCTACTGTACCTGTGGGATCGAAGTTAAATTCAAGTGCGTAGGTCACAAGGTCCTCCTTCTTCAAAGAATACACCCATGTTGTGGTCAACATCGTGTTGCCAAGAGTTTCGATTGCGATCACTGCGATTGTCAACTATCGAGTTTGGTTACGATTTCACAAAAATTGTTTATCTATTAGCGGTTGTTTTTTTTTTCTAAAAATAAATCTTTTTTTTTCTTCTTCTAAAAAAAAATTCTTGTAACTGTTTTCTTGTAACAGCAAAATATATATTTTTTTTTTTTTTTTTTTATTCACTTCAATTGATTACCCCTATCGCGACGGACGAATCAATTTTTATTCTTTAAGTTAATATGGATAGATTTCTTTTCATCTCTTTTTTTTTATTCCGAGCACTGTTTAATTTTTACATCTAAAATATTCCGTGCGTGGCGAATGTCTTTATTGATTAGTTGGACACTTTTGTCCTAGACAAAAAAGTTAGTCACTGAGTTTATTTAGTCACTAATTGAATTTTTAGTTTCCGTACGCGGCGTATGACCTTATAAATATTTTTATTTTTTTTTTTTTTTTTATACAAAAGTCTCTTAGTCCTGGGTTATTGATTTATTCACTTTTATTTAAGATTTATTTCCCGTACGCGGCGTATGACTGTAAACTTTTTTTTTTTTTTTTTTTTTTTTTTATACAAACAGACTCTTATTCCTGGGTTATTGAATTACTTTTTGTTTAAGATTTATTTCCCGAACGCGGCGTATGATTTTGTAAACTGTTTTTTTTTTAGACACGTAGTCCCTGCTCGGGCGCCATTGTAACGAACCTTCTTAGGCCGAGGTATCACTCGCCGGTGTCCAGGGTTCATCTACAAAATTTTATATACCAAGTGTGAATTAATTACACTTTCCGTTATTTCAGTTCATTTATTTTATTTAAGTTTTTTTCCTTAATTTACACTTACACTAATTTTATGGTCTTCATGACCCTGTATTATTAATTTAAACAAATGGAAAAGAAAAGATAAACTTATTATATGGTGTCCACTGTCCTGCGTAGTCCTCGTTTCTTTTCCCGACGTACTGCGAACGTCCAGTCGGCATGTAAAAGAGACGCTTTGTTAGAATCAATTCTCACTTCAACGTCGAAAAGACTTAGAAAAATTCAAGTGGGGCACTGCGATGCAACGTCGGAAAGACTTAGAAAATATACGGGAGTATAGCACTGGTCACTACGGCACAATGCTATGAAAAGACTTAGAAAAATATCTAGCTGAGCACTGCGATGCGACGTTGAAAAGACTTAGAAAATATACGCGGGTATAGCACTGGTCACTACGGCACAATGCTATGAAAAGACTAAGAAAAAATATCTAGCTGAGCACTGCGAAGCAACGTCGAAAAGACTTAGAAAATATACGCGAGTATAGCACTGGTCACTACGGCACAATGCTATAAAAAGACTTAGAAAATATCAAGCTGACAAGTACTGCGATGCAACGTCGAAAAAGACTTAGAAAAATATACGCGAGTATAGCACTGGTCACTACGGCACAATACTATGAAAAGACTTAGGAAAATATCTAGCTGAGCACTGCGAAGCAACGTCGAAAAGACTTAGAAAATATACGCGAGTATAGCACTGGTCACTACGGCACAATGCTATGAAAAGACTTAGAAAATATCAAGCTGACAAGTACTGCGATGCAACGTCGAAAAAGACTTAGAAAAATATACGCGAGTATAGCACTGGTCACTACGGCACAATACTATGAAAAGACTTAGAAAAATATCTAGCTGAGCACTGCGATGCGACGTTGAAAAGACTTAGAAAATATACGCGGGTATAGCACTGGTCACTACGGCACAATGCTATGAAAAGACTAAGAAAAAATATCTAGCTGAGCACTGCGAAGCAACGTCGAAAAGACTTAGAAAATATACGCGAGTATAGCACTGGTCACTACGGCACAATGCTATAAAAAGACTTAGAAAATATCAAGCTGACAAGTACTGCGATGCAACGTCGAAAAAGACTTAGAAAAATATACGCGAGTATAGCACTGGTCACTACGGCACAATACTATGAAAAGACTTAGAAAAATATCTAGCTGAGCACTGCGATGCAACGTCGAAAAAGACTTAGAAAAATATACGCGAGTATAGCACTGGTCACTACGGCACAATGCTATGAAAAGACTTAGAAAAATATCAAGTTGAGCACTGCGAAGCAACGTCGAAAAGACTTAGAAAAAATAGTGCTAGTCACTACGGCATAACGCTATGAAAAGACTTAGAAAAATTTCCTCAAGTATAGCACTGGTCACTACGGCACAATGCTATGAAAGTTTTCAGTAGCTAAGAAATTTATTATGACTTACCGAGTTGGCTGCCGCCGCAAGAAGAAATTTTAATTTTCTGATCTTTTTCTAAGTTACCTTAGCTTAGCAGCACAGCAGACTCGTGGTGGGTTTTTGTCTCAGCTCTTCATCTTTTTGCCTGCATTTATTTTTCACCACGGCCTAGTGATGTTAACCGGGTGACATGAGGTTACTAATTTGATGTTTACATGAAGCTTTAGTTTAATGGTGGGATTAATGTTTGATGAAAAGTAAATGATGTTTATGCGACTAATTTGATTAACATGCTACTAACTGTAATTTCAAATGACTAACTATTAAATAAAAGATGGGAAAGTGTGATGCGCAAGCCTGTGCCTTTAAATAATAATGAAGTAATATTATTATAGAATAATAATTCATAGTTAATAATGGACATTGATGTAGGAATGTAGAAGTCACATGCGGAATTTTAATAGAGTGAACCAGTGAATACGGATGTTAGGCGAAAACGAGGGTAGCGACTTTCGTCCTCACAGCGTACTGCGTAAGGGGTATATTAATTTTGTTATTTCATTCAGGTATAGAAAAACATATATATTTTTGATCAGCAACACCTCCTGAGTCGAATTCCTTGTGTCCGTCTGTCCGTCTGTCGACACGATTACAGCCGCAATTTTAAAGCTATCACGATCAATTTTAAAATATCAGTTTATTTTTAAAAAAATTAAGATCATGTTCGAAAATGGGCCAAATCGGATGAGAACCACGCCTCCCTCCATACAAATTGACTTTATATTAACCGTAAAATGTCATTAAAATCCAGAAAAATTAAAGAAATGTCTTGAAATTCGGCTTATAAGCTTCAATCTTAATTCTGGCTATGAAATTTGGAAAAATCCGATGAAAACCACGCCTACTTGCCATACAAAGTGGCCTTATTTTAAAAGTAAAATCTCTTAAAAATTTGCTCAAATTAAAGAAATATCTTGAAATTTTGCATATAGGCTTTGATATATAACATAGACCACCACTATGATATTTGGCAAAATCTAATGAAAACCACGCGTACCTCCCATACAAATTGGCTTTATTTTAAAAGTAAAATCTCTTAAAAATCCACAAAAATTAATGAAATGTCTTGATATTTTGCACATTAGCTTTGATATACAATATATACCATCTCTATGATATATGGCAAAATCAGATAAAAACCACGCCTACCTCCCATACAAAGTGACGTCATCAAAATAGGAAAACTTTAGTTAATATATAAAACTGAATGTCATCATGTATGTCCTGGCTAAAGACTTCGAATATACTTCGATATTGCAGCGGAGGGATATTTAAGCATCGGTACTCTGCCGAAGTTTCATCCTTACTAGTTTTAGTATGTCATAGATTGCCTGTCATTGTGAACGATTTTAAATAATTTTGTGCGCGATTATTTCATACTCTCAAATGGATAACAATCTTTTTTTTTAATAGGCCAAATGCGGGCTACACTTGAAGTTTTAAAGTTACCGACTACTACATATAGATTGCCTGTCATTGTGAACGATTTTAAATAATTTTGTGCGCGATTATTTCATACTCTCAAATGGATAACAATCTTTTTTTTTAATAGGCCAAATGCGGGCTACACTTGAAGTTTTAAAGTTACCAACTACTACAGAAGTGTTAAAGTATTTTTTTATAAACATTGTGTAACAAAAACTGCAATATACCAAGCTGCAAAAGAAACAATGGCAGAAGTCATTGGAATTTGCAACAGAGCCCAAATTCCAATAATTTCCTCAAAATATGGAGTCAAGAGAATCGAAGATATTCATTTAGAGTGGAAAAAGATTAATATATATAGAAGAAAAATTGGACCAGCAATAGAAAAGAGAAGAAAAACTTTTAAAAAACAAATTGATTCATTGTTTGATATAACGAGCACATATTGTTTAACAACTTTGACCGAAACTCAGCAAAAAACACGATCCAAAACTTGTCGTGGTTTTATCCCTGTAGATCCAGAAAAGTCACCTATTTGAACGTCATACAGTAAGTTATATAGCAATATTTTTTATTATATAAAATAATTTGATAAAAGAACCTATTTGCCGTATTCACTTCTCGTATCTTATTCCATATAAACTTTGTTGAGAATTTTAGTGTTTTTGCACAAATAACCTAGTGTGACCTACAGATTACATATTTCCATATATACAGTTGACAAAGAGTATGACCGTATAGAATACGATTTTCAATATTAATGACACCTCTGTTGTAATATTTAACGCAATTTTCGAGTATTTCAATGTAACTATTAATTTTATTAATATTAAATTTTTATTAAAAAAAAATAATAATAATAATACTAAATGAATTTAGGAATGAATGAATCGGTTGTTGTTATTGAATAAAATTTTTAATTGTTATTTAATGTGCTACCATGAAACAAAGGGATATAATGATTTGTTTTCTTTCAATTTATTGCTATAAGACAATACTTGTCCATATAATCTGGTCTCATCTATAGAAGGTACCTATGACTTCTAAGATAGTGAGTCATTTGGAGAAGCAGATTCTATCAATTGTTACGAAAATAGGCGAAAGATACCTAGAAAGCTGGATTTAATGACTTCCTGCCTTGCTGCAGCTCTAGACAGGACAAACACTACTAGCAGGAATGCAGCACACATTCTTATTGCCACTGCAAAAAGTGTTGGAGTGGATCCATCAAACGTTAATTTGAGCAGAAGTGCAATTCATAGGAGAAGAATTATTTTAAGAAAAGAGTTTGCGAAAAATTTAAAAGAAAATGTATGTCTTGCAAAATGCTTAGTTATGCATTGGGACGGAAAATTACTTCCAGACATAAACGGATCGGGAAAAGTCGAAAGGTTGCCAATAGTTGTGTCCGGTCATGGTACAAAGCAACTTCTTGGAATATTCAAATTGGATCTAGCCAGCTAACATCGACCATAGAAGTTTTAAGTGAGTGGAACCTCAAAGAAAGCGTTCAAGCGATGTGCTTCGACACAACAGCCGTGAATACAGGCCCAATAAACTGAACATGTGCTCTACTAGAAAGCGAAATTGGTCAACCACTGCTGCACTTAGCTTGCCGTCATCATGTTTTCGAGTTTGTTTTAAGAAGCGTAGCAGAAACTTGCTGGTCTGCGACTAATGAGCCAAACGTGCCGATTTTCAAACGATTTCAACTTCGCTGGTCAGAAATTAATAAGACCATCGATCAAAATGGCATGCAAGACGAGCATGTAGCTGCAGTTCTTCGACAAAAATAATCAGAAATTCTCGCATTTATATTAAATCTATTCGAGGTTTGCGTTAAAATTAAATTTTTAAAATTTATTGTAACCTTGTAAAATTTTGTTAAATTTTAAAATATTGCTTATTTATAGGTGTCTAAAAAGTCTAATATTTATAGGTTAGAGTTATCTTGTATATTTTTAGGTGAAGTTCCCCCTGGAGGAACCTTTTTTGTTCTCCTGGAGCAATGCATCACGCAAGATGGCTTTCAAAGGCGATTTACTGCCTGAAAATTTTACATCAAAGTTTGGTTTACTGCTATATATGCTATTAAATCTCCTGCACAAGATTTAAATCTTTAAAAAGATTTTAAAAAATTTGAAGAAAGGCTTTTGTCTCAAAAGCCGCCTATACAAAGTTTACAAAGCATTTGTGGTATTTGTCAGAACATTTGGTAGGACTAGAATTGTTCGACGAAACTGTTGACATTAGCACAAA
Organism: Coremacera marginata; assembly: GCA_914767935.1. Taxonomy (NCBI): domain Eukaryota; kingdom Metazoa; phylum Arthropoda; class Insecta; order Diptera; family Sciomyzidae; genus Coremacera; species Coremacera marginata. Next base: position 78,000,475 of record OU612045.1, read on the forward strand.
GTTAAAAATGCAACATGCTATTCTTACTCGCGAAGGTTCAAATACAGTTAATCAACGTGCTAAAGTTAAAATGTATATAATACAAGCTCAAGATATCAGCGATCTAGCAACAAAATCGTCTCTGCTGCTTTTTACTCAATTTAAATTACCACATGAATTTCTGTACAAGGATCCAAAAGTTTGGGAAACCGACACATCTTATATGAATTTCTTAGCTATGCTCAAAAGTCTAAGAGTAGTAAACGACATAGCCAAGCGTGCAGTTGGATTAATAGAGAAATACAACCTGTCTTTGACTTTGGATGAAGATCAGAAGCAGTATTTATTGCAAGTGGTGGAGTCCCACAAAAAACAATATCCAAATTGTAACAAAAACACTTTCATAACAACTAATAAATAAGTTCTTTGTTATTTTTAAAAAATAAAGATTAACAATATATATGTTAGGTTCATAAACCCTCTTAGTTACGAGTTTTTGTTATATAAAACTTCTTTTTTTTTAAATAGATAAATTAAATAAAAATATTAAAAAAATAAAAATTTTTCTTCTCACCATATTTACCGTCTGACCAACTGACGCGGAAATTACCAGTTTCGGTGAACTTTGATCCCGAATATCTTCTGGCGCCTAGATGGTATTATAAAGAACTTTTGACAGGTTGTTTTTTATACCTTAATACAGGTGACTCCTAACAAAACAGTTGTGCCAGAACTTTATCGTAGAAAAATTCTTATTTTACTGAGCTGTGCAAGTAAACTTTTACTTGTTCAGATATGTAGGCAACTTTGAGAAGTGAGTCACAGATCATAAATGTAGTGCCAAATTGAGCTTACCTGCAAAATAAATTTTTGCTCCATACAAATGGAAAAACACAAAAAGAAAAGTGCCACCTCTAAACCTTTACCAATTTGATTGTGCTTCTCAAAGCTGCATCCACGAAAAACTTTTTTTTGGTGAACCACCCTAATAAATATGCATGTTTTTAATTAGTGTTGGGTTTTAAGGCTAGATGATGAAGTGAATACAGACTCTACTTTATCAGAAACTTCAATTGAAAGCTCGAATGCGGATGGAGCCAGCATATATTCTTCCTCCAGACTGCACTTATTCCAACTGGATAAAATTTTTCCATACGGTTAGAAATTTTGTAATAAATTTTAATACAAAAGGGATTGCATATATGACTATACCAAAATTGTATTAGATTTTATAATTGACGAATATTATATTTAATTTTTCTTTGAAGTTAGCATTCAATTTAAAAAATGATTTTGGATTACGTTTTAATGCAAAGTAAGAAAATAAAATCGAAAATATAATACGGCATCACTAAAAATAAAATTTAGTATTGCCCTTAGTATCAAATTTGTTCCAAATAGTAGAAAATATCGTTATAATATTTGAACTGTATCAAAATTTAATACAAAACTTATTTAAAAATTTTGTAAGCGCCGAATACTTTCGGCAACCAGCTGTTGCCACCTTTCAAATATTTTACATATATTTAATACAAATATTAAACAAAAGTTGCCACTTTTTCAATGCAACTTAAAGAACATCTAATTGATATACGATAACTACAAAAAGGTACCTCATGCAAGAACAGCGAACATTTTCCGACATACGGCATCGGAAAATATTCGGCATTGCATGAATACCATAACACATAATAGCAAAAATTGTAACGTTGCTATAACGACCGTATTCAGTAAGAACACCAATGAGTTTTTTAATTTTTGAGGTGCTATTTAAAAACGAAATAAGGCTAAAATTTCAAGATTAAATAAAGTCCTGCAACAGCTATTATTTCATACATAAGTTTTTTCGGGGCCATACTCAATTTTACATTTGGGAGTTTTTAAAAATCTGCAATAATTTATTCATTTCTATAAAAATAGTTTTGTATAGAAATACTTGTAGTTTTTCTATAGTTAATGTATTAATCTATGCTGTATTTTATTAATTAATCTTTTAATCTATGTGGCGTAGTGGGTAGATGGCTCCTACGCCAGAGAACCCAGGTTCGAATCCTCCATCTGACACAGAAACTTTTTTTCAATTGAATTAAATTTTCTGTACGGCCGTCACCTCTCTGCAGACAATGGCAAACCTCAGTAAAAACTGCCATGAAAAGCTTCTTGAGAACATAAGCCGTTCGGAGTCGGCATAAAGCTGCACTCTAAAATATTTGTTGAAATTTGTTGTCAAAATTAATGTAAATTTTTGTCGAATTTTCAGATGTTGTCTAATATTAATACCTTTTTGTCACATTTTATAAAAAGGAAACACTCATTGTTTAATTTTTAACAAAATGTTATGCGAAAATAAAATTGACCGTCAAAAAATGTTTAAATTGCAACACAAACGCGTGTAATGGTGAACACAAGATATGTAAAAATTATGCGTTAGCAACAGCTTAGCCAAAGGGTTGCGCTTTGTTGAAGCTTTAGAAGCTTATCAACAATCACTACCTTTGGGGCCTTGGGATATTCGAGTGAGTCATAATATCTGTATGTGCTGCATGAACCTCAAACCTTACAAGGATGCGATGGATCATCTGTTGACTGTCCTTAATATGAAGGAAAATTCGGAGTCATTGCATGAGCTGTCCGATGAAGCAGGCGCTGCTGCTGCGGTAAAGGGTAGATAGTTTCTTTTGTTTGGGGAAGGTGTGCTAATAGTCGGCAACACTTTACCGTCTGTAAGTACATAAATTTACACACGTCCTCTTCAACATACTTTTTTTGTTCATTATTTAATAATAAATGCTGAATTTAAGAACATGTGCAAAACTAAAATTCAACAAAAATAATGTAGGTTCCAGTTCTGGATCATTTGTGTTCAAACATTTCACAACACACAACACATCATAAGAAGCTCGGTCAACGTCCTTTCAAGGGCTGGAATGGCCATTACGGGTTATTTTTTTTTCATTCGAGCATGTGCCGTTTCCAAATCAAAAGCAAGGCTTTGAAATAAGATAAAAGTACGACAGTAACAAGTTATTGACAGAACAAATAGCATCTCATATTACTAATATTTTTATTTGTGTACTTCATAACTTGCACTTAACACCGAAAAACTTTTTTATACCCAATATTTAATCTTTTAACTCATAGAACGTCGAAAAATCTTATATAAAACGCTTCAAGAAATTATTCAAAAACAGAAAAATAAGGTGAGGTTGATATCGAGGTGGAACGTTAAGAAACGGAATATTTTTAAAAAAATAGATTCAAGCAGTTAACATTTAATTTGTTTCACAAAAAGGTATGAAAATTCAATTGTTAGGTTTTCTACAGCTCCTAAGAGAAAAACCGCTTAAACTTCTTGAAGGAACCTCTTAAACGTCTTGGAGGACACCAAATAAAAGGTTTTTGGATTAATACAATTGACTAAAATTTTTTAAATTTCGTTAAAACTCGAAAATTCATTCTAAGATTATTTGAATGCGATATATACAACACTCTAAACGATTTTTGTTGAATTTTACGACGATAATCGACGGCAACGCTTTTCCGACTTAAAGTGTCTAAATTTACACATGCACATTTACAAACATTTTTTTTTTTTAATAATGCACAAAAAATGTTTAACGACTTCATAAATAGTGTGTAAGAATATAAGCTCACTTATGTTTATTTTTCAACAAAAAATGTGTAAAATATGCATGTGTAAATTTAGATTGCCTCATTTTAAGAGGCAATTTAAGAGTTAAGAGTTATTAATATTTTAATTAAAATTCCCTCTTTTTTACACAAATCTTTTAGAAAATTCTGTTTCTGTTGTTCTGTTGTTAAGAACGAAAGTTTCCATGTGAAACATTATATTCGAACATACTATTCAACTGAAGCTGAGGTAAGCCCCAAAACCTTTTTTACTTCGATCAAAATGGTACACATGGCTAAATAATGCTCATCTTGTTTATTTTTTAGTCATTAAATCATGATTAGTATTGCAAATTTCTAAATTATTAACTATAATTGAAATTTTTACATATGTTAAGTTCACCATTACACATTTTTAAGTAATTTTGCACATTTTTTAAAAAAAAAACTTTTTTTTTGTGTATATTTGAACTTTTCATACTTTTTTCTTAAAAATAAGTAATTTCGGTTTCTTTTCATAAAATAACACCAAAAGATCATAATTTTAGGCAACAACAAAAAATTCAACAAAAATTTACAGTCATTTTGATGGGAAATTTCAACAATGGAGTTCAACAGCGGGATATGATTCTTAAACTAAAAAAAATATGTAAAAATATAATTAATTCTATCAATATAAAATATAGTTTTTGGAGTACAGATATAAATTTTGATCCGAAAATTTTAATTTAATGAATTGGGTGTATAACATAATTTATAAGAGACCATTATAAGTCCAATCTTATTTTATTTTGTTGGCAAGCCAAAACTGCCACCTTGTAATTTCTTTAGTAAAAGTGTATGGCAGTAAGGATTTTAATAATATAAATTTAAATTGATTATTTAGTCATTATCATGACGATTATTTATGCACAAAAAATTCTAGATTGGGTGAAATTTATCGATAAAAAAATAGCACTTATGGCCAATATAGAATAAAAATAAGTAATTTTAACACTTTAATTACACACCTCCACTGAGTTAACTTAAATAACACACTAGTGCGAATTCCCACCAACAGTTTTTGATTGCTTATAATTCAGCAACAACAAAAGGAAAATATCAACTTTTGTAGCGTATGGACTAGGAAAATTTATATGGTTTCAATTGTAATTTTTTTTTTTTAAAAGAAAATCGTTTCCCTTTTGAAAATTTACTTAAAACAAAGACCATTTAAAAAATCATAAAAGAAACATCTTAAAAAAGTTTGTTATCATTGAACATAGGTCATAATTAAAAAATAAATGCACGGTTCTTGTAGTTAAAGTATTGTACTTTGAGGGGACATAGCATCTACAAATTTTCAAGAAATCAATTTTTTTTTTTATAGAATATTTTGGAATGAACCTTTAAAGATATGCTTTTAATAAAATATAAATAAAATTTTCAAAAAAAGAACTTTTCTGAGCATAATATGCATAGCGAAGCGAGATAAGTTGTCAAACGAATGTCAAATGAATGTCAAACTTTAAACGCGATTTTCTCAAAACAAAGTTTTTCAAGTTGGCGTGTATTATTTATCCTATCGTTCTGAAATTAAAGCACGTTAATCTACACATCGCGAGCTGAGAACCATAGGGGTTCATATGGGTTTTTTTGCGAAATGCGGTTTTTTATTGATATTTATTCTTTGCGATGATTTTCATCCATTGCTTTAACCCATTTTATAAAAAAAACACAAACTTCTGAGATAATCACAGTATCAGAATGTTATATCTAGAAAGAAGTTGATGCGCTTGGATCCAGAAGGTTTTATCTATAGCCAATTTTAAGGCGAATGCAAAAATGCCTAAAATTCGAGGAGAAGATTTCTTTTTAAAGCTTTAATATGTTGAATAGAAACTGATGTTGGTATGTAGGTACCAAAATTATTTTTTGTTTTATTCATGGAAACGCCCACTTCCATACAAACTATCCACAATAGACCGATTGGAACAAAAAAAATGGAAAATTATTTTGGAAACTTGTATGGTTGTATTCCGTATTTGAGGCATAGGAAAGAACAGAAAAATGGTTTTCAAAAATTTTGGACATGTGGGCGACATGTATTTTCCCATACAAATGAAATGCATTTTTCGCAATATCTAAAAAATGCTATGGATAAACATTAGATATTTTTCAATTACAGCATTTGAAATATATATGCCATATTTGGGCATTATGGATCAAATGGGGGTGGCACCTCTCGTAAAGTGGGAAGTCAGTTTTTGCATTATCTTGTATAAAAAACTCTGATAATGATCAACTACGTTATTTGAAGAATTTATGTTAAAATTAATGTACAGTTTTTGGAAAACAGGCGTGGCGCCCACATACAACTTGAAAAAAGTTTGTATATGACCTACGATCATACAATTTTGTATGTGTACCTATTGTATCAGACTGAAAAAAAACCAAAACCCAATAGATAAAAATTTGGAGATGAAATGAGTGACAGCTGCGTGCCGCAAAATAGGAATTCTGTTATGTCCTTCGCAATTGTACCATTTTTAGAGACTTACGCAAACATCCGAATTGTGACATTCAAATATTCAACTCCTGGCCATTCATGTATACAAAAAGTAGACAACATTCACTCAAATATAGAGATAAAGTTAAAAGTAACTGAGGTTTGGTCACCTGTATCACTTTTAAAAGTGTTAGAGGCATCCAACAAAAAAAATCCATGCTGCGTCATAGAAATGAGACCATAAGACTTCTGTGATTATCAATTATCAGTAAAATCTTTCAACTATCCGATTATTCCAGGTTATAAAGTTTGTCAGCTAAAATTTGAAAAAGCTGACATTTTTAATGTATACCATATTTTAAGCTCAGTCACGGCTCTACAGAATGGCAGAAAGCCTCAATAATAAAAAATCAAACTACTCGCCATACCTCAGAAAAAATGTTTAGGGTTGTTAATAAACAGAAACCTATGTCTACTTTAAATAAAGATAAGCAAAACGATCTCAAAAGTATGTTTAGCCCTAGGATTGGCAACTGATTTTATGTCGTTCAGTTAGCTAAGTGGGTCTAGTCAGACCAATAGATTGAGTTGGCTTGTTCAAAGTGTCCTAATGGCTAGACGGACGGTCCGGTATGCAAAAAATTTTTTAAAAAAACCAAAATTTTCCATGAATAAGTATGTTTTTGAGTAAAATTTTGAGTAAAAACATAATAAAGAATGTTAGAAGTTCATAAGTAAATTCTGTTTAGTTCCATTCACACCACAGTAGGCAGTCTTAACATTGTAAGACTAAAAATTAAAAATTGGTACTTAAAAACTATCTATCTATCTTTCTTGGATTCAGAAAAATGATTAAAGAGTTCAGGTAGCTGTCACTTGTTGATTTGACTTAAAAAATCAAGTTTGGTCTGGCCAGAACCAGTTGCCTATCCTAGGGTTAAATTAATGCATACTTTAGATCTTGATTTTTATAAAAACTAAATTAACTAAATAAGGCTCTTTGAATAAAATTGAAATTATAATTTTTTTAGAGCCAGAATGGTGTAATGAATTAAAAAAATAAAAACATTTTTAACTAGTATTATTTAAACATTTTATATAAAATTTTTTTATATTTCATCAGAGAAATGAGTTTCAACCATATATCATCAAGTTTTTTTATAAAAATTTGTTTGTTCTAGGAAATTTTTGACTTATCTTTAAATAAGAAAAACAATTTTCGATAAGAACCAGAAGGGTTCACCAGAGTATGAAGTTTTTAACATGCATTTTTTAAAATATTTTACTCATATTCTAATAAATAATTGATTGATTGAAAATGTTTTATCTAGGTAGGCTAGAAAAGGCTCCAAACTTTAAAAATGCTCTCCTGAACAATTTGCTGCGACTTAGATGAACCCTTCTAGTTCTCAGCCCGCGACATGTTAATGCTCAGAATGACATACGGGTGAATAAATCAGCCGACAATTTTTTGAGTTACAACAGGTTTTTTGGGGGAAAAAGTCAATTTTCGAAAAATCGTCCATATTTTTTTATTTTTCAACCAAATTTTTTTTTTTTACAGATTTTTTGGGGGAAAAAAGTCAATTTTCGAAAAATCGTCCATATTTTTTTATTTTTCAACCAAATTTTTTTTTAGGTCATTCCATGGCCGCTTTAATGCTGATTAACCCATTTTGGTCTGCTGGAATTTCGTAATGAAATTTTCAGATTTTGTTATTAGTGATCAAATTAAGAAAATTCCAAAGCTTAAGATTTTTTCGAATTAAAATTTTTCAGCTACGAAGTGGTCAAAAAATCGAAAAATAGCACAATTTGCATACAAAAATTCAAAAATTTTAAATAAAATATTGTTATTTTTATTAAATTAAATATATGTAAAAGAGATATCTGAAAATATTATAATAAAAGTATACATATAAGGCCATTTGTCGAAAAATCGAACATCTGTGTTTTATCACACAGGTAACACATAGTAAAATTAACCTGTGTTGTCCAAAACCAACAGATTCTCATATTTTAGTCTTTTGGCTGCCTGGTTACGGAAATAGTTTTAGTATACATTACTGTCCACTTTTTATTATGCGAAACGATTGTCTAGCGAATGCTTCGTTTGTAACAGATATCTAATAAAATTTACTTTCTGTAAATCACTCGAATATGTTCGTGTATTCGACGGAAAAGCAAAGTGTTATACGAACGGGTTGTCAATATTTATTACGTTCGTATTTTTTTTGTTCATATTCTATTCATATACATTTTCGAATCAATAAATTTTATATGACTAAATAGCTCAGAGGCAACGCTTCCGGTCTTTTCATCTAAATGTGTGTGGATCAAATCCAAATCAGATTTTTTTTTTTTTTTGTAAATAAAATAATTTTAAGACTATCAAAATGTTTGTTTTTAAGGTTTGGTACCTACATATACTCTTTTAGTACTCAGCTCCAGCTATAAAAATATTTATAAATTGGGAGGCAGAACTTTTCTGAAAGCTATTAAAATTAGATTTGAAATAAAATCGGTTGCAAAAGTTAACAAATTTCAGATCGCACCACGAGTTTAGATGTAGTTCATTCGACAACATCCAGTTCATTCGATTTCACTTGCTTCTGTGGTGTTAACAGTTTATTTCAATTTTTTTCTGCTTTATGACGTAGGCAGCCTTAACAAGATATTTTAAATTTTCCAAGGTTCCTCTCATGGCCCACAGAATATCTTTAAGACATTTTCTAACTGTTGGACTGAAAATTAATTCATGAAAGTATTTAACGAGATAATACAGAAATCGGTACAATAAAAAGTTAGATTGTTCTGGAATGGATGTGGAGGAAAAAATAAATATAAGACAGTAATAATTATGTTCAGCCGCAGGTTTTTTTCAAGAATGTCCTCCAAACGTTGCCCAAATTGAGGTATGGTTTCCCCATAGTTGGTCACACTTTTATATCACCCCATTGCGTGTTCGGGGATTGGATAGACGTTCAAAAAGAAAAGTGTCGTTGAAAACCCTGATATATAATTGTACAATTTCATGGTCATTGAAATTAACCGATTTCAATTCCATGATTTCTTACACTTTTTATCACAAACAACCTGGGCATTGCACTTGCAGCGTCAGCATTTTCTGTCCAACATATATTAAAAGGCAATGTATGTATTTAGTAAGCCAATTATTAATATTAAGTATGTATATTTACAGGCAATTTGATTGTCTTTATAAGGAGGAAAATTAATAATAAATAAATCATTAGTATTCTAGAGTTCATCGTAATAACCTCAATAGTGTTTTAATTTAAGGCTCAGACGGTTCAAGTGCCGCTCTGTGCAATTAGTGGATTATTACTTTATTATTGCAGAAATACATGTGCAAACGGTTCAAATGCCGTTTTGCACATCATCTATTTTGTCAGTCCAAGTTAAAGTGCTTGGGCTGCAACCAACCTACAACATTCCAAATTAGGACTTAACATTTGGTGACCCCGACGTGATTCAGCAAGAATCACGTATCAACCGCAGCCGTCAGGACAATAGAAGCAGCCTACGGCCAAACAGAAGCAGCCATCAGAACAACAGAAGCAGTCTGTGGCAAGAAAAACAATGTCTACCTTTGACGAATTGGTAGAGCTCCAAAAGCAAACTGGCAGCGAAATATAAGCTGTCATTAGAAACTACAAAAAGGATCCAGCCGATCGCAAAAAGACAGCATCCTACTTCGAAAATCATATTCATCGTTTAGACGAAGCCTGGGCACGGTTTGAGGATCAAGACAACAAGCTCAGAGTAGTACCCGGATTAAAATTAGACCACGATTACTTCACTGCAAACTATTATAATGAAATCATGGCTGTAGTGAACACTTTTAAGGAAGAATTTGAACAACAGATGATAACCCTTTCAACAAAAGCCGCCCCAGAAGCAACTCCACGTACGGCAACCACAACCACTGATAAAGGCGCTGGCAACTTTAGTTTAGTGAACGTTTCTGGAATTATACGAAAGCAAGTAGCAGCCATATCTTCACTAAGTAAAATTTCCGAGGGTCTGATTGACAACAATGAAGACCAGCCACCACAATTCTATGAATTAGAAATAAACACAATCAATCGTTTGTGGCGCCAAATCGAGACCATTAATGCTACGATTTGGGAACATTGTGATACTCCGAGGTCTCAAGGATATAATATAGATGAATATTATAATATGGAAGATACAGGTCCTCGTCCAAGTGTCAATCAAGTTGACCGCACACCCATCAATTGAGGTCCAGCCAGTTACCACACCGATTACACAAATGGCCATAAGCCCACTTCATTTGCCAAAAATCACAATTCCAAAATTCAGCGCTGATTATCTGCAATGGACACGGTTTCACAACTTTTTTTTCAGAAGTTATGCATAAGCAGCAGGTACCACCATCGCAAAAAATGTGGTACCTTAAGACAAGTGTTACCGGCGAAGCAGAGATTCTTATTCGACATCTTGCATTGAGTAGTGAAAATTATGCCACAGCATGGAAACTGCAAGACAGATATAATAACAAAAGGGGCATTGTATCAACAGTTGTAAGGACAAAAATTCCCAGCGAATCTTTCCATTACATGTTTTAATGTTTTCATTCTTTTCTAGATTTCCGACCGGGTCACCATGGGGCGAGGATGCGCTCCACACTCAAACGACACGCCGTAACCACCCATTGGGAGCGACCGCTGTAAGCTCTAGATGAGCGGGAAGTAGTTACCCCACGCAGTCGTTTTAGATAAAGCCGAGATAAAATTTATTTTGTGTTAAAAAAGAAGTTAGGAGTAGTTATATGATAAGAAGCTATGTATATAGCCATTAATTAGAGTAAGTTAAACATTGAAGTTGAAAAAAAATAATAAAACTAATGAATTAAAACATATTAGGATTTATTCAGTTTTCTTATTGAGTAGGGAAGATAATGGTTAAACAGGGGCCCTGTTGATTCCCAAGGGAATTAATACAATTCATAAGACCTTACCCCAGAAGCCGCGCTTCATGCCTTAGTATATAATGTTCGCGGTGGGTGGGTCATTATTGCGTCAGCTTCCAACTAATTATTTCTTACTTCTCTATTTGCATGTACAACGGATTCCATTTATTGAGAGAGACACGAGCAATAACGGGATAATCGGATGATGCTGATGTGCACACACAAATATGCACCAGGTACAGACATCACGCCACAAGCCAAGTGCGTGCTAAAAGTCACGTGGGCCAGTACAGCAACTTCACATAAGCGAGAAGGAGAAGCAAACACTATGCATGCTTGTAGGAAGAACAAGCAGCCGACAGCTATAAAAGGGCCAACATCACAGAAAACTTGGTCAGCCGGTTATTAATCATCGTCGGAATAGTGTTGAAGATAAATCAGTAACGCAAGTCGTCATACCAGCAGCTGCCAAACCGTGCCAAACGTAATCGGGAACTTTAAATCGCGTACGCGTACAGTTAAGTCGGACTGTGGATTGCCTCAGCTGGCGCCTAGAATGCACCTGAGCCTTCGACGCAGATAATAACGTCACGCAAGCCGCGCAGCCAGCGCCAACAGAGACGCCAAGTGGACTTCGCCGCCAACGCCGGCAGAAGCGCCGCCGAATCCCCGCAGCACGCAGCACTGCCTTCACGACATCGGTAATTTTTATTGACTGCGAAACTGAAATAGACGTCAACAAGCGCCGCCAGCTATAGAAACCACCCAGGAGGAAAAAACTTCACATTATACATTTATTTTAGTTTATTATTTAGATCTGAGTTAATCGTTGAAAAGTCAAGCGAGACATATCACCACCCTAACTTTCCTTACCTTTCCTTTCTTTGACCAAAGCTGGGGTTGTAGTCGAAATATCTCCTCAGCCTGGTCAAAGAAATTTTCCCTTCTCCCACAATAAATTAACCTGTCAGCCGACACTGGGATTGTAGTCGAAATATCTCCTCAGTTAGGCCAACTGCATCCTAAGCCAAATAGTCCTGAATCTAACTGAATTCAATTTACCTTTTGCTTCAATCAGATATATATAGTATTACTTTATTATTAATATAATTTTGTCATTAATATTACATATTCAACATTCATATTTCTTCGGCCATCGTCTGGGGTTGTAGTCAAAATATCTCCTCAGTCGATCCGCCAGCCTTTTGCAATAAATCCCGTTTTAACATTTCTTCGGCCGTCGTCTAGGGTTGTAGACGAAATATCTCCTCAGTCGATTCGCCAGTCTTCTTCAGTGAATCACGACTTCATGACTTTGCCGTCATCGCTGGGGTTGTAGTCGAAATATCTCCTCAGTCGATTTACCGCCCTTCCCCTTCCGTCAATCACGATTCATACTTCTTCGGACATCGTCTGGGGTTGTAGTCGAAATATCTCTTCAGTCGATGCGCTGTCTTGCAGGACACCAATATCACTTATTATGATTGTTACTATTTAATTAGTATTTAAGATAAATAATATAAGCCATATTATTAAATAAAGATTGTTGTCTTGAAGTAAAATCTGAGCAGTGTTTTGATTTAGTGTCCGGTATCATAGTAAATATTTTGTCACGAACTTTGGAATCCAGCGACCCACACCTCGGCCTAGAAAAGTATCGTCAACAGTAATTCAAAAATTGTTAAATCAGTCTGGAGTGCCAAACAACCCGTCAGCGGCAGATGTGAGGTCCTTACACGATACTACACACGAAGGACTTTTGGCTCTAAACAATTGTAAAAAAAAGGAATTGTAAAAAATTCTTCCATTGCTACTTCACATTTTATTGGCTAAGCTCGATAAGCAAACTCTAAAGTGCTGAATACTATTACTCTTTCTTGTCCGTTGGTCAAATCAAGCTGGCAAACAACTTACCAAGCCTTAAAAAAACTGTGTTTGGATGGCTTTGCAGCGGTAAGATAGAAGTGGTGGTGGCAACATACTGTCATGTGGAGTACATTCAACAGATGTACTTAACAACGCTTTGGAAAAATTCTGGCAACTTGATGATGTGAAGGCTCCAGAAACTAACCTCACAGCAGCAGAACAAAAATGGGAATCATCTTTTGTTCAGCATACTCGGCGTGATAAAAACGGACGATTTATTGTAAGAATCCCATTCAAGGATGACCCGTCAAACTTAGGGGAATCGTAGCAGATGTCAATGAATCGATTCTTTTCTTTAGAACGAAGGCTGAATAAAAATCCAGTTATCAAATCATCATACACAAAATTTATACAGGACTATGAAGCACTTGGGCACATGGAAAAGATTAACGAGGAAACATGTTGTCTCCGCACTATGTAATACCGCATCACTGTGTCCTCAAACCAGACAGCAGCACGACTAAATTAAGAGTCGTATTTGACGCTTCAGCTAAAGCATCTAGTGGAGCATCACTAAACGATATAATGTATAATGGTCCTGTGGTACAAAGTGTTCTTACATCTATACTAATGCCCTTTTGATCTCCACGCTTTGTGCTTACCACCGACATTGAGAAGATGTATCGCCGGATTCGTATACATCCACAAGATGAAACATTCCAGATCATAATTTGGAGAGAAAACTGCAGCGACAAGTTACAGTTCTATCAACTTAAGACGGTCACTTATGGTACAAGAGCAGCGCCATATTTGGCTATAAAATGCCTTCAAACGTTAGCAACGGCACATAAACATCAATATCCACTTGGTGCAGCTGCATTCGATAGGGAATTTTATGTGGACGATGGCTTATGCGGTGCAAACAAATTGAACGACGCCTTAGAGATGAAGCAGCAACTCTTTAAAATATTGGATTCAGCTGGTATGAAACTTCGAAAATGGTGCGCCAATCACGTTAAATTACTGCAAGGAATACCCACTGACGATCAAGAAGTAGACCTGGACTTCGACAACGATTCCGACAAGAGCATCAAAACACTTGGGGTCACTTGGCTCCCAAAATCAGATGAATTTTGTATAAGAACTAATGAATCCTCGAATACAAAATTTACGAAGCGGTCTGTAACATCCGATGTAGCACACATTTTTGACCCGCTTGGACTAATGGCTCCAGTAGTTGTTAAAGCAAAGATTTTCGTGCAAAGATTGTGGCAACTAAAAATATCATGGGATGAATCACTTCCAATTGAAATGGACACTTCATGGGCAAAATTTCGACAAAACCTTAAGGCTCTCAATGATATAAGACGCCCTCGACATATCACAGCTCACATATCACAGCTCAGAGGCCAGATACTCTCAAATGCACCTATTCACCGACGCTTCAGAGCAAGCATATGGAGCTGCGGTATACATCAGATCTCTAATATACGATGGAACAATAACAGTCAACTTATTGTGTTCAAAGTCACGCGTCGCACCACTGAAAACTTAAACAATTCCTCGGCTAGAGCTGTGTGCTGCCTTATTAGGGGCACAATTGATCTCCAAGGTGAAGCACGACATGTCTGTTAAAGATTACACAACCTTTTTGTGGACTGATTCTGAAATTGTCCTGCGCTGGATAAGCTCGGAGCCATCATCGTTCCAAACATTTGTATCCAATCGCATCAGCAAGATTCAGGAACTCACATTAGTGGAACAATGGCGACATGTTAGTTCTAAAAACAACGCTGCAGATTTACTGTCCAGAGGAGTTGAGCCAACTGACATAAAACGTTGCTCAATATGCTTTTATGGTCTTCTCTTTCTTCATGCAAAGGAGGATTCATGGTCCAAACCATTCAGCAAAAAACTCACCATACCAGATCAGACGGAGCTGAAACGAAGGATTAATGTTCTTCCTGTATCAAGTAATGAAGATATAAGTGACATGGTTTACAAGATAAATCATCGTAACTCATTTTCAACATTGCAACGAGTAGTTGGATATGTTCTGCGATTTATCAGGCATATACGTCAAGACAACAGAGCAATTAATGTGGAACTTTTACCCGAAGAACTTAATGAAGCATTTATTGACATGTAACAGTACAACTTAGCGATTTTCGTGAAGAAATACAACAATTATCACAGAAGCAAGAAGTGTGCTTCACGGACTATCAGCTTTTCTCGACAATCAAGGAATCATCAGAGTGGGAGGACGACTTGTTGAATCAAATCTATATAAATATATATATAAAATTTAAAAAAAAAAAAATCTGTACATGAAATATTTTTTCGAAATTCTTTTTGCGTTGGACATTTTGAGTGACTCGGAGTCC
Source organism: Coremacera marginata (assembly GCA_914767935.1). Classification (NCBI taxonomy): domain Eukaryota; kingdom Metazoa; phylum Arthropoda; class Insecta; order Diptera; family Sciomyzidae; genus Coremacera; species Coremacera marginata. The sequence goes on from OU612045.1 coordinate 78,015,776, forward strand.
GAAAATCGCATTTTTAAAATTTTTGTCTGTCTGTCTGTCTGTTAAAGCATCACACGAAAACCACTAGATGGATTTAAATCAAACTTGAAATCTAGGTTTCTTATATCCCCGGTCATAATAAAGGCTACTTTTTATCCAGTAAAAAAGGTTGGACCCGGTAGAAGGCGCTGCGATCGGGTTCGAGGCATTCTTTTTTTTAACTTATCTCCGAAACCGTTCATACGATTTGCATAAAAATTTGTAAGTAGCGGTTCTCGGACACGCTGAGTTTTTTTGATTTATTTACACTGTTCTATCTTGAACTCCAGAGGGCGCTGTAGTAAAAATATTTTGAAAAACCTCGAAGAACTCCTAAGCCGAGAACCCGCTTTGCATGAAATTTTAATATAGGTGTTTTTTGATACGGTGACTGTTTTGGACTTATCATTTTTGTGCTATCTTGAACACCAGAGGGCGCTGTAGTACAAATATTTTAAAAACTTCGAAAAACTCCTAAGCCATCTATCCGATTTACATGAAAATTGGTATATAGAGGTTTTGGGATACGGTGAGTTTTCATGACTTATAAACTAGGTTTTGCCTTGAACACCAGAGGGAGCTGTAGTACAAATATTTTAAAAAACGTCGAAAAAGTCCAAAACCGTTCATCCGATTTGCATGAAAATTGGAAAATAGGGGTTTCTGATACGGTGAGTGTTTTGAACTTTTCTTTTTTGTGCTATCTTGAACACCAGAGGGCGCTTTAGTACAATTCTTAGGAAATCGTGAAAAACTCCAAAACTGCTCATCCGATTTGGATGAAATTATTGTTATACAATTTGTACGTGTGTATGTTATTAAACTGTTCCTTAACTGCTGCACTGATTTTGATGAAATTTTTTGTGTGTGTTTGAGTGGATCCCTGGATGGTCCAAATTCACAATTGGACCCGGTAGGTGGCGCTGCGATCGTGTTTAAGGCATTTTGTTTTTATAGTTTATCTCCGAAACCGTTAATCCGATTTGCATAAAAATTTGTTTATAGAGGTTTTCGGATATGGTGAGTTTTTATGACTTATCTACTCTGTTCTATCTTGAACACCAGAGGGCGCTGTGTACAAATATTTTAAAAAACTCTAAGCCGGTTATCTGATTTTCATGAAAATTTTTATATAGGGGTTGTCTAATATGGTGACTGTTTTGAACTTATCTTTTTTATACTATATCAAACACCAGTAGTTTAATATGATTTTCCAGAGCGAGACCACGTCCGTCTCGCCTGGCATATGCCGGTTTGACGCCGTACGACTAGCTTTGCATGTATGAGCTGTGCTCTAATCCATATTTATATAGATATACACGCTAAAGATATATTTTGATTATCCAGAGCAAGACCACGTCTGTCTTGCGTAGCACATGTATGGCCTCGACCTCGTCCGTCTAGCCTGGCATATGGGAGCACCGCTCTAATCAATTCATTCTATTTACTGCTAAGAAGATAACCTGATTGCAACTGTATATACCTGAAATCCTGACAATTCTACATTTTTATAAAATTTAATTGTGCATAAATTAATTTTATCATATTTATTTTGTCTAATATTAATTGCTATAAAGCCATATGTGCTTAGCATTCAAATATATATTTATTTATTTATTTATTTATTTATTCATTCATCTACTGGGACATTGCCCTCACAGATATAATCCTTAATCTAACTTAATCAAACATATTAAACACAATTTAGCAAATCGAGTAATAAATTCTTAAATATATCTTTATTTATACTGAAATCCAACTGACCAGCAACAGAATTACATAGATATAAACATTTAGACATAACCTCATTCTGGCTATAATTAGTTTTATGTGGAAAAATATAAAATAAAGGTCTTTCCCTAAGTCCTCTCGTTGGTGCGTACAAAGGTATTAGTTGCAACAGTTCCGGACTTTGAATTTTACCATCCAAAATGTCTTTAATAAATAATATAGAAAAACTTGTTCTTCTTAGCTCCAACGATTGGAGTCCAAGTAGTTTGCAGCTAATATCATAAGAAGGCATTTCTTGATATGTATACATATTTCGTAAAGCGAAACGAGAAAACCTTTTCTGAACTTTCTCTACTCTGTGAACATCTACAGCATACGAAGGGCTCCAAATAATGCATGAATATTCTAATATTGATCTGACTAAGCTCAAAAAAATTGATTTTACCGTATAAGGGTCTAAGAATTCCTTTGAGTTTCTTTTGACAAAACCTAGCTGTGAATTAGCCTTGGATATTACATAATCTCTATGAGTTTTGAATGAGAGATTGGGATCAAAGTAAGTGCCCAGATCCTTAACAACGGATGATCTTTGAAAGAAACTAATGGTATCATATGAATATTCGTTCATAATGAAGTCATTTTTGCGACAAAAAGTTAAAATATGACATTTAGAGTAATTGAGCTTTAAGCCATTAACTTCACACCATAAAAGTAGGATGTTAATATCTGTCTGAAATTTGTAGCAATCCAAAGTATTTTTTATAACTGAAAACATTTTCAAGTCATCAGCATACAGCAAACTTTTGCAGAATTTAAAACTCTTAGGAATATCGTTTATATATATTATGAACAAGAGTGGCCCTAAGTGGCTTCCCTGTGGAACACCTGAGGTAACTTGAACCATGCTAGAATAACAGGTATCGATCTTAACGAATAATTTCCTGTTTGTGATGTAAGAGAACATCCATTGTAAAAAATTAGACTGAAGTCCTAGCTTATTAAGTTTAGAAATCAGTAAATTGTGACTCAAACTGTCAAAAGCTTTAACAAAATCAGTGTAAGGAACGTCCACTTGGAGGCCCTTTGCAATGGCATTCATACAAAAATTAGAAAAAATAGCCAAATTAGTGCTCGTGGATCTACCAGCAAAAAATCCATGCTGATCAGGCGAGATAAAGTTTTTTACTTCAGAAAAAAGTTTTGCGGCTATTAACTTGTCTAATAGTTAAGGTATGGCTGAAAGTTTAACTATCGGCCTGTAGTTTTTAATAAGAAACTTTTGGCCAGATTTAAAAATTGGGGAGATAAAGGCTAATTTCCACTCATCTAAAAAGATTCCGCTCGAGAGGGACTTATTGAAAATTACTGTTAACGCAGAACAAAGAGAGCTTGCGCAAGATTTCAGAATTAAAGGTGGCAATAAATCGTATCCACAACCCTTAGTACTGTCTAAGCTATTAAGAGCCTTAAAAACTTCAGTTTCAGTAATCTCCATATTACCAATATTTAAAATTTCAGGAACATTAGAACAATTATTAGAGATAGTAGCCTGGTTATTGTTATTATCAAAGACTGATAAAAAAAACTTTGCAAATAATTCACAAATTTCTTGGTTATTATTAGCGAAAGCACCCTCGAATTCCATCGATTTAGGAAATCCTGAGCTTTTTCGTTTTCCGTTTAACCGTTGTGTCGATCGTAGAGCCCACGGGTACATTTGCAACTTTAATTTTCCTGTATCTTCCAAACGGTTAGTCCGATTGACCTGAAATTTCATGATATCCTCAACCATACACTTTTGCATCATGTGGAAAAGTTTCATCAAGATTGGAGCAGCAGTTCAGTCGATACAGCCCAAATTCAAGTTAGTGGAATGGCGTCGACTGCTGATGTACCCGGGTACTTGTATGAAAATTCATACAAATATATAGAAATAAATGGCAAAGTTCACTTTATATTGCTATATCTTCCAAGCGGCTGAAACTTCTTATCATAGCTTGGAAATATGTAATTGATATTGGTGTGAAATTTCAGGTCAATTGGACCAACCGTTTGGAAAATATAACCCAGTTACTAGAAAATGACCTAGCGTCAACAGCTGATGTACCCAGGTACTTCTATGAAAATTCATACAAATATATAGAAATAAATGGAAATATTTAGTTTATTTTATGGAAATTTGTTTATTTATTTATAGAAAATCATTATAATGAAAGTAAAAAATATATTTTATGAATTTTAGCAGCATCTGAGGCATTGTGGATGATCCTTCGAGTGCTCTGCGCACACAGGCTTATTACAAATTGCACATACTTTTCTCGTTTGGCGTTTTGCAATGCAAATATAGCAGTTTCCTTTTCTTTTTATGCGGCCAGAACTGTCACGTTCCTCTTCCTCTTGTGCACCAACATTCATCTTCAAGGGCATACCATATATGGCTTCCATAGCGTGTCTAGTAGAAAATATGCGCGTAATATGGCTATTGTCCGCTCTTATATCGATTTGTGGTCTGCATAACTGATCGCTGAGCTGCTGCAGAAATATCCTACGGCGGTTGGTAGATGGTTTTAGATGGGGGTTGTTTTCCATATATATAACATACGCAGCATACGCAGCTACGTCAAGCATATTATAAAAAAATGCTAAAGGCCATCTATTTGTGCGCCGTTTGGTTGAATATTCAGTCAAGCACTTATCCATATTATCCACGCCGCCTTTATGTTTGTTATAATCAAGTATGAGCAATGGTTTCCGTTTTGGACCTGCAGTTTCTGTAGTGTCGTGGCAAGTAGACAGCATCACAACAGCCTTATTTTTTTTTGGGACGTATGAGCACATCGTCATGTTGTTACAGAATCCAAATAGCGTAGACTCTGCTTCACGTCCTTTAGGATTGGCAAATGATGCTGGCACGAACATACGCCTTTTGTTGCAAGTGCCCAACAAAGCCAAACTGTTGTCCACCATCAAAGTTTTTGCTAAGTTATATGTTGTAAAGAAATTGTCGCATACCACTGTTCGCCCACTTCCACCAAAATTGTTGACAACTAAGTCCTTCACAACACGCTCACCAACGTTTCTTTCACGTTCGCCGGACGCTGCCATTCCAGTATAAATTTGACCCTGTATTGAAAAAATAAAAATTGAAAAATGAAATTTGAATTAGTCATTTAGTTTATTTGCAACAAGTTGATATAATAAAATGAATGTATGAACACTGATTTACCTGCACGGGATATGATGAAATGGCGTCGCAGACCCACCACACTTTTATTCCATATTTGGATGGTTTGGATGGAATGTACTGTGTGAAGCCAGTTCCACCACGATATGGGTATAATTGCTCATCTACGGTAACGTTTGTGCCACATATATAATACTTGCGCAGAGTGGCATTTAGCATCAGGAATACGTCTGTAATTGCAGCTGCCTTATCATTTTGTTTGCGTGCATTCCGAGTGTTTCCATTATCAAAGCGTATGAAGCGGCTGATTGCCCAAAATCTGCGTAAGCTCATTGATGCACGAAATAATGGATGTGAAGTTGTTTTCCACAGGTCAGTGGTATGAACATAACCGGAATGACATACGCCAGCCATCAAAAGCACACCCAAATATGCACGAAATTCTACTTCAGTTATAGGCACCCATATTCGTGGTTCCGCATCTGGATGCTGCTCATTGTACGCATCAAAAGTTTGCCTTGCCTTTCTATTTGATTCTCGAATAATTACATCACATATTTCATTTGACATCATAAGATTGAAGGTTTCTGCCATTGTCAAGCCATTTGTCGATGGCACTGGTCCAGGATTGCGACTTCTTAGAACGTTGTGCGCACGTATTCGTCCAGGTATTGGTGGTATTGACGACCATACATTGCCATCTCTTGCCGTATAATAATCACCAGTTTCAAGTGGCGGTTCTTCATACTCCTCGTCTGAATCCCTCTCGTCCTCTAGGTGATACACAATTTCCTGGACTTGTTCAGCGTCAGATGATTCACCACCAATGTCATCAATATTTCCTTCTAAGTCTTCTTGATCTACCGCTTGTTCGTGGTCACTCTCTTCAGAGTCAGAAGCCTCAACAAATGTGCGTATATAGTCACGCTGCTCCTCATACGGTAGTGCATTCAATCGACGCGGAGCTAGCCACTCACCATCTGCCATTTTATTTTCACTTTTTATATATTTGCCGCACAAAATAAATTTTTAGGTCTTTACACTTCAAAAATCGCACATAAACTGACTTATGCATACAAAACTACTCAAAACGAAACCTGCGCAAAAAATCATGTTTCTGCCTGCAAAACTGGTTGTGCAAGGGTAGGTAGGCAAGATATTCCCAAATACCCTTTTGTTCCTGTTAGTAGACGTGTTTTCCTACACATTCCAAAAAAAAAATGTTTACATTGAACAAATATTTTATGAGTTATAATTATTCTGCGCAGGTACTAAAAATAGCACTATGAGCAAGAGGGGTTGATTTTCAGTTCAAATATAACGGAATTTTGCGAATGAAAATTCAATGTTAATTATTTTTCTTGGTAAAAAGGGATCAAATTACAAGGATTAAAAAAGAATTTGGAAATTGTTAAATTTTTATGGATTTTGGCAATTCCCATTTTTGGTAAAAATGGATTATTTAGGTACCAAATTTTTTTTTTCCCAAATTATGATAAAAGTTTTGTTAACTAGACAATATTTCCAATAAATAAAAAAAAAAAAAACCAGAAAATTACAAGAATCCAGGTAGTAGTTAATATTTGTATATCAAAAGCAACTATCTGCCATACAAAACGTATGAAGTACCCGGGTACATCTACTGTCGATGTGGATAAAACCCAACAGCTGTTGACACAACGGTTAAACTGATGTATTTTTTATATAAAAAATTGGATAGAAAGTCAAACTCACGCATGAATTGCATAAATGAAAGTCTATCTGTATCAGAATTAGTATTTTTGAATCTTTTATGAGCCTTGTTTCTCAAATTTTTGAGCTGAGACAATCTGTGATTGTACCAAGGCAATTTATAAATCTTTCTAGAAGATTTCAAAGGAACATATAAATCAAAACTTTCTTTCAGAATAATCTTAAATGTATTATACATGTTGCTTAAGTTTAATGAACCGATTACGGAGTTCCAGTCAATGGAATTGAAATAATTGTTTAAAGAAATAATATTTGCTTTATGAAAATTGTACGTGGTACTAACATTTACTACTGAGTTGTTCGTAAATTCATAAGTAATAAAAGTTAGCATGATTGCTTTGTGATGAACAGATTCGGAAGTTAAAGGAATTTCACATTTAAAAAATTCATATTTCGTATCGTTATTAATTAAAATCAAGTCTAGGATTCGACTTATATCATTTTTGAGAGAATTTATTTGGAAAAGACCAAGTGCGTAAATGGAATCACAGAGACACAGCTCAATCTCGGTTTTTATATTTAAAGGTATTAAAATTTGATTATTATCGCATGATTTCCATTCGATATTTCCCAAATTAAAGTCTCCCAAAATGCATGGCGTTTGATAAGGAAGAAGCGAATTTACGATAAAATCTATATTAAATAAGTGGTCTTTATACAAGTTAATATCGCTAGTTGGTGGTATATAGCTTAAAATAAAAACGATTTCTGAGATATTCTGCAGGCAATCCGCGTTGAGCGAAACAGCAACACAGATTTGCTCAATGTGTTCGAAGTTTCTCGGTAGAAGAATTTCTCTGCATCTAAGTACAGAGGCAACTGCAATTAGAACGCCACCACCCCTGGTGACACCAGAACGTAACACTCGATCTCTGCGGTGAACATCATAGTAAGAGTCGAAAAGTTCCGTCGACATAAAATGAGACGTCAACCATGTCTCAGTGAGAGCAATGACGTCGAAATCATGTGATGACGCTGAAGAAAGCAATTTGTTGGTCTTTGTGCGCAGACCACTTACGTTGTGATAATAGAGACTCAATCTACGTAGTTGTGGCCGAGCAAAAGAGATCGATGTGTTGGTCGAAACAATGTTTGAAGCAGTGGAGGTGTCGACTGCAGGCGGATTCGTGAATTCGTCATCAACATAGCTGCAGGCAGTTGTCATGGTATTTGATAAATTAATAATTATAGAGTCATCGCTTGAATCGGTGGTGGAATTGTCCCAAGTCCCTTGTCGAAGTTTTTTGGCTTCGAAATGAAATTTGTAATTTTCACAGAAAGTGGCCAAACAGAGTTGTTAAATGACTTGTGAAAGAGCTGCGATGGCACACCTAGTTTGAAGTTGACAAATTTAAGATTTTCTAAATTAGCATCTTTTTTCGTTAGTCTGGTGCATGTAAAAACTTCGGGAGCAACATTCAATGCTTTCGCAATATAACTGCAGACCGCCACTGGTTTCGTATGCACATGAAATTTAGATAAATGTATGTACTTAAAGTCATGCACTACTTGGAGAGTGTCACAAACGGGAGCAGTACCGACGCGCTTGTTGTTGCTAAGTTTTGCATTTTGTTTTTCTTTTTTTCTCCCAACCTCAGCAACTTCATCAGCAGTGCCATTAAAATTAGAAGTAGATAGCGTCAGAGAGCGCTTTTTGCGTTTATTCTTACGCACATTCTTAGTGCTTGCATTTTCGCACTCAGCAACTTGCTCTGTAAAAACAGGTTTCTCGACATCAGTGCACATCGGAGAGGCAACTACATCAGCAAATGTGCGGCGTTTCTCAGTTTCGCTCACAGTAACAATAGATTTACTGGACATCACATCAGGTATCACTACAACAGGCAAAGTAGAAATTGACGAAACACTAGCTGAAGAATCAAGTGCATTGCTGTTCAAGGTGGCTGAACCCATTGGTGTAGGGAGCAGATTTACTACAGCAGCGCACGGTTTCGTTGCTGGATTAAGAATGCTCTCATTTTCTATGTGTATTAAATCAGCTACATATGAGGCATCTTCGGAGGGGGGGACACCCGACAGAGCACCAGAATTGTTGTTGTTGGATAAATTTGAAATAAATAATAATAATAATAATACCAGAGTACAAATCTCTTATGAAATCGTGAAAAAGTAGAAAGCCGCTCATCCGATTTGGATGAAAATTTGTAAATAGCGATTTTCGAGTACGGCAAGGGTTCTGGTGCTATTTTTTTTTGCTCTTTCTAGAAAATTAGAGGCCGTTGTTGTACAATTTGTACGTGTGTGTGTTATTAAACTGTTCCTAAACGGCTGCACCGATTTTGATGAAATTTCTTGTGTGTGTTAAAGTGGATCCCTGGATGGTTGGAGATTTGCAATTGGGCCTACTAGGTGGCGCTGCGATCGGGTTCCACGAATTTTGTTATTATAGTTTGTCTTCAAAACCATTCATCCGATTTACAAGCAACTTTTTATTAAGGGGTTTTCGGGTACGGTAGTTTTTATGACTTATCTATTTTGTTCTATATTGAACACCAGAGGGTTTTAAGTTTAGTTTTTATGACTTATATATTTTGTTCTATATTGAACACCAGAGGGTTTTAAAAATTTTGAAAATCTCCTAGCTGTATATCCGATTTGCGTGAAAATTTTTACATAGGAGTTTTCGGATACGGTGGGTATCTTGGACTTTTTTTCAGTGCTATCTTAAACACCATATGGTGCTGTAGTAAAGAAATCGATCACTAAATAAATCGTGAAACACTCAAAAACCGCTCATCCGATTGAAATGAAAATTTGTGTATCGGAAATATATAGGATTTGATTATTGAGTATGGAAAGGGCTTTGGCGTAAATCTTTTTATTCTATCTCGAAAACTAGAGGGCGCTGTTGCACAAATACCGCAAGAAACTCAAAATAACTCATCAGATAAGTATGATTTTTATATGTGGTTTTCGGGTGCGGTGAGTCTTTTGGCGCTATGTATTTTGCTATATCTTGAACCCCCAGAGGGCGCTGTACCACAGAATACAGTAAGGCGGAGCAAAGCTCGGAGGGTGATAAATATTATAATTTTTTTCTTCTTTATGTGTATTTATATTCCATTTTTTTTTTCGCAAATCAGGACAGCTGATGCCGAATTCTGTGGTGTTTGAGTACGCATCAACACATGCGCAAGTCAGTTGCGTCGTAAGTTGGCTTTGTTTTGACATTTCAATTTCTATTTTCAATGCTTATTTAATTTTTATCCAGTTTCCTCGCGAATCGCCAAAAATTCGTTTTTGCTCTGATTTGTTTTCAAAAATGTGCAATCGGCACGCACACACAAATCACGATTTCCCTAACTTTTTCTCATAATTTTTAGGTGTTGAATCTACATTTTGCTTATTTCGCCGAAGTTACCGGTTTGAAAGATGGACACAAAATTCCTACAATAGTTTGTGAAAAGTTTTTTAAATCGACGAATGAAATCGAAAATTATTTATATCAACTCCCGAGCTAAGTCGGGTATTCAGCTAGTATATATATTAAATTGTAAAAACTAAAAATCTGTACATTAAATATTTTTTTGAAATTCTGTTTGCAATGGACGTTTTGAATGACGCTGAGTCCAAAAATCGTATTTTTTAAATTTTTGTCTGTCTGTCTGTCGGTTAAAGCATCACGCGAAAACCACTGGATGGATTTAAATGAAACTTGGGATATAGGTTCCTTATATCCCCGGTCATAACATAGACTACTTTTTATCCAGTAATAAAGGTTGGATCCTGTAGGGGGCGCTGCGATCGTGTTCCAGGCATTCTTTTTTTTAGCTTATCTCCGAAACCGTTCATCCTGTTTGCATGAAAATTTGTATGTATGTATACCAAAAACAAGCACAGCTTACTACAAATACAACAAGAACACAACTTGGTAAAATTCTAGCTTATTATAGAATAGCAAAAACAACCTTGTCTTGTTGCCGAATTTCAGCATGCAGCAAGGCAGAGGGGCAGAGAGTAGAGACGATTTGGCAGCATAAATTGATCGAACGCTGCTTGTTGCTTGGCAGCTAAGTAGTAAGCAAATATAAACTAGTAAGGATGGAGCTTCGGCAGGGTATCGAAGCTAAAATACCCCCCTACTGCCATATTGGAGAATATTCGAAGTCTTTAACCACAACATTCACGATGACATTCAGTTTTATATATTAACGAAAGTTTTCCTATTTTGTAACGTAACTTTGTATGGGAGGTAGGAGTGGTTTTGATCCGATTTTGCCAAATATCATAGAGATGGTTCATATTATATATCAAAGCTTATGTGCAAAATTTCAAGACATTTCTTTAATTTTTGTGGATTTTTTTGAGATCTTACGTTTAGAATAAAGCCACTTTATGTGGGAAGTGGGCGTGGTTTTCATCCGATTTTGCCATATATAATACAGATGGTTTATATTCTATATCAAAGCTTAAGTGCAAAATTTTAAAACATTTCCTTAATTTTTGCAGATTCTTAAGAGATTTTACGTTTAAAATATAGCCACTTTGTATGGGAGGTAGGCGTGGTTTTCAACCGATTTTTCCAAATTTCATAGCCAGGATTAAGATTGAAGAGCAAAGCTTCAAAAGGCATTTTTTTCATTTTTGTGGAATTTAAAGACATTTTACGGTTCATATAAAGTCACTTTGTATGGGAGGTAAGCGTGTTTTTCATAAAAAAATAAAAAATGCATGCAAATTTCTTTCTTCCATTTCAGCTACCCACACACATGCATGCAAACAACATTAACAAACTTTATCAATGAACTTGTCTTTTTTGCTTGCATCATCGTAGAAAAAAATATTTTTGTAGTTGTAAATAAACCAAAGTTTATATATGAATGTACCTAAATATATATATTATAAGGAAAAACATTTCATATTTGCATGCAAACCTAATTTAACTAATTTATTGCTTCAATATTTGGAGATACATTTTGTCAGTCTTTTTTTATTTAACAAATTACTATTTTTAAAAAATATGTTCGTTGAATTTGTGCAAAAAACAAAAATTCAAAGATATAAATAATTTTTGAATTTATTCGTCGATTTTAAGAAACTTTTCACAAACAATTGAAGGAATTTGTGTACATCTTTCAAAACGGTTACTTCGGCGAATAATGTCAAAAACTAAAAATTATGAGAAAAAATTAGGAAAATCGTTATGTGTGTGATAACGCAAAAGTGTATTCTCAAATTTTACATTTTATTCGATAAATTGGACATTTTTGAAAACATCAGAACATCAACGAATTTTTGGTAATCATTTATGTAAATTTTCTCATACATAAAGGCTCTCTTTTGACCGCGTGTCGTTATGTTACTGTAGCGTTTAAAGTGTCAATGAAAATGAGTCAAAAATTCAATTTTGAATTTAAATTATTTTTGCAACATAAACTTTTGCGCCATTTTTTAAGAAAGCATTAAATATTATGGACCTTTCTTGAACAAAAATTGAAAAAATATAAATGCCTTACTAACTGCTATTATTATTTTTATAAAGAACTTTTATTGATGTTTCAGACAAAAAAAGAATTGAGGTCAATTCAAAAACAGCAGAGCAACTTGCATCGAAAGTAAAAACTTTAAATTTTTGATAATTTTTTCTTCCAGCAGGTAACATTGATAAGTTAAAGATTTCATTTTACTAAGAATTTCAATTGTTTTGAAGTTAATGCTATAAGTGATATAGGTAAATTTTTTAAATTAATTATCCTTAAGAAATTTTGAAAATAAATATGTACTAAAGTAGTACATAAATATTTACATACATTATATAGAAAAATGCAAGTTGTAGCCTGTTCGTTAGATATTAGCTTGAGCAATGATAGCGTGGATCATATTTTGCAGGTATTTTTATGGTCAAGAATTCTTTTATACGTTTTTTTTATGTACCTTCAAGTTTTACCACGTTTTTGACAATTTCTTTTCTTAAATTTTTGCGAATAAGCCATTATTTTGTAAGTCTTTTATTACTGAATAACAATTAAATAAGCAATTTAAAATTAAAATGTCAAGCCAACGCCAACATACAACGCAGCGGACTTGCGCATGTATTGATGCGAACTCAAATACAACAGGATTTGGCATCAGCTGTCCTGATATGTACAAATAAGAATGTTGAATATAAATATGCATAGAGAAGAAAATAAGATATATACGAGTATCAACCTTCACGCTTTGCTACGCCTTACTTTTGTAGTACAGCTCTCTCCTGCACATCCTTCGCTACGCACATGTATATGTGTATATGTTTATATGTATATATAGTTATGTATAATATAACATGTATATACATATGTACGCGCATGTATATGTATACATTTTTACATGTATAGTTATGTATAATATATACATGTTTATACATATCAGGGGGAAACTTCCCTCCTCTGCCTGACCCTCACTTCGCCCATGAGTATTTATATCTGTTTATGTATGCATATATGCATAATATATACATGTATATACATATACATATAAGGGGGACAACTGCCCTACCCTTCCTACACCCATGTATATATGTATGATAAATGCATGTATTCGGATAAGCGGCTTAGGAGTTTTTCGACGTTTTTTGAAATATTTGTACTACCGCGCCCTCTGCTGTTCCAAATAGAACAGAGCATGTAAGTCATAAAAACTCACAGTTTCCGAAAACCACTATTTACCAACCTTCTTGCAAATCGAATAAACAGCTTAGGAGTTTTTTGACGTTTTTTTAAATATTTGTACTACAGCGCCCTCTGGTGTTCAAGAAAGCACAAAAAAAAATAAGTCCAATACACTCACTGTACCAAAAAGCCCTTATGTACCAATTTTCATGCAAATCGGATAAACGGCTAAGGAGTTTTTCGAAGTTTTTTAAAATATTTGTACTACAGCGCCCTCTGGAGTTCACGATAGAACAGAGTATGTAAGTCATAAAAACTCACTGTTTCCTAAAACCTCTACATACCAACTTTCATGCAAATCGAATAAACGGCTTAGGAGTTTTTTGAGCTTTTTTTTTAGTATTTGTACTACAGCGCCCTCTGGTGTTCAAAATAGAACAGAGTAGATAAATCATGAAAACTCACCGTATCCGAAAACCTCTATATACCAGTTTCCATGTAAATCGGATAAATGGCTTAGGCGTTTTTCGACGTTTTTGTAAAATATTTGTACTACAGCGCACTCTGGTGTTCAAGATAGCACAAAAAAATAAGTTCAAAACACTCACGGTATCAAAAAGCCCCGATGTACCAATTTTCATGCAAATCGGATAAGCAGGCAGACAGACAGACAAAAGGACAAACAAAAATTTTAAAAATGCGATTTTTGGACTCAGCGTCATCCAAAATGTCAAACGCAAAAAGAATTTCAAAAAAATGTGTCATGTACAGAATTTTTTTTTAAAATTTTATATATGTATATAGATATAGATATAGATAGACATAGATAGATATAGATAGATATAGATAGACATAGATAGATATAGATAGATATAGATAGATAGATATTGTGGTGTTTCTTCGGGCGCGAGCGAGATTTAATTTTCGCGGAAAAAATATACTGCGTTAAACAATACTTTTTTAATGCGCGAAAAATTATTGTGCCAGCGCTTAAAAACGCTGTTGGCCTGTTTCCAAAAAAAAAAAGAACTTTGTGCCGTGGTCTAAAATTCGTTGGCAACAAAAGTTAAAATAAAAAAAGGAGCAAGTTCGGAAGCTCAAAACTTAGGGATTTTATTTTGGAAAATGTTCTTCTTTTAGTAGGCTAACAGGATTTTTCATATTTATTACTTAAATAACAATTATTTAATACTTATATGAAAAATTCTAAAAAGCAAAATAAATATAAATAAAAAAAAAAATATATGTTCATAAATTACATATAGTGCGCGACATAATTATCAAGTGTGTGTGTGCAACAACAAACATATGTTCAGTGTTCGTTTAAAATAATAAATAAGTGCGTGAATGTAACAACAAAATTGCAATAATGTAACCGAGTTCAATGTGCGTTTTAAATAAATAAGTGCGTGAGTGTAACAACAAAAATGCAATAATGTAACCGAGTTCAATGTGCGTTTTTAAATAAATAAGTGCGTGAGTGCAATAACATGACTAAGTTCAATGTTCAATAAAATAAATGTTTAAGTGCCTAATACATATTGCTCATTTTAGTTTATGATACTATATGTATACTAATATTAAATGTAGTTAATAAATGAATAGTTGTGTGAATAATACAATAAATAATAATTATATAATAAATGTTTAAATGTGTACTGTGGAGTGCACTACAATATATATAGATATCGATTACATATTCCAAAAAGAGGAATATTTGCACATTTATCACATTTAATCACATTTTAAAAATATGTTTCTTTTAACTCAAAGTGTATTCAGAAATTTTGTTTGCCATTCGTTTTTTTCAAATAAAACCCTATAAAAAAAAAATTCTATTTTCGTTTTTCATATAGAAGCCATTATTTTCATCACTTTGAATGATGTTGTCACAAAAATAACTTTTTCCCTATAAAGGGTAAAAACATTTTTAAGTTTAATAATATTTTCAAGTTATTAACATTAAATATCATTTCAATAATATATCTATTATCACATTTATTAATTATTCTAAAAACAATTTCACATAACATTTGTAATAGTCAACGTTATTATAATTATCATAAATACTGGTAAACATTTTATCACAAGTGCCAACAACAAAATAACTTTATAATTTTATTCTATGTTATATTTATTCTGAACCAGAAAACAAGGTCCAGTTTAATATTTTATATTAAAGTATTTAACTTTTATTTGCCAAAAATGTATTTATTAATTTAATTTAAATTTTTTGGTATTATTTATTTAACTTATATTCAGTGAAATTATTATTGCCCAAAAATGCATTTATTAATTAAATTTAATTTTTTGTATTTATTTAAGTTATACTCAGCAAAAATTTTATTGCTCAAAAATTTATAAATTAATTTAATTTAATATTTTGAATTTATTTCAGTAATATTCAGTCACATTTTTTAGATGAAAGTATTTAACTTTTATTTCGTTAAAACTTACTTATTAATTTAATTTATTTTTTTAACTTATTTAATACATATTCACTTAAATTTTTCATATTAAAGTATTTTACTTGTGCTGTCTCAAAATGTTTTTATTAATTAAATTTATTTTTTTTTTGCAATTATTTTTTAAGCTATATTTATTTGTTTATTTTTTATTTAATTATTGAATTTAATTGAAATTAATTTATTTTTTTGAATTTATTTAAAATATATTCAGCAAAATGTGTACTGCTTAAAAATGCATATGGTTATTAAACTTCATTTTTTGAGTTTATTTAAGTAAATGCAGTAAAATTTTTTATATTTTTTATTGTTCAAAAAACACCCGATGGATAAATGGTCTAATATACACCCTTTGTTCAATGAAATTTGTCGTTACAATACTTTTGTATAACTGAATGTCACTGCATACAACTTGAATAAATAAATTCTAAGCATAAAATGTTTGAACAAAAGTTAAATTTAGCTGAATATAAACTAAACAAATTTATTAAATAAAAAAAAAGACTGGCAAAAATGTATCTCCAAATATTGAAGCAATAAATTAGGTAAATTAAAAAAATTAAATAAAAATGAATCAGCAATATCTAAAGATTGTAACGAACCTCCTGGGCGTTACTTTTAGGTTTTCCAGCTGAGGTATCCTCAGCGGCTGTCCAGGGTTCGATATCAAGAAAAAGATGGAGGTTTTGGTTATTATTGAATTTTAAATTCAATTTATTTAATATTAATAGTTTGCTTAAGTTTAGTTATCATTAATATTATGTTTTAGTTAATTTTATTATTAGATTACATGAATTAAGCCCTGTGGGGTTTTATATATTATGAGACACTGGATGGTCGAAGGTTTTCGTGACCTTGAAATATCGTTTAGTCTCGAGTACTAGTCGTCGGTACAGTCGCTACTCGTTCTAGTATGCCGTGGTTATGCTAGCCAAACATGATTGCCGAACATTTGGTGTTCATTTTCGTTTATTTATTCTCTTCGCTGAAATGTTTGTTTGGTGGTTAAGCTTCTGTTTGCTGCACAGTTATGTTATAATATTCCACAACACAAATTAAAGAACAACCCTAATTTTTATGTATACACTTTTTAATACACTTTTTTACACTTCGGCCAAGCTGCGACTCCAAGTAAATACCATTCCTACATAAAATATATTAAATTAAATACAACACAACAATAAGAATTGATAGAAATTAATCTGCAATTTGATTTAAGACTATTTTTTTGTAGTAAACTTGTGAAGGGACAAAATTGTTAGTGTTTATTTGGAGCGACAATTAATACTAAAAATTTTTGCTAAATACTAAAAAAATGTTGTTCGACTTTTTCTTAAGGTCTGTTCTTTGTTTTTAATGTTGCTTGTTATTTAAAATAAGTTGCTTTATAACTTATTTAAATTTTTACTACTTTTTGATGCTTTTATGGAAAATGACTGCAGGCAACACCGGAAAGTTCGGCATGTTTGCTGTTTCAATCAGCAATCAAAAATGTTCGGTCTGAGAGAGAGAGAATGAATTTGAGAAAAAGTTCATTTCTCACTTTACACGAGAAACAATAACAAAAAATGTTCGGCAATCTTGTTTGGCTAGCATAACCACGGCATTAGTCTTGTCTTACGTAATCTACGTTACGGCTTTATATTGCGGATCGGCTACTCGCTTTGGCAGGCTTGTTGTGCGTATTGTGTTACGGCTTTATACGGCAGATCTGCTATTGTGGAGTCTTGTCGGCTGGCTCAGCTTGATAGCGTTCGGCGTGCAATATTTCGAGAAGCAGTGGTCACGAAGAGAGGGAGCGGATTTGGGCTCGTATGGAGCACGAATGTGTGACACGAGAAAGAATTTATGTAATCCTGTCCTCCGGTGACACAAATGGGAAGAGGGGGAAAAAGATAGCTTGTGACTCGTGTAAAGTCAGGAGGATGTGAGGCTTACAAGAATTTATGTTATCCTGTCCGTTAGCAACACAATTAAGATAGAAGAAAATAGGCAAATCCGTGTAAGACGAGGAGTTCGTGGCACGAGAAAGAATTTATGTTATCCTGTCCTCTGGTGACACAATTGAGATATAAGGAATAGACTTGTGCTCGTGCAGAGCGAAAGACGCGTGGCACTAGAAAGGATTTATGTTATCCTGTCCTCTAGTGACACAATTTTAAAGGAAATAGGAAGTAATAGAATGGAGGATTTGACTCTCTTAGCGAATGTCAACTTACTGCCTTGTTTGTATTTTGATGCTTCAGTATTTATTGACGCAGAATTTATGTGTTGCTTCCTTGTAATTGCCAGTGCTTGATATATGCCTTCGTTTTGCGTTCCCAGAATGTATGTCTGCCCTCGATGATGGTTTAAAAATAAAAACTCCTTTTAATGTACGTCTGCTTCAGCTTGACGGTTGAAATAAGAACTCTCGAATATACGTCTGTTCTGCTCGACGGTTGAAATAAGACCTCTAGAATATACGTCTGTTCGGCTTGATGATCGAAAACCAACTCCCCGTTGCATGATTTTCTAGCAGCGCTTTCAGCTATTCACTCATGCTTGGTTTCGTGTGCAGAAAAGTAGGTTTTGCTTATAATGTCTCAATAATAACGTTTTTGCTCATTATCAATTGCTGCATATATATTGATGCAGGCTTAATATATTGTTGTTGTTCAAGCGGTCGCTTTGGTGGCGTGTTTCTGTTGTCGCTGTATTAGTTTTAATTTGCTGGCTTGAGTCGGTATATTAAAATGATGACTGCTTCAATGGTGCCGTGTGCAATTGAGTGGGTTTGCAAAATGTTCGTCGCATGTTGCGTTCGGTTGCATGTCGTGGTTGCATGTTGCCAGCCTGCATGTTCGTATGTGTGTATGTACGTATTAGTTAGTAATGTTTGAATTATGTCAAACATGTTGTCTTCGACTATCCAGTGTTACAGCGTAACTTAATCTTACTATTTGTAAAAGGGCGCAGTACCTTTTGCTTAATATTGTGTAGTATATAATCTTTTACCCTATTTGTATATAGGAACTACTTAATATAGAAATTATATGAACAAATATTAAAAGTAATTAAGATTTTATAGGCTTTGGCAGTGTAAAAATAAAAACTAAAAAACAATTTTTAATTTTTAATTTTATTTAATATGTCAATATTTCGACGGAAGTTGCTCGTCGTCATCAGGACCTAATACAGAAAAATATACAGAAAAATATATCTTTTCAAAACACCCAAAAAAGACGATATTCAACACTGCGAAGAATTTTATTAACAGAGTACCAAACATAAGTGACGACATTTTCCATATTGACAACAAACGAAAAATTGAACAGATATTAACCAAAAATGATTTCCCAAAACCGACCACAATCCGGCTGATTAAAGAATACAAAAAACAAACCAACAGCAAAACCAATAACACATTAATATACAAGGGAGTCACATACATTAAAGGCTTCACCGAAAAATTCAAAAAAACAGACCTATATAATAAAAACATTTTTCAACTGGCACCTAAATCTTATAACACATCGAGGAACATCTATAGCAATACAAAATCAAAAATTGAAGATATGGACAAATCAAATTTAATATATTAAATTACATGCAAGGGAGACGGAGACAATATATGCGAACAAGTGTATGTTGGGACAACGAAGTCAAAGTTAAGAACACGAATATCAGCGCACAGGTCAGACATAAACAACAATAGTGACAGTAAAACAGCACTTGCAGCGCATTGTATAAAATTGGGCCACACTCCCAATTTTGAAGAGACAAAAATTCTGCAACACGAAAATAACTACAAACGACGATACACCATCGAAATGCTACATATAATCAACACACCTACACAAAAAAGACTGAACTACAAAACAGACAACTGCGCGCATATTTATAAACATTTAATAAGACAAAAGATTAGTTGACGAAAGTAGCTTAAAACTTAAACTTATTTTTGTTTGCTACCAGTAAAATTAAAAATTTTATTTAATTTTGGTTTTTAAATATTTTTATATGTTTTTTAAGTGTTTTAAATGTTTTTAAGTGTTTAAATGTTTTTCAATGTTTAAATATTAAATATAATAGGTTAAATAACAGTGCAATGTTCTCTATATTTTTCTGTATTAGGTCCTGATGACGACGAGCAACTTTCGTCGAAATATTGACAAATTAAATAAAATTAAAAATTAAAAATTGTTTTTTAGTTTTTATTTTTTTCACGGCCAAAGCCTATACACATAAAAAGGCCGAAAACATCTTTAATCAAATATTAAAAGTTATCTAATGTTTAAAAAGAAGTAGATGATTTATTATATATAAGTGATTTATAGTATAAATACTTGGCAGGTCTTGATTGGTGGTTGATTGTAGGTGTCTGGTGTCTAGGAGTGGGCGTCTAATTGTGAGGCCATATTTCCCTCGGAAATATGATCCTTACAAGATCTACACAATAAATTTAAAAAAATGATAAATTAAAGGTATTTTATTTATAAAAGGAATAACATATTAAAGTAATACGGCTTAGGACCCACAACAAGCCTACTTGGAACACTAAAAATTTAATTGTAAATTTATTCAACCTCTTTTCATAAGTTTTTGTGTTATTTTTATAACTGTAATAGTTTTTCAATTATTAATTAAGAGTTATATTTTTAAGCCCAAGGTCTATTGTGCTTTCTGAAGAAAATAACCAACAACAACAACAATACCCTTTGTATAGAGTGGCAATCATACAGCAGACTAGAGAGCTGTTTCGTTGGCCGCTACACCAACTCATCAGCAGCCTTTATATGATAGCGATGATAAACTTAGCCGTTCATGTCTATTTGTTTTTCGTCAATGTTAGAGAAAATTACTCTGAATTACATTGCACACACACATAATACGAAAAGCAGCTAAAGTTTTTCGAATTTTCAGATTCAAACTTATTCGGTGTAAGCTCTTTTCTTCGAAGATATATCAAAGCTTTTTACCACTCACAGGCAGGGATGATATTTCGGGGCTTTTTTGAGCCCTTTTTGATTTCGTAAGCCCCAAAGCCCTTTCGATTCATTTTAGGCCCTTTTTCTGAAATTCTACTGAAAAATATCAAGCAGTATGTCAACGAGGTACAAATTTTAAATTTGTAATAAAATCGTTCTCAGTAAAATAAGTTCTGTTGCATGTTTTGAAATTATAGCTTCAAAAAAACCCAAAAAACTTAAACAATTCTCCCCAATTTTGCTTTTTTAAGCTATATACGCCTACGCAGGTACGATTTTGGTAGGCCACAATTGTAAAACTCTATTAAAACTGAAGAACATTTTTAAAAAACAGACTTTCTTATATTTTGTATAAAGCCACCATGTTAGCATTATGAAGAATAACCAATTTTTGTATTATTGAATGTCTCTACACGAAATCTTCTTACAAACATTTGATATCAACTATAATGGAGGAAGTATAAAAATTCCTGCACACTCTCCAAAAGAATGTCTAAATTTTTTAACCGATTTTAGTTTTAATAGTATCCCAAAGTCATTTTCAGCGTCAATTTTCAAAGAATTTTTGTCCATTTTATTTTATTTTCTCTGCACCAAAAATAATTTCCGACGTATTTTACGCTCTTTCAGACTATGGCATCAGAATGTATCTTAAATAAATGCTTAAGAAGTAATAAACAATTATTTGCATAAAAAAGTGATTTTTTCCACCAAAAAAAGTTTAGATCTAAAAAAATCTGAAATAGAAAAGTGTTTTCGAGTCATAAGTTTTAAGAAATATAAGGTTTGTAAAAAATTTAGCATAGCAGTTTCAAAATTGCACCTGAGATGAAAATTCTTTATTTTCAAAAAATTAAGAATGCGATGGAATATTTTTTGTCACCTTATTCGACGTGATTTAACTAATTTTGTTGTTCAAGGCTCTATATTCCAAAATTTTATAACATTTATGAAATTATTCTTTTTTCAATTTAGTCATTTCTGAATATATTTTTTTGGTAGAACTGATTTTGTTTTGGTATCAGGCCCATTTCGTCCCGCATCATCTTTCCTCATATATTTCTGACATTATTATGTATATAACAAAGGACTCAAAAAATACTCCTAAGGCCTTTTCCACATGGAGCAATTGAAAAACAACGCAACATCAACAAATGTTGCTAACCCATGTAAGTACACCGGAACCTTCAGATGAAGCATCTTTTTTACAACGAGTTGGCAGCACGCTTGCGATAAGTTTTATGCAACACAGCTAGCTGCAATTTATATCAGCGACTTGTGCTTTTCTTGATAACTTAAGACAATTGTGTGGTACTTCAAGTTGAGAAAAGTATCAATTAAATTCAGAAAATTGTGTTTTATGTTTATTGCTTTGAATACAGGAAGCAGCAATGAGCGAGCAGTTAACAAATTTATATTTGTTATAGAAGAAGTAGAGAAATATCGCTGCTTATTTAATTATAATCTGCAATGAGAGATCAATGTTGCGCAGTGCGTGACTTGCTCATCTGAAAGCATAGGTTGCAAAAATGTTTGGAATTGTAGTGGCTTGCAACTTTCTAAGCAATTATGTTGGAGTTGGGTTACTTTTCCGTTTCTCCGTGTGGAAAAGACCTAAGACTCTTTAACGATGAATATATCGATCCAATTTTCGGTTTTCTGTGGAAATGCTTTTCTATTTTTATTTGTATTATTAACTTATTAAATAAATGGCTTTGTCAAAATAAGTTTGAAGAAATTAGCTGATATGGATAATTTTTTGGCATATTCTTGACTTTTGCAATCAATGCACATTGCACAATGCACCTTCTTGCTAAGGTGCAATGGGGCCTTTATGTATGAAATAAAATCTATTAAAAAAAACAATTATACTACATCTCTTTGATCCACAATTTTTGATTCTGAGATCTGATCGTTTAAACTAAAGTGTACTATTTTAGTACTATTTTAGGGGAACAGGGGGCGAACCTTCACATGGCAACGTGTCTGACCGCCTCAACCTGGCGAGGCCAGCATTATCCATGTCGAAATCGTCTCAAGTCGACTCAAACCTCCAAGTGGTGTTCCCTGGGCAACGGCAAACTGGCATCCGTCAGTTTGACGGCTAATTTGAGCGGCGGGTCGATCCATAGACCTTAAACATGGAATGTGCGCAGGGTTTGGGTCCCGCCACATTACTACTGCCCAATGAAAACTAAACCAGCCTCGGATAAGAACCCCAATTACGTTGACGACCACCGCAAACGAAAAACGGAAAATGATTTACGGATATGCACCTGGAATGTCCGGACCCTTTATAGGGAAGGTGCCATTATCCAACTGGCGGAAGCCCTCAAAACAATACAATCTGACATCACCGCCATCCAGGAAATGCGATGGAAAGGGCAAGGCTGCTCTAAACAAGCACACTGCGATATCTACTACAGCTGCCATGCGGAGAAGCGCGAATTTGGATGTGGATTCGTCGTTAGCCGGAAACTACGCCACCTTGTTTCCCGGTTCACACCTGTGAACGAAAGATTGGCCACGATCCGCATCAAGGCAAAATTTTTCTACATAAGCCTTATTTGCGCGCACGCCCCGACGGAGGAAAAGGACGAAGCCGTCAAGGACGCTTTCTACGCTAGTCTTGAGGACGTATATGACCACCTTCCGGTCCATGACGTGAAAATAGTCCTCGGCGATTTTAATGCGAAAGTCGGAAGGGAAGGCATCTTTGGCCCCACTGTCGGTCAGTTCAGTCTTCACGAGACCTCCACAAACAACGGTCTAAGACTGATCGACTTCGCCGCGGCACGAAACATGGTAGTTAGTAGCACCAGATTTAAGCACCTCGACATCCACAAGGCCACCTGGCTGACCCCGGATCAAAAAACGCGAAACCAAATTGATCATGTTGTAATCGACGGAAGGCATGCCTCTAGTGTTCTAGATGTGCGTACATTTCGGGGGGTCAACATTGACTCCGACCATTATCTTGTTGCAGCCAAGATCCGCATGCGATTATGCAATGCCAAGAACATACGCACAGGAATGCAACGAAAGCTAGATGTCGCTAAGCTGCAATTACAACGGACTGCCGAAGCCTACTCCGCTCAACTCTCGGTTAAGCTCAACCGACCAACCTCTGGACTCGACGACTCCGGCGGACTTTGGGCGCATATATCCCACTCCATGCGCGCTGCCGCTGAAGAAGTCATTGGTTTCCGGCGCCCGCAACCTCGGAACCAATGGTATGATCAGGAGTGTCGCATTGCGACTGCAGTAAAAAACGCCGCTTATAGAAAAACGCTGCAGTCAGCTGCAACGCGAGCCGTGCGAGAAAACTACAGCGAAAAGAGGAAGGAAGAGAGGCGCCTTTTCAGACGCAAGAAAAGAGAGCAGGAAAAGCGTGAGCGTGAGGAACTAGAGGTATACCAGGGCAAGAAGGATGCACGAAAATTCTATCAACAGGTTAAGCGTCTAACCCAAGGTTTCAAGCCCGGAGCATCCACTTGTAGAGACGAAAATGGAGATCTGAATACGGATACACAGTGTGTGCTTAGATTGTGGAGACAGCACTTCTCCAATTTACTTAATGGCGACGATTCCACCAATGCCGCCCATCGAGAGCACAGTGCAGTGCCACCAATCGACGATGACGGAGTGGAAGTATCACCACCTAGCCATGAAGAGGTTCGAGTTGCTATCCAACGACTCAAAAACAATAAAGCAGCGGGTGCTGACGGCCTGTCAGCTGAATTGTTTAAAACCGGCGGCGATGAATTGATAAGGCGCATGCATCAGCTCATCAGCAAAATATGGCTAGCAGAAAGCATGCCCGACGATTGGAACCTCAGTGTACTGTGCCCTATACTTAAGAAAGGAGACCCTACAATCTGCGCAAGTTATAGAGGTATCAGTCTTATTTCCATCGCATATAAGGTTCTCTCAAGCGTACTGTGTGAAAGATTAAAGCCAATTACAAAAACACTGATTGGACCTTATCAGTGTGGCTTTCGACCTGGTAAGTCCACCATAGACCAGATTTTCACGCTACGACAAATCCTGGAGAAAACCCACGAAAATCAAATTGACACACACCATCTCTTTGTCGACTTTAAAGCTGCGTTCGATAGCCCGAGAAGGGATTGCCTATACGCAACAATGTCTGAGTTCGGTATACCTGCAAAGTTGATTAGACTTTGCAGAATGACGTTGAGCAACACACGCAGCTCCGTCAAGGTAGGAAATGACCTCTCCGAAACCTTCGATACCGAAAGAGGTTTCAGGCAAGGCGATCCACTGTCTTGCGATCTCTTCAACATCATCATGGAGGGGATCGTACGAAAGGCCGGTGTGCATCGTAATGGCACCATTTTTTATAAAGGTGTCCAGCTCCTTGCTTACGCTGATGATATTGATATTGTTGGCAGAACCAAGAGAGATGTTACCGCTGCTTTCGCCGCTATCGAAAAGGAATCAGCCAAAGTGGGTTTGACGATAAATGAGGGTAAAACAAAGTATATGCTGTCTACAAACAAGGGAGCTCGGCGTTTAGACTCCCACGTTTCATCCGGCAGCTATAACTTTGAAGTAGTCAAGGAGTTTGTATACCTTGGCACCGCCATTAATACTAACAACGAAATCAGCCTGGAGATAAAGCGAAGAACAATAATTGCTAATAGGTGCTACTACGGGCTCAGTAAGCAACTAAGTTCCAGAGCCCTCTCTCGATCGACAAAACTAACACTCTACAAGACGCTCGTTCTACCTGTGCTGCTTTATGGCGCTGAGGCATGGGTAGTTTCGCAAACTGACGCAGACGCTCTGGGGGTGTTCGAGAGAAAAGTTCTTCGCAAAATCTTCGGTCCTGTTCGAGTCGGCGATGACTATCGCATCCGAATGAACCACGAGCTGTATGAGCTCTACGGAGACATTGACGTAGTTCGGCGTATAACTGTGCAGCGACTACGCTGGCTGGGTCATGTCCATCGTATGGACGACGAAGCTCCAGCGAAAAAGGTGCTCGAAGCGAGGGTCGCTGGTCAACGACGACGAGGGAGACCATGCCTCCGATGGATGGACCAGGCTGAGGAAGCCCTAACCGCACTTGGTGTATCCGATTGGAGAAGGCGCGCGCAAAGCAGAGGCGCCTGGCGAGAGCTGATGAGGTCGGTCGAAATCCGGACACGGGTTGTCACGGCCACCTAAGTAAGTAAGTAAGTACTATTTTAGTGACAAACCAAAAACTTCCCCGCTTAGGTTGAAACAGTGAAAGCAAAAAAAAAAAAAAAAAAACACGAAAACTGAACTTCAATTTGTTTTAATTTCCCGAAACACTTAAATCGAAATCTATTGGAATATTTCGAAAGGCTAAATATTCAAATAGAAAGTTTTTAATATTGAATTACCACTAAAGGCCCCATTCTTGGCGAAAATGCCCTATTTTTGTATAAATTTTGGCCCTTTTACAACTAAGCCAATATCATCCCTGCTCACAGGCATGTTGTAGTTTTAGTTGTTGTTCTTCTATTATTCACTGTCTGTCTTAGTTGCAGCAACCTGCTGCTATTAAACTATGACGTCATGAAATATTTTTTGTTTGAAAACTAACATTTGTATTTTATTGTGTGTGTAAGCACACAAATTAATCATAATTTTTTCAACGGCCGTGCCCTGCCAGAGAATTAATTTGTAAATTTATTTGACCTCTTTTCATAAGTTTTTGTGTTATTTTTATAACTCTTATAATTTTTCAATTATTAATTAAGAGTTATATTTTTGAGCTCAAGGTCTATGTTGCTTTCTGAAGATTAACAACTTTTTAAATATTAAGCGCGCCTTTGCTTCTCTAAGCTTCTTAAGCTTAATTAAAAAATCAACCTAACCTGCTTACTGAAAAATATTTAATTAATTTTTTCCATAATTTTTCACAAATATCTTTTTTCAGGAAAAAAAGTTACTGTCTTATAATTATAGCAATAATTTGACAAATTTTTAGAAAGGAAATTATTGTCTTAAAAAAACTAAAATATGTACTAAAAAACATTAAGACATTGAAGTAAGTATGTATTAAAAATATCTAAGGTTTCATATAAATACAGTAGAATCAGGATATAACAACCTCTAAGGGACCGGCGAAACTCCGTCGTACTAACCGGACGACGCACAAAACGGACGACAAATAAAGCTTGTTTTTTTTTATATGTACATATGTATTTATTTAAATGTACAATTAGATAAGTTTCCTTTGACGAAAATAAAACATTAATTACAAATTACAAATTACAAATAACTTTAATAATTCTTAAACATTCCGCATTAAAAATATGCAGTAATATATACAAAAAGTTACAATGTATGAACCTACATTCTATGCAACTAAATATGGAGTTACTAACGTAGAAAGTCTGTAGTTCGAGTTTGGATTTGATTAATTTTTGCTCAATAGTAAGAACTTCGTACAACATTGTGAATACCCGATATCCTAGTTTTCATAACATCATCATCAAAGATAGTTTGAATAAACACATCGAGCGTTTCCGCAGCCTTCAGAGCTTCAGACACACTGCGCGTCGTTCTAAACGGACAAATTGTCTATAAAACAGGTCGCTATAAGCAGATAGTCGCTTAAGCCAGAGTCGTACTAAACCGATATGTTTTCCTAGTACTGAGCTATGAAATCAAACTTGAGTTTACAAAGTGGTCGCTAAAAACGGTTAATCGTTGTAAGCGAAGCCGTTATATCCAGATTCTACTGTATGTAGCTATATTAACAAAATTTTGATTGCAAGCTACTTCCAATTGGAATAACCGCAGAGAACAATATTAGAATAACACTGTGGGACAAATTTAGGTTAGCAATAGTAAGGTCGATTCTGAGAGTGAGGGGTGAAAATAGAGGCTAAATTAGAAGACCTGTATCGCGGCGTTTGTTTATGTTAGTTCGAATTTTTTTTTTAATCGACCTTCAGTCGTTGACTTTGACAGTGTCTTTGCAGTCAAATGCCGATTTTTAGCATATTGTTTATATGGTTTTTTGGCTATAACTCGTCAACTAATTGATATTTTTTCAATCTGTAAAAGAAATAAAATTATTGCTAGAGACCTGTGCAACAATTAAAATTTTTTAAAAAATTGATTTAGAAAATGTTTGTGGTGCTTATGAAGCAAAATGTTGGAAAAGTTTTTTTTTCATGCTTTTTGAAAATATTTTTCCCAAAACTAAGTTTTTTTTGCTTTCTGTTTGATCTATAATATGCTTATCAGTTTCTTCAATAAATTTCATTTGAAAAGAAAACAATCATAATACAAAACTTGCGTTTTCCAGCTTAATATTAATTTACTTCTCATTTTTTATGTACCAATTTTGTTCAGTGTTGGTTTTGAAGAAACGTTGAAAAAGAAATTATAAAAATATGGAAAAAAATATAATTTTGAAAGGTTAGTTATGAAAAGTTTTAAGTAAAAAAATTAAATAAATTAAACTAATGATTTGGCCAGTTGCCGTTTAGCAGGCGGCTGTGGATCAACATCACTGCTCTCTCTAATATCTTGGTCATCGTCATCATCTTCAGAAAGGTGGATAATTTCGTCCAACAGATATTCTGGAATTTCATCTTTGTCTTCCCCTTCTTCCTCTTTCCCCTCGTCTTCCTCTTCTTCAAAGGTGTTTTTATACCACCAACAAATTTCAGCGAGTATTGCATCTGGAGATTTCTTTCCTCTGTACCTGAAACGAAAATAGTTTTCAATCGTTAACATGTTTAAATTGTGCATCCTGACAAAGATATTAGAAAAATCTAGGAATTTAAAATATGCAAACTCTATAGTTACCTTATTTCAAATGGAAGCGCAGTTTGGTGATAACGTTCGCCTGCTCATCAGATTCAGTTGGCAACTGTTGAGCGAGTTGATCAAGATGCTGATGCAAGAGATGAATTTTGTACGACATATTAGCCCCAATTTCATCGAAAGCTGCCAACATGTTTGCAACAGATTGCCTGTAGTTGTCTTTGCGTTCTTTACCCAAAAGTCCTTTCATTACTGCTTTCAATGCGAGCCATACATTTAATTCTCGGTCTGTCAGAACTTGGTCAAAATCTTGACGACTCATTAGTTTCCGTATGTCAGGACCATTAACAACTCCTTCCTGAATTTGGGCGTTACTTAGTCTTGGGAAAATATCTGTTAAGCGGTTGAATACTGCTGGTCTTTTTGCGATACATTTCAAAAATGTTTAGCAATGCCAAGTTTAATGTGGAGCAACGGCAACAAAATTTTCATTTCACGAACAAGACTTTCGTGTAGCCGATTGTCTTTAGGCCATTTCCGTCCAATGCGACTTATGCTGTTTGTACTGGTTTCTTCCTTTAATACCTTCTCCGTATCGTGAATCCCAATCGCACAAAAAACACTGATATTTTGGACGGACAGATGCTGTTAAGCCTGTAATCAATGAAACTATTTTGAGGTCGCAGCAAATGCGCCACTGGTGTTCGTTATATTTGACTCCTTCTACACGTTGCAATAAGCGAAATTTTTTGCATCATTCACATTGAAGAACTTTTCTAACTCTTTTCGGCGTTTTCGATATGCTGTTACTTGGTACCTTTCGGTAGCAAATTATTTCCTTTCAAAAATTAAGCCATTAGTTCTGATTTTTTCTGAGTCAAACACAAATTTGCAACAATTCCATCCAATTGGTTTTGTGAGGCTAGGATTGGGTCCTTTGATGTTTCATATGATGTACCTTCACCTGAGAAGAAATCCATGGATGTAGCAGCGGCGGTTGTAGTACTGATATCTGTTTAAAGATCAATACTTCGGTATGTTGGTACTGGAACGAATTCTGAGTGCGGTAATGGTAATTCGGCACTTGGCACTGCTACATAAGTTTTATTCTTTGCTTTCCTTCTATTCAAAGTTTTATGGTAGTTGATACATCCACAGCAATTTTCTTCTTGATGCGGGCTGTTGTCTAACCACATCATTGGTATACCAAAAGGCATAGCCTTCTTCTTTTCACTTTTCCATTGCATAAGAGTTGAATAGCAATTAAAGCAAACTTTTTTAGGGGCATTAAAAAAAAAAATCACTTGCATTGCCACATTTTTCATTGCATGCTGTGAAACGTCCACAAACATTACAAAAATGGTCCATTTTACATTTTGGTTCCGACATTTTTAATAAAACATATATTATACAATCTTTTCTTTGTTATTTCTTAAATCACTCACAAAATGAAATAAGTTCCAAAAAAATTAATAGCAAATTTTATCACGACCGAGCGAAAATTTAAAGACATCAGCTTCGGATGAGTTTCGAGTCTTAACTGAATCATTATTTTTTAAATTAGTTCGATTGTACGAAATAAACAAAAATCGCTACCTTGCTGTGGTTGAAAACAAAAAAGTTGTTTTACTAATTCCTAATTCTTGGAACTTCCCTTTTTAATTACTTCTACCTAAATCGATATTTATTTAATGGTTTTGGGAATTTTAACGCAAATTATCGACTAAGACCATTTTCTTTTCAAATGAAATTTATTGAAGAAACTGAGAAGCATATTATAGATCAAACAGAAAGCAAAAAAGACTTAGTATTGTGGAAAATATTTACAAAAAGCATAAAAAAAAAAAATAATTTTTCCAACATTTTTCTTCAAAAGCACCACAAAAATTTTCTAAATCAATTTTTTAAAAAATTTTAATTGTTGCACAGGTCTCCAGCAATAATTTGGTTTTTACAGATTGAAAAAATATCAATTAGTCGACGAGTTATAGCTAAAAAACCATATAAACAATATGCTGTAATTCATAAGATGCTAGCAATAAGAAAAAATTCTAGGTAACAACTTTGAAATTCCTAAAATCCTAGCAAGAAGAAAAAAATCCTAGCTTACTATACCAACAACAAGCACGGCAGTTAATAAAATCCTAGCTTACTATAGAATAACAACAACAACAACAAGCAGACAACTTTGCCTTGTTGCCGAATTTCAGCATGCAGAAAGGCAGAGGGTAGAAACGATTTGGCAGCATAAACTGATCGATCGCTGCTTGTTGCTTGGCAGCTAGAAAGCATAATATAAAAAATGCCTGCCAATTTATGCTATTCATCTGATCGAGCGTTGCTTGTATGTTTTCTAGTTGCTTGGCAGCTAGAAAGCATAATCTGAAATGCAAACTTGATGAACAAGCAGAATATAAGAAATGCATGCAATTTTCTTTCTTCAATTTCAGCTACGCACACACATGCATGGAAACGAAAACAATAACAAACTTTATCAATGCATTCATCTTTTTTTGTTTGCATCATCGTAGGAAAAAATATTTTTGTAGTTGTACAACTAGTCGCGCCACACTTCCGCTGCCTGCGTTCGCTAATGTCGCTTGGTATCTAATCGATACTTTTACTGCTCGCTATCGTTGCTTACTCGCCCGTGCTCTCGTCTGTTTCTTCAAGAACTTCGAATTTGCTCTACCCCTCCCTGAAGCAAGGTCTTTGTATATATATGTCTTTGTACTCTGTCAAATGTTTCTACGATTTATTTAAAAAATTCCTACATTGTCAGGAAACTTCGATTTTAAAATTAAGTAAGTTTCTTGCGTATATAAATGAGTTCTACTTAAATCCTGTGTACATTCTTTATTGTTTCGCATTAATATGTACAAATTTTAAGACAGCAAACTGTAATTTTTTACAAAAATATATTAGATATTTGCATTTAAATATATTTTGCAAATTTCTTTTCAAAGATACTTAAAAAAATAAATACTTAAAAGAAAAAAGTACATTGACTTGAACAAAAAAGATTGTAATAATGCCATACTACGCCGTACTACACTATGAAAAGTGTTTGTTGAAATTTACTACAATAGTTGTAGGACGGACTGAATAATAAGCTGCTTACTTGCTCATAAACAAACGAGAATGAGAATATGATGCAATTATACAATTGATGTTGAAAATTCAACACACATACATTTGTCTATTGGCAATGAAATTTATGATGATAAAATATATTAAGCAAATATTAATATTGCAGCAAAATTCAACATATGTTGCTTAATTTTACTAAAGCTTGTATATAATTTTAAACATAAAAAATTTACAATGAAACTTGAAGTAAAATTTCACTCCAGTTGAATTTTAAACAAAGAATTACTATTATAGCTATAGTAAATTTGTATTTATTTTTTAGAGTGTACTCAAAAACACGAAATTGTACTACTCAAAGCTAAAAAAAATATTTGAAATGGCAGTCCTGGCGCTAAGAGGATTTTTTTACTTTTTGAATGAATGTAGAAAGAGATAGAGCGCAAAAACTTCATATAAAAAAAATCTAAGCACGCTGAAGGTGGCCAGTGAGAGCTAAGAACATGTCCAGAATAGGAGCGGTTGTCGGATAAGCGTTGCTTTTCGGTGTGAATGCTTCATTTTGGAGAAAATAATTTAATTTTTTGTTTTGAACTTACATGAATTCAACACAGACACACAAAACGAAACGTCAGCTCATGGTAAAAACTAAGAAAATAGCACTGAACACAGCTTATCCTTAGCAAAAATATGGCAATCCTTACGACACTCAGAGAGAGATCTGACAGCCGTCGGAGAAAAAAATTAAATATATTCTATTCTGGCGTTTTTCCGTAGCGGAGTCCTAATGGTCTAACTATGTTCGCGTAACGCGACGCAACGTGGCCGTAGCAAATCGCTTTGAACAATCACGTGGAAACCGCAAACCGGCGGAATGTTTACCTGCTGACCGCATGGCATTAGGCAGTGGAGTGGACGTATGCTGTGGCCGCGGACTATTGCGTGCACCATGGACCAGCAGCTTCGCGACTTCCACGTGCTTGTGCCATCATTCTTTTTATCTTCCACTTCCAATGTTTTCATGACATTTGGATTGCCCTTGTTTCTTTTCACTTAAAACAAAAGGAAGAATACTTTTAACGCACAAGTTAGTTTATAATATTATATTTATACGCAAACAAAAGAAAAAACATAAGAATCCAACTTTAAAATTTACAATTTATAATCAAACTAGCTTATACCCGGTGCTCTTCGCTGCGCTTAGCGCTTTCCCCTAAAAGAGGGCGTAGCTTTAGTGAAGCCATGCTTTTATAGTAAGTTCGTACCGAGTTTCATTGATGTGTGACTTATTTCGAAAGCTATACCGAAAATTTTGGATGCGGAAAAATACCACGCCCCTCGTCCAACACCCATAAAAAGTTACCTGTGGAACGGCATGTGTAAATTGAAGTCGAATACTGAATTCTGAGGCTGTGCGACCTACAATTCAAAAACTGTTCGTTATCGAAAATTTTAAGTGTATTTAAGGTGCCTTTTACGATCGGCACCAGACTTCACAAGAACTCTCTCAACGCTTTGGTATAAAAATTGGCTTAGCGGTTTCGAATGTGTATATCACGGATTTACGTGATGTACACATACACCCACACACGTATATACGTACAGTCGCCTCACGCTCTTTAGGAAAAAAACTTGTTCAGTCTCGTTCTTCAAAATAATCCATGGCTTATGTTATGATGATCCCCAAAATATTTCGACTAAAAATATTGGCTGGTATGGTAGAAAAAACAAACGGTCAGAAATAAGAGTAATGAAAAAATCGTTTGCATCAAAAAATCTTAAATTTTTTCCGTTGGACCAAATATAATGCGGATTTTTGTGGATTGTTTTAACTTTTTTCATATTATTTTCACTAAAATTCAAACGAATTTTTTCCGTTAATATATTGTCAAAATTTAAAATTTATTGGTGCATATTGGAAGAACTTTTTCATTACTATTATTTCAGACCGTTTGTTATTTTTAACTTCCACACCAGTAAATATTTTTATAAAAAACTCGATTTTTAGAACATATTTCAAACCATTCCGTGGTATACTGGCTGAGGTGCGTGGCTTGTATGCCATAGAATCCAGGTTTGAATTCCACCTGACACAGAATGTTTTTTCAATTAGATCATCTCTATGCAGACAATGGTAAACCTCAGAGAGTAAAAACTGCAATGAAAAGATTCTTGAGAACATAAGCCGTTCGGAGTCGGCATAAAACTTGTAGGTTCAGTTCTCGATCATTTGTGTTCAAACATTTCACAACACGCACAACACAATTGATCATTAGAAGCAGGGGTGTCGTGGCGGTGAGCCTGAGATAAAAAAAAATAAAAAAATCGATGTTGTCGAAAAAAAACCCTAAACTACAACTTGCTTCAAGTACAAAAACACCAACAAAAAACATACAGCAGCAACAGCCACAAAAACAAGCCAACGAAGAGAAAATACCAACAAAATACACAAATATAAGTTGCCGCGATGAGCCGGCGTAAAAAAAAGTGCGTACATGCCAACAAAATACACACAGCAATAGCAATAGCCTTTCATATCAGTCGACGCTAGCAAACAAAAACAATGCCTTGCAAATTGTACTGAGCTTATCGAGGCTCCACATTGAGATTGCGCTACGAATAGAAAATGCCAACAAAATCGTGTGTGTGCTACGAGAAAATAACAACAAAATACACACAGCAGCAAGCAAACAATAACAACGCATGCACATTTTTTTCTTGCTGTCACGCCAACGAAGTCAATTCTTTGAATTACAACACACACGGAAATATTGAAGTTGTTGTAAGTGAGCTAAAAGAGCTAATTGAGCTGTGGGATTTACAACTCTGATTAGAAGCTCGGTCAAAGTCTTTACAAGGGCTGGAATGGCCATTTCGTTTTTGTTGTTTTTTTTTTTATTTCAAACAGTCGAAATATTTTTTGAACATCATACCATAAAGCATTATTTTGAGGAACCGACCCGAACAACTCTTTTTCGTGAGGAGCCTTAGCATACATACAAACATTTTTTACAGACAGATAGATGAGCACAAAAAGTAGGCATGGCAACATTTATATATACAGTGCCCGCCACTTGGTCCCATTGCACCTACATACCAAGATTCACTATCAAAACGTGTACATCTCAGAAATAACAATGATTTCTGAAAAGTCGACGTAGAATAAAGTACGACACGCCCATTTTCTTAGGGGTTCTGGGAGTAACCATATGAACTAATCTACCAAATTTTAGACTTTTGCTGTAAAATAGTCTGATATATATGCTTTTCACGGATTTGTGGGCGTTAAAAGTGGGCGTGCCAACATTTATACATAAAGTGACAGTCACTTGGACCCATAGCACTTACATACCAAGTCTGACTATCAAAACGTTCACATCTCAGGAATTAAAATTATTTCTGAAGAGTGAGCCCAGATATAGTGCTACCATGCCCATTTTTTGCAAAGCTATCGAGAGTAAGCGTATGAACTTAATTACCAAATTTTAGTATTTAACGATGAGAACCGTCTGATTTAAAGAAATTGTATTGATTTCTGGGTAAAAAAAAGTATTGGTCGTGGAGTAGGTGAGACCCATTTTTCAACAGTTGCCGACAGTGACCATATGAACTAAATTACCAAATCTCAGTCTTCTATGGCAAAAGCCGTCTGATATAAAACAATTTTACTGATTTGTGGGCGGTAAAAGTGGGCGTGACAACGTATATATAACATCTACATAGTGACTGCCACTTGGAGCTATAGCACCTGCATACCAAGATTCACTATCAAAACGTGTACAACTCAGGAATAAGCATGATTTCGATAAAGTGGGCGTAGATATAGTGCGGTCATGCCCATTTTTTTTCATTGGCCGACAGTAATCATATAAACTAAATTACCAAATCTTAGTCTTCTACGGTAAAAGCCGTTTGATATACAGCATCTTTACAGATTTGTGGGCGGTAAAAGTGGACGTGACAACATTTATATTAACATACTGACTGCCATTTGGATCCATAGCACCTGCATACCAAGATTCAGTATCAAAACTTGAATATCTCAGGAATTTAAATGTTATCTGAAAAGTGGGCATAGATGTAGTAAGACCACGCCCATTTTTGGCACAGTCACTGAAACTAACCATCTGAACAAAACTATCAAATCTTAGTTTTATACGATCAAAACCGTCTGATATATAGCATTTTTTTGGTTTGTGGGCGATAGAGCCAATTTGTGTTGTATGGGAGGTACCACGCCCCCTTGTCCAATCAACACCAAACTTCACAAACACACTCTCAGAATATTGCTTCAGTATCCCTAATTTCATAAAGATTGGTTCGTTGGTTTTGGAGTCTATACGTGACTTACACACATACCAACATACCCACTCACCCACATACATACATCCATTTTTATATATATAGATTACCGCACATCAACTAATCACACATAAACAGTCACAATGCAGCTGTCACAAAAGCGCAGAGCTTCGTAGAGTTCAAAATAAAACTGAATACAGCGAAAGTTCGTATGCAACCAACTTTTATCAAAGAAAATTATTGTATTTTTGCCTAAATGGCGATTAAAAATCTTTAGTTGTTTTATACTAGTTTAACCACCCCTGTGCAATAATAGTAAGTCTGAAAGTGCCAAGAAAGTTATCCGAAAGTATTCACCTTACAGTGCAAATTATAATTTTCTTCGCGTTTGTTTTGAAGTATTAATCGCTCTGGATCGTAAACCGTTTACTCGCTTACGAAGTAACCGTTACGTCCGCCAAACGTATCCTTTTTTGAATCGAAATCAATATTGAATTCGATAGTTACCATGGCGAATTATTCGTAAATTTTTTTAATTTTCTATACCGACGTCAGATTTTGTGCCGGGTGTGATGTAAAATGAAATAAAAACCTTTCTTCATTTTGTTGATATCCTTCCTATAAGGATACCCGTAGGTTCTTCTCTAAACAATCCTACCGACTGACCCTTTTTAAAAAAATGCACGCGAGTTACATTTATGCCTCTAGGGCATAGATGTACATCGCGTGTTGCCTTTTTGGGTAGATGTGCAGCAAGGCGTTGCCGTCAGTCGAAGCATTAAAATGCCCCTTTTATTTGTGTACTATTCTAAAGGCTCACCAGCCCCTTTGTGTACTATTTTAAATGCTCACAAGCCCCTTTTTATACTTACGTTAATGTGCACTATCCAAAGGAAAGAAAATACTGTTGCTGCGTCTTCAGACTCTATTTCTTCTCTATCTTCAACATAAAAGCACCGATATTTATAACGAATATCTGGCTGCCTCAATCTTTACATTCTTACTTAATTACTTAGTTGACAGTTTTTTGTCACATACTTAAATTTGACTTACTTACTAATTGGCTAATTGTAACACTTATTTAATCTACAAGTTATTTCCCCATAACTTGACCGAGTTTCAAGATATACGGAAACGTTCTTGTTTAACATATGTAAAAATGCTCAAGTTGCATTTTATTAATCATATTTTAATTTTCCAAAGGCGGAACTCTTGTACGCTTAATATTGTCCCAGTTCAAGCTACAGTACATAAAATACCATAAATGCATGCAATTACAACAATAAAATATTATTAATTAAAAATGCTGTGAATGCATTTTGCTCTCAATGCAGAAGGCAAAGCGGTGTCAGTTTATTTCTCAAGTTGAGACAACAACAACACACGGGCGCTACGGCTTGTTATTTAAGCTGGTCGCTGGGTACCAGATGGTAGCACGCGACGAGCTTAAATTGTTTTACGCCTTATTGCTGACCCTGCATGTTTCATGCACTTGAACTTGGCATTGACTTTGAATTTATTAAGTGAATTATGAACTGATAATTATTAATTATTCTTGTAGGCTACCAGAGGTAGTGCCTATAAATATGCATTGATTTAAGTCTTGTTTTATTTGTTGGAACTAGTTGATACTAGTTCACAACATTCCTCCGCCCTTTGGAAAAGAAAAAATTATTGTTAAAGACCTAACAATAATTTTTTTCGTTGCTTAGCTGTTTACTGTCTATTTTGTATTGTGTTTAAACTATATATGTATGTTTGTCTTGGACTTTATTACCCTGCACAACATGAAATATATTTTGATTATTTCCTTATTTCTTTTGAATTACATATTCTTGGTTAACTTTTCGGGTTGTTATCAATATTTCTTTTGTATCGCTTGAACGTGTTTCATTCTAAGCTTACAATCATAGTTTTTTAAGTTTCATATATTTCTTAAATAAGTTTGTTTTCTTTAAATGATTCTATGTTTCTTTCATGTACAATTTTAATAGTTTAATTGCAGTTATTCTTTATATGTTCCCTATATTCTAACTTCTAAATTCATAATTCTTATATATTATTTTCTCTCTTATTCTAAGCAATTAGTTGTGCTGCTAACCTTATTTTTCCTTCTATTATTTTTCATATATATATACATAGGGTCGTTAATCTTTCCGGGAAGGTCGATATACGTTATTTAACTAATAATTTGAAAATTTTCCTTTGTTTTTTTTTCTATCTTTTTAAATAATGATCGACATATCTTCTCTCACAATATTTCAAATAAATAACATATAAACAAATCATTAAGGTAAGCGACCGAATGTTGAGCAGCTACCCCGTTCCTCAGGAACTTGTCTTATAACCGGCAAACCTCAAATTATTTTGTGTAACACAAGCATCTGGACCTTTTGTCATGTTGATCATTGGTTGGAGCGTGGTGTAAAATTTGCACCCGGCGGTGATGGTGATTATGAATTGTTACCATCATTAGATCATTTTTGTCGTCTAGCTTATGATGCGCCAAAAGTTGTGACGTTTGGGTACAGTGTTGAATATTTGAACTGCTTTCGAGTTGGTTGGATTTTTTTTTTTTGCTTTAACTGTAACTTGGTAGTAGTTCTTGGTGTG
Source organism: Coremacera marginata (assembly GCA_914767935.1). Lineage (NCBI taxonomy): Eukaryota > Metazoa > Arthropoda > Insecta > Diptera > Sciomyzidae > Coremacera > Coremacera marginata. The sequence continues at coordinate 78,054,285 of OU612045.1, forward strand.
CAGCCTGTTGATGACAGGAACGTATAACTTACTTAAACCGGATATTGTTTTGGGCGTAAGTTCACTCATTGTTCTCCGTTGCATTATATATATTGCAATAATTTTTTTTTTTTTCTTGAAAATATACAAGAGAAGCAAACCGTTTTTTTTTTAAGATTCCTTATGTTAAGGGTTCACATCAAAGAGTATATTTCTTAGCTTCAATAGTTTCCTACGGATTGCTTACTCTCGCTAATCAACAGTCTTACTATTTAACAGTCATTTAAAGAAGAAATCAGCAGCTTTTATTTGTTCATCATGTTTCTTAACAGGAGAATTTCTCAGTTTTATATAACAGCGATATGCCTCTTTTAGATTTCTGTCAAATAAGGGTAGAGGTAACCACATCCCTATATTGATCTGCAATATAATCCAGATCTCACAAATTTTTTCCGGTCACTGAAGCTTCCAAATTTTATTTAGATGATTTAAAACTTTCTGATGGACGTCTTACTCTTGGTTAATGTATTAAGCAATACTTTTATTACTTCAACTATGTTGCCACCAGTGAATCAGCATCTCTTTATCAGGATTGGATATCCCACGATGTTCAAGTCTGTCGCTCGCTACCTTGCCTTTCGAATTATATTTCCTTTGATCTTTTTTTTTTTTTAATTAATTTATTCATAAATTTATATATAAATCCTTATATCAAATTCTTTAAATGCTACATTTTTTTGTTATTACAAATATGCTCCAATTTAAAATTTAATCGAACTTCTTACATGTTACGTATCTTAAATTTTATTAGAGGATTAATTTTTTTTTTTTTTTTTTTTTTAATTTCATTTTCATCATAATGAATAGGAAAAGAACAAACATTGTGTATTGACCTCTTCGACAATTCAATGCTGGATCTTTCATCTATAATACTGCGTTTTCTAATAAGTGAAACGCACGTGTATATTTTTTTTTCAAAATGAAACGACTTAGATATGATATCGTTTCTTACTTCAGAATAACTTTAGAATTTACGAGGAAGTCGTATATTATCTTGGATTTTTAATATTACTATTACCGACATATACATACTTTTCTTTACTCTGATATTCATTAAGTATCAGGCAATATTTATTCGTTTTTCTTTTCTTAATTTTAATTTAAGTTTTCCGAAACTTAATTCATAAATTACTACCATGACTAAGTAAATTGTCTTTGAAAATTCGATTTTTTTTTTTATTTATATTTTCATTTCAATTTCCCTTCCAATTAACTTTAATTTCATTGATTTATTTTCTTTTCAAACTTTTTCGGAACGTATATTTGTTTTAATTAATTATTTTAATTTGTTTAACACTTTGTGTTCTCTCTTATATTTCATTTTTCCTCTGAATGAACTATTTCATTTACTTTATTTCTATTCTTGTTTTTAATTTTTTTTAAGAAAAAACAATTCTTTTTTTATTTATTTAGGAACAATTTAAAATTGGGTTTTGAAATTAATTATTTCTTAATTTGGCTTCTTTTCGTTCTTGTTAAAAGAAAGTTTTTTTTCTCTTCTTGTAATTTATTAATGTTTTATGACTTTCCCATGGTTTGGAAATCATATGTATCTGTCACTTTTTCCTCTATATAATTTGTTTGTTTCTTGATTTCCTCTTGGTTGGCAAGCATTACCGTTTGTTTGTTTTGTTTTTATAAAACTTCTAAAATTTTTCATCAATTTCCTTCATTTTACCTATCGTTCATTTTTATTCTTATACAAATACCCCCTGCCGCGGTGTATTTATTCTTTTTAATCTTAAACAAAAATTTTTTCTTTCTCATCGACTTTTTGCTTACTTATCTTCATTCTACCCTTATTCTCTTTTTCGCAATTATTTTCACTTTCATTATATACACTTTATTCTATTACGTATTATTCTTTATTTATTATTCTTTTCGCAAATTTATTTCATTAATCTTTTTTATATTAAATAATCTTTCTCCTTTTATTTCATTTTAGTGTTTATTCTTTACTATTTGCCATTTCTTCTATATCTTATTTATTTTCGATTCTCCTTTATTTCCTTAATTGCTATGAAACAATTTTTCATAGGGGAACAGGGGGCGAACCTTCACATGGCAACGTGTCTGATCGCCTCAACCTGGCGAGGCCAGCATTATCCATGTTAAAATCGTCTCAAGTCGACTCAAACCTCTACGTGGTGTTCCCCGGGCAACGGCAAACTGGCATCCGTCAGTTTGACGGCTAATTTGAGCGGCGGGTCACTCCATAGACCTTAAACATGGTATGTGCGCAGGGTTTGGGTCCCGCCACATTACTACTGCCCAATGAAAACTAAACCAGCCTCGGATAAGAACCCCAATTACCGCAAACGAAAAACGGACAATGATTTACGGATATGCACCTGGAATGTCTGAACCCTTTATAGGGAAGGTGCCATTATCCAACTGGCGGAAGCCCTCAAAACAATAAAGGCTGACATCACCGCCATCCAGGAAATGCGATGGAAAGGGCAAGGCTGCTCTAAACAAGCACACTGTGATATCTACTACAGCTGCCATGCGGAGAGGTGCGAATTTGGATGTGGATTCGTTGTAAGCCGGAAACTACGCCACCTTGTTTCCCGGTTCACACCTGTCAACGAAAGATTGGCCACGATCCGCATCAAGGCAAAATTTTTCTCCATCAGCCTTATTTACGCGCACGCCCCGACGGAGGAAAAGGACGAAGCCGTCAAAGACGCTTTCTACGCTAGTCTTGAGGACGTATACGACCACCTTCCGGTCCATGACGTGAAAATAGTCCTCGGCGATTTTAATGCGAATGTCGGAAGGGAAGGCATCTTTGGCCCCAGTGTTGGTCAGTTCAGTCTTCATGAGACCTCCACGAACAACGGTCTACGACTGATCGACTTCGTCGCGGCGCGAAACATGGTAGTTAGTAGCACCAGACTTAAGCACCTCGACATCCACAAGGCCACCTGGCTGTCCCCGGATCAAAAAACGCGAAACCAAATTGATCATGTTGTAATCGACGGAAGGCATGCCTCTAGTGTTCTAGATGTGCGTACATTTCGGGGGGTCAACATTGACTCCGACCATTATCTTGTTGCAGCCAAGATCCACATGCGATTATGTAATGCAAACAACATACGCACAGGAATGCAACGAAAGCTAGATGTCGCTAAGCTGCAATTACAACGGACTGCCGAAGCCTACTCCGCTCAACTCTCGGTTAAGCTCAACCGACCAACCTCTGGACCCGACGACGCCGGCGGACTTTGGGCGCATATATCCCACTCCATGCGCGCTGCCGCTGAAGAAGTCATTGGTTTCCGGCGCCCGCAACCTCGGAACCAATGGTATGATCAGGAGCGTCGCATACCAATCAACAATGACGGAGTGGAAGTACCACCACCTAGCCATTAGGTTCGAGTTGCTATCCAACGACTCAAAAACAACAAAGCAGCGGGTGCTGACGGCCTGTCAGCTGAATTGTTTAAAACCGGCGGCGATGAATTGATAAGGCACATGCATCAGCTCATCAGAAAGGAGACCCAACAATCTGCGCAAGTTATAGAGGTATCAGCCTTATTTCCATCGCATATAAGGTTCTCTCAAGCGTACTGTGTGAAAGATTAAACTTACTTACTTACTTAGTTGGTCGTAACAACCCGTGTCCGGGTTTCAACCGACCTCATCAGCTCTCGCCAGGCGCCTCTGCTTTGCGCGCGCCTTCTCCAATCGGATACACCAAGTGCGGTTAGGGCTTCCTCAGCCTGGTCCATCCATCGGAGGCATGGTCTCCCTCGTCGTCGTTGACCAGCGACCCTCGCCTCGAGCACCTTTTTCGCTGATTACAAAGCCGATTACAAAAACACTGATTGGATCTTATCAGTGTGGCTTTCGACCTGGTAAGTCCACCATAGACCAGATTTTCACGCTACGACAAATCCTGGAGAAAACCCACGAAAATCAAATTGACACACACCATCTCTTTGTCGATTTTAAAGCTGCATTCGATAGCCCGAGAAGGGATTGCCTATACGCAACAATGTCTGAGTTCGGTATACCTGCAAAGTTGATTAGACTTTGCAGAATGACGTTGACCAACACACGCAGCTCCGTCAAGTTAGGAAATGACCTCTCCGAAACCTTCAATACCGAAAGAGGTTTCAGGCAAGGCGATCCACTGTCTTGCGATCTCTTTAACATCATCATGGAGGGGATCGTACGAAAGGCTGGTGTGCATCGTAATGGCACCATTTTCTACAAAGGCGTCCAGCTCCTTGCGTACGCTGATGATATTGATATTGTCGACAGAACCAAGAGAGATGTTACCGCTGCTCTCGCCGCTATCGAAAAGGAATTAGCCAAAGTGGGTTTGACGATAAATGAGGGCAAAACAAAATATATGCTGTCTACAAAGAAGGGAGCTCGGTGGGAGTCTAACTCCCACGTTTCATCCGGCAGCTATAAGCAACAAAGTTCCAGAGCCCTCTCTCGATCGACAAACTAACACTCTACAAGACGCTCGTTCTATCTGTGCTGCTTTATGGCCCTGAGGCATGGGTAGTTTCGCAAACTGACGCAGCCGCTCGGGGGGTGTTCGAGAGAAAAGTTCTTCGCAAAATCTTCGGTCCTGTTCGAGTCGGCGATGACTATCGCATCCGAATGAACCACGAGCTGTATGAGCTCTACGATGACATTGACGTAGTTCGGCGTATAACTGTGCAGCGACTACTCTGGCTGGGTCATGTCCATCGTATGAACGACGAAGCTCCAGCGAAAAAGGTGCTCGAGGCGAGGGTCGCTGGTCAACGACGACGAGGGAGACCATGCCTCCGATGGATGGACCAGGCTGAGGAAGCCCTAACCGCACTTGGTGTATCCGATTGGAGAAGGCGCGCGCAAAGCAGAGGCGCCTGGCGAGAACTGATGAGGTCGGTTGAAACCCGGACACGGGTTGTTACGACCACCTAACTAAGTAAGTAAGTATGAAACAATTTGAGTAAATTATTATGGATTTTCGTTGCTTTACCCTTAATTGAAATTTCGGTTGTGACTGCGCTTTTAATGCCTACCACCTCGTATGGCCCTTTCCATATTGGTGAAAATTTGTTCTTCCTACACTGACTTTTAATTAGTACTTTATCCCCGCTTTTAAACTTTACTGGATTTAAAGTACTATCATATTGTGTTTTAGACGCCTCTTTTGCACGTTCCTGATTCCGTCTAACCAGCTCATGTGCTCTTTGGATTTGGTACTTTAATACCTTTGAAGGATCCTCGGCATTATATACCGGCCCACATTTCAAACCCGTACAATGTTCGAAAAGGCGTTTGCTTTGTTGATACGTGTACTGTATTGTTATGCACATGCATCGCGCTTGCCAACCATTAATCCCAATTTGACCCATCTTCTTTTGCAAAACTTCTCAAATATTCAGCTAATGGTCTGTGGCTCCTCTCTAGTGAACCATTTGCTTGGGGATGGTATGGGGTAATATGCAATTTCTTTATTCCTAACATTTTGCATACGTCCGAGAAAAGACTTGAAATAAAGTTTGACCCGTTGTCGGTTATTAACACCCTGGGCACATTGTGCCAAGTCACAATCTCGTTCAAAAATGCTTTTGCCACGGTGCTTGCCTCCGCATCTGGTATTGCAACACATACCATGTACTTTGAAAAATCGTCTTTGAATGTTAATATATATTTATTACCGGATACTGTCTCTGGCAGGATACCCACCATGTCCATATAAACTTTATCGAATGGTCGTGTTGGTGTATCCGTCAAGACCATCGGCATTTTCGTTAACCTAGAGCTTTTGTTCACTTGACATTTCCTGCAATTCTTCACATATTCTTTTATTTGCTTCTGCATTCCTTTCCACCTGTATTCTTTTCTTATTCTAAAAAGTGTTTTCAAGGCTCCCTGATGGCCTCCTAAGGGTGAATCATGAAATCTTTCAGTATAGTTCCTATCTCTTTCGGGTCCGTTATAATTTTTCCTTTCTGCTCTATACCTACTGAGTCGTCTTCCTGTGTCTTTTCAGTCTCTGGGTTGTTATCTATTTTACCTTCTTGCTCGTGGACTCTGGCTTTCGACCTTGTTTGTACCACTCTTATACCCTGCTCTGGTTGAGGTATCCTACTTAACGCGTCTGTATTTAAATTCCTTTTCCCCGGTTTGTATATTATTTCAAAATCATACTCTGACATCTTGTGTCTAAATCTTGCTAATCTTGATGTCTGTCTTTCAGATTTGCTATGCCTCTCAGGGGTTGGTGATCCGTGTAAATCCTGAATAAATATGCTCTAAAATTTGTTGTTGCCCATACGATTGCTAAAAACTCTTTTTCTATTGTCGAATATCTCTTTTCTGCGCTGTTTAATGACCTGCTTGCGAATGCAATTGGCCTGTCCTCTCCTACTTCACCCTGTGACAATACCGCTCCTATTGCTTCCCCACTTGCGTCAGTCGTTAGTAAAAAGTTTTTCTCAAAATCGGGATAAGCTAACACGGGCGACGAAGTTATAGCGTCTTTTATTTTTTCAAATGCTTCTTGACATTTTTCTGACCATTGAAACTTTGCGTCTTTCTTCAACAAACTGTTTATGGGGGATGCCAATTGTGACATATTCTTTATAAATTTTCTGTAGTAATTCGCTAAACCTAAAAATGCTTGCACTTCCTTTCTATTTTTCGGTATGGGAATATTTTTTACACATTCCAACTTTTGCGGGTCTGGTAAAGCCCCCAACTCTGAACATTTGTGTCCTAAATAGGATATTTCTCTACGAAGAAATTGACACTTTTCCGTATTTAACTTCAAACAATTCTCCCTTAGCCTCTGAAATACTTGTGCTAATCTTTCCTCGTGCTGCTGCAAATTTTTCCGATAAATTACTACGTCATCTAAATATACAAAACAATCTATTCCCTGTAATCCTGTCAGTATGTGATTCATCAATCTTTGAAAAGTGGCTGGAGCTCCGGTGAGTCCAAATGGCATTCTATTAAATTCGTAGTGCCCAAATGCTGTACGCTGTTTTTTCCCTATCATTTTTGTCTACTAGGACTTGATGGTACCCACTTGCCAAATCTAGAGTTGAAAAATATCTACAGTGTCCTAATTGATCTAATATTTCATCAATTCTTGGAATTGGAAAAACTTGTTTGATGGTAGCGTCATTTACTTTTCTAAAATCTATGACTAACCTCCATTTTGTCTTCCCATCACTCCCGGCTTTCTTTGGCACTAGTAATGGCGAGTTCCAAGGTGACTTGCTTGGCCTAATTATGTCATCCTTCAAAAGCTGTTCTACTTGGTTTTGAATTTCCTCCCTGTGAGCCTGAGGTAATCTATATTCTTTCTGATTTATTGGCGGCTGATCTGTCTGAACCTGAATTTCGTGTTTTAAAACCGGAGTGTATGATAATTTATCTCCTTCTAACAGGAAGATGTCATGGTATGACGTTAATAAATTTTCTATTGAGGACCGCTGCTCTGTATTAAAATTCGTGTCCAATTTTACTGTTTCTCTTAATTTTTTAATCCGTTCTCTAACGTTGTGTTCCCTTACGCTGTATATCGTGGGATTGTTCGTTTTATTTTTATTAAAATTCGAAAATGCTAGTTTATAATCTTTCGGTATGGTCGTATCCCTTTCCGTTGCATTCAAAACTGCTACGCATGCTGTATTGTTAACTACGTTGGTTAAACTTTCTCCTAAATAAACTCCTGGCTCAATTTCTTGCTTATGTACAACTATTACCGGAATCTTAGTGTTCACTCTTATTCTCATTATTTTCGCGGTTCGCGCTTTAATCTTTATTTCTTCATTATAACTAACTAAATGTTTGTCCTCTCTAAACTCTTTTTCCTGTCTCAATTGTAGCAATTTAACTATTTTCCCCATGTTGTCATTCATTTTGACTATTTTTTCCCTCGTATCTATTATACTTTTGTTCCACAAATTATCTCTTCCTAATATTCCATCGGCAGGTAATCCTTGTTCTAGTGCCACCACGTGTAACTTAAAACTTAGATTTTCAACTCCGCTATATGAAATTTCTACCGCCCCCCTTGTCTTTATGAAGCCTCCGAACGCTCCACTTAAATCTCTTATTTCTTTGCTCCTATTATCAATTGTTCTTAATGCATTTTGCTTCACCAAACTCGTGTCTGCTCCGGAATCTACAAGTAGAATGAGTCTTCCATTTATAGCATCCTCACAAGGGATTTCTACAAACACATCATTCACTTTGGAGACGCTGAAACATTCACCCCTCCTACTCTCCAGCACTGTCAGATTTTGGTGCCAACAGCTTGGCTGAGATGTACAACAGACCTTTACGCTTTCTTTAGGGGTTAACTCTTCCTCCACTTCAACTGGCTGAGGTGTACAGATATTTACAATCTCTTCAGACGTCAAATTCTCTGTTATTACACTCTCTATTGGCTTAGATGTACAGATATTCACAATCTTTTCAGACGTCTAACTATCTGTTACCATCTTTATCGGCCTTATTTCGCGTTGATTTCGGGGTTCCCAGCTTAATGGCCTTTGCTGGGCCCCTGGAAGTTTCCCTGTCTGTAAACCTGATTTTTCTTGACGTAGCAGTCTCCTTCCGTATGTCCTGTTTTGTTACACCAGTCACATTGTTTTACCGGTCTTTGCATCCTACCGAAACTATTCCCCCCGTTATCTCTAAATGGGTTTCCTGTCTGGCCTCCTTTATGACCATTACTCTCAAAACTCTTCTCTTGAGCTTGTCTGTTTCTAGGTCTGAATTTCTGGGCACACTTCCACCCTTTTTCATGACCATATTCCTGGCATTTCTCAGAGTATGGAGTGTTCTTTCTCGTCAAACACTCATCCCTGGTATGCCCCAATTTCCCACAGAAAGAACATTTTATCCGGGCCCTATCATCCTTGTCTGGCAAACCTTGATTCCGGTTATTCCTACTTGGACAGAATCTATCCCCTCGACCTTGGTTACTCTGTCTGTCAAACTCCCGAGTTTCGTCTACTTCAGCATACACCGGCTTCCGTGGCGTTACCCCGGACCCATACTGACCTGCGGCCCTCAGCATATAGTCTATCTCGGCCGCCTTCGTCACTAGCTCGGCTAAGTTCCTGCCTTCCATAGTCAATACTACTGGTCTCAAGCTTGGGTCATTCAGTCCAACCCTAAAAGCCGTCACCACCTCTTTATTTAATTGAGCCAACAAACCTGCCTCTGCTCCTATACAATCCTTTCCCCTTGCTTCTATGGAACTCAGCCTTCTTGCATATGCTTGCAATTTTTCCCTGGTTCCTGTACACATTTTGACAATTCCATCAAAATTATATTGTAGGTAGTCTCCCTTAGGTAGTTGGACTTGATCAATAGAAAGAATTCCTCAATGTCTACAAACTCTCTTCCCCTACATAGCTCAAAGGCTTCCCCATGCAACCTCAACTTTAAACATTCTATTACGCGGGGTAATTCACTTGAACTGAATGATTTTGTCGCGAGTTCGCAGCCTTGAATGAACCTATAAACCTATTTTCGTAGATAGGCACGCCTTCGTACGTCCCTATTTCTGCCGCCTCTTTATGATGCAACGAACTTTCTGTTGCTAACTTTAATTCCTCCTGCAAATGCCTATTCTATACTTGTAATTCCTTAATCCTAGCCTGTTGGACAATTAGTTTCTCTACCAACTCTGTCGATATGTCTCCCCTTTGTAACAACTCACGCAACCTTTCGTTTTCCAAATCTAGCTCCTCTGCTCTACCTTGGTCTCCTATTCTCAGTTGCTGCACCTCGCTTAATTTCGTTCTAAGAGCCTCAAAGTCTCTCTTATACTCCTCAAACCTATTTGCTTGAGCAATACTTTTGTGGTCATGATACTTGTCTACGAAATCAAATACTACGTCCGCCTTCTCTACTTTTGTTAAATTTTTCCCCACCGTATGTGATTGTAGCAGCGCGAAATTATCCTTGTTTGATATCACTACTCTTGCTCTGACCCACAATTTTTCTAAAAATCTGTCCAATTCTCCTAGAAGATCTAAATACCTTGTTTCTTCATCACTACAGGCGTTCCCTAATCAATCAATTGAAATTATCGTTAACTTTGTTCCTTATTCTTTCCTTATTTACTTGTTTGTATTGCTTAAGGGGGTCTTCTCATTGAGCAACTTTTTTTCGACTTTTTTTTGCATTTATTTATAGCTTGGGTAGTTGAGAATATGCCCCCAAAAGGATTTTTAGAAATTCGAAATACTTTAGAAGATACAGCCTTTTTTGTGAAGCAAGGTCTTCGTCAAAATTAGCTATTTTTTTTCGACTCATTTTCGAACGAAGCGGCATAAAGTAACCACCGAATTCCGTTGAAAATGTTTATTGTTAGGTAAAAACGTGTTTGCACACATATTCATACAAACATACGAATACACATTTCGGCTTATTTTAGGGGTTGAAGCATTTTTTGAGTCCAGGTGTTCAACTGACAGCATCATTTAGTTCAGTTTGTATCGAGTTGAGCAACAGACGCGTGCGCTTCAGTGAACGAAAAAGTAAATTTTTCATAAATTTATTGTGATATTTGTAAAATGGATCGGAAAAGTAATAAAATAAAAAAAAAAACGCCCAAGTGAGCGTCAGAATCGTGCTAAAAAACGCGGGTTTAGTGGAAATCAGCATCTTAGACCAGAGGATTCTGAATATACCAGTACATCGGCCAAGAAATTCAAGAATAACGAAGACGACGAAGTATCAATCAAAAACAATTTGAAGTATTGCATTCTCGAGTTCTGTTCTGTGTTTACCACGTTGTCAGCGTTGGTAATTTGTGCCTCATGCAAGCAAAAAATTGAGTTCTCAGAAGCCTCACCAAATGGAGTTGGATTTAAAATCGCTTTGAACTGCGCCTGCCCACGCACAACATATATTCCTTCGTCACCTATGATCGGAAAATCATATGAAATTAATCGACGCTTGGTTGTTGCCATGCGGCTTTTAGGGATTGGGCCAAAAGGTATAACCATGTTTTGTGGCCTCATGGACCTCGGACAAAGTTTGTTCAACAATCTGTACTATACTATCCTACAAAATTTGTACGTTGCTGGAAAAGCCATGTACGAACATGTCATTTCAAAAGCTATTGGAGAAGAAAAAGAGGCTATGATCGAAGCGAATCCAGAGTGCGATCCCACTTTATTTACTGTGTCGGGGAATGGGACTTGGAAGAAGCGTGGCTTTGCTTCCCTATATGGTGTCACAACTTTGATTGCCAAGCATACCAAAAAAAATGTTGACACTGTCGTAAAATCTCGTCTGTGTAACAGCTACAAATATTGGGAAGTATTTGGCTTGATACTCATGACGAAGAATGCACCATAAACCATGAAGGAAGCTCTGGGAAAATGGAGGTGGACGCTGTAATAGAGATGTTCTCCAGGTCGTTTGAAACACACGGCATAAAATATGTAAAGTATATCGGCGATGGTGATTCGCAGACCTTCAAAGGTGTATTAGATGTCGACCCCTATGACGGTGACCCTATAGTGGAAAAGAAAGAATGCATTGGGCATGTGCAGAAGCGAATGGGCACGCGACTTCGAAAAATAAAAAAAAGGAAATAAGGGCATTGGAGGCAAAGGTGCGGGCAAGCTCACCGACAAATTAATATCCGAGTTGACCACATATTATGGCCTTGCGATCCGCCGTCATCCTGACTCCGTGGAGGATATGAAAAAGGAAATTTGGGCCACTTTTTACCATAAGTACTCCACCGATGATAAACCGCAACACCAAAATTGCCCCACCGGTGCGTCAAGCTGGTGCGCATGGCAGAAAGCAGCTGCTGAAGGTACGTTAGATAGCTTTCACCACACGTATGCACCTCTCGACAAGAAGGTGATGGAGGTAATAAAACCAGCTTACGAAGCGCTGTCGGCAGATAATTTGCTTGAAAGATGCCTTGGATCTGAAACTCAGAATTCCAATGAGTCCTACAATTCTGTTCTTTGGTCACTTTCGCCCAAACACATCAACTCAGGCGCACGCACCATCGAAGTGGCCAATTTCATTGCAACGTGCCTCTTCAACGAAGGTTTTATACCCATACTTAAAATTATGGGTTTGATGGGTATTGCGATTGGCAAAAACGCATACGAATACGCACTATCTCGCAATGAAGACAGATTGAACCGATCAGAGACTCGAGCTGCGGCATCATCAAAAGCTGGCAGAACGGCTCGCAGAGCAGAGAGGGCAGCAGAAAGCAGTTTCTACGAAAAAGAGGAAGGTGGCCTGTATGGAGCTGGCATCGCCGACTAATATTTGTAAGTAAAAATTGTCAGCTCTTTAAAACTGCATTTAAACATTTTTGATTTTTTTTTTTTTTCCCAAAAAAATTACTTCAAACTTTAAACGCGTTTATCTCGAACCCACGTTTTTCGAACTGGCGGCCATGATATCTCCAGTTCAACTGAACCGATTTTCATGAAACAAAGTGGAATCGACGCAGAATTGTCACCATTCTCGGGTGAACCTCGACCATAATTTTAAAAAATTTTTTACTATTTTTTTTTTACACTCAACTACAAAAAAAGAACCCGAAATTGAAATTTTTTTTTTGAATGGCCGCCATTTTGTCGAAAAAAATCACAAAATTAAGCTTGAGGTTCACCCGAGAATTACATCTATACTGATTATAACCCCGTTTTTTTTTTCATTTCGGACGCTCCGGAGACCCAGAATCGTGGCCGCCGTGACGACACCTTTTTTTTCACCACCAACTTCAAAGTTAAAGTTTTCATTACTTTTTGAACAGCCCACGTATCGAGGCAAAAAAAAATTTTTTATTTACTTTGAACCTTTTGTAATACAATAAATAAAAAAAGTTTTCAATTATTCTTTGCGTTTTCAAATAAGAATTTTTTTAAAAAGGGTCCAAAAAACGGGTTTTGAATGAGAAGACCGCTTTAATTTGCTTTTCTTCAACTTTATTCTACCTTTAGTTTACGTGGGCGCCTGGCAATGTAAAACCAATTTAGTCAGTTCACTATAGTAAAAACAAAAGAAAATTTTTTCATCATTCATAATTCTTTTTCTTAATTCATTCTTTTTTCGTAATTCATTTATTTATTTCTTGATTCAAATATTCATTACATCCAATACATAATTCCCTCATAATAATCCATAAAAACATAAAAATTATTATTATTTTCTTTCATAATACAACACGATACATGAATTCATTCAATCAGCTGCAAGTAGTCCTTGTTTACAGTCAAAAAAAAAATGTTTTCTTCCTGGTTCCTGGTTCCTGTTCATCATTGGGCTTAGCTCTAAAAAGAATATCTATTTCTTTTTTTTTCTCTAGTTATATAAAAATTGTATTTCTTTGTTTTTTTTTTTTTTTTTTTTAAAATCAACTTCACTATTTTAACTGGTTGCGATCGGACGTGGAACACAACACTACTTCGCGAAAAACATTTAACTCAAAACAATTCAACTCAAAAAAAATTTTTTTTTTTTTAAAAACTTTCAAAACTCCACGGAAATATATCTTTTGAAAACTGTTTCCATTGCAATACTTAAAAAAAATATTTGTTTTTTTTATATATTATATATAGATATTTTTTATATATATAAAAATAATTTGTATAAATATATTTATATATATTTATATATTCTTATATATTTTTTTTATATATTATTTTATATTATATATATATATATTTTTTATATATATATATGTATATTTTATATATAAAGAATATTTTACATATTCTTTCAATGTATCTTTCCTTTATTCTCAAAAATTTTCTTTTTTCAAAATATTCTCCTTTCAATTTATTTTTCCTTTATTTCCTTCCTTTACAAATTTACTAATTTTAATTTTCCTTTTTCCAAAATATCCTTGCTAAAAAAAAATATCCTTGCCCATGAACAACAAAGGATCCTACTAACTGATTCACAATTATCCTTCTTCAAAACATCCTTGCTGTTCCCCTGAACAGAAAGGATCCTACCGGCTGCGCCAAAAAAATGTTGGTATCCTCCATATGAGGATACCCGTAGGTTCTTCTCTAAACAATCCTACCGACTGTCCCTATTTAAAAAAATGCACGCGAGTTACATTTATGCCTCTAGGGCATAGATGTACATCGCGTGTTGACTTTTTGGGTAGATGTGCAGCAAGGCGTTGCCGTCAGTCGAAGCATTAAAATGCCCCTTTTATTTGTGTACTATTCTAAAGGATCACCAGCCCCTTTGTGTACTATTTTAAAGGCTCACCAGCCCCTTTTTATACTTACGTTAATGTGCACTATCCAAAGGAAAGAAAATACTGTTGCTGCGTCTTCAGACTCTTTATTTCTTCTCTATCTTCAACTTAAAAGCACCGATATTTATAACGAATATCTGGCTGCCTCAATCTTTACATTCTTACTTAATTACTTAGTTGACAGTTTTTTGTCACATACTTAAATTTGACTTACTTACTAATTGGCTAATTGTAACACTTATTTAATCTACAAGTTATTTCCCCATAACTTGACCGAGTTTCAAGTTATACGGAAACGTTCTTGTTTAACATATGTAAAAATGCTCAAGTTGCATTTTATTAATCATATTTTAATTTTCCAAAGGCGGACCTCTTGTACGCTTAATATTGTCCCAGTTCAAGCTACAGTTAATAAAATACCGTAAATGCATGTAATTACAACAATAAAATAATATTAATTAAAAATGCTGTGAATGCATTTTGCGCTCAATGCGGAAGGCAAAGCGGTGTCAGTTTATTTCTCAAGTTGAGACAACAACAACACACGGGCGCTACGGCTTGTTATTTAAGCTGGTCGCTGGGTACCAGCTGGTAGCACGCGACGAGCTTAAATTGTTTTACGCCTTATTGCTGACCCTGCACGTTTCATGCACTTGAACATGGCATTGACTTTGAATTTATTAAGTGAATTATGAACTGATAATTATTAAATATTCTTGTAGGCTACCAGAGGTAGTGCCTATAAATATGCATTGATTTAAGTCTTGTTTTATTTGTTGGAACTAGTTGATACTAGTTCACAACAATTTGTTTAGTTTTGTTTTGCAGCACTGCACTGCATGAAATTTTTTTAATTTAAAATGGTCGTTTATAAGAAAAGAAGTTGGTTTCCTACAAACGATGTTTTAAATTACAAAAAATAAATTCTTCATTTGCCGCAATTGAAAATCGCACGCGCTTATGACAAGCAAAATTAATTTTCAGCAAATAAATAACCCGTTTCCCCCAACTCTTTCCGTTTCTCGTAACTGTTGAAACTATTGCAAACAATGTTTTTAAGCATGAGAAACGAATTTCGTTTGCGGCAAACTGGCGATAAACTTTTTTTTTTTTTTGCATGCAGGCCTTTTGAAGTTAGCCTGAAAATAAAAATTTGTAATTCAGTTTTATAAAATAGTATAGATATAGATAATAGTGTTGACATGGTTGGAATGGGTTTAAAAGTATTTTCTTACCACTCAGTAAATAAAATAAAATAGGCCTTATTTAATAATATTTGCATAGGTTCAGTGCAGTTTTTAATTTCAGTGGACGAAATTATACACTAACGCTATGAAGTGCTAGTTTGACCGTTGGTCGACTTAAAGGGCATAATTACCATTTTTAGGATGCCCTGCCCCTTAGAGACGACTTTTTCAAGACTGTTTTAACTTGCAACTTTTTCGTAATGTCAGATATTTCCACTTTTCCAAAAAACCTCAACTCAATATAAGCTGCATTTCCGTGGCACTGGATCAGATCAAATCTCAGTGGAACAGTCTTAGTTCAACTTTATTACAAATTGGCACCACTGGCGATGAAGTGCCAAATTACGAATGCGAGCAGTGAGACGGAAAATCAAATAAGAGTAATTCAGATTTGCCAACTACGTTCGTTTTGAAAAAAGTACTTTAAACTCTGCAGCATTTTAAGATCAGAAATAGAGCCGGGAAAAGAGCTGGTTCTAATTTTTGTTTTTGCATTGCGAATAAAATAGAGCCACACTCTAGATCAACGACCACGGGAATGCAGCTATTATGTTCAAACTATTTAGATTTGCATTCTTTATGCCGCCTTAATTTTTGCAATCGCTTTTACTCCCCCTTATAAAATTGGTCAACGGTTACACTGTGAAGTGCCGTAAGAACATGCTAAAAAATTCTTCTATTTTGTATTCAACCGAACAGCTTATGTTCTCAAGAGGCTTTTCATGGCAGTTTTTACTCTCTGAGGTTTGCCATTGTCTGCAGAGAGGTGACGGCCGAACAGAAAAATTAATTCAATTGAAAAAATTTTCTGTGTCAGATGGAGGATTCGAACCTGAGTTCTCTGGCGTAAGAGTCACACACTCTACCCACTACGGCATGGCCGCCACATTTTCATAATTCACGGCCGCCACAATCATAAATTTAATGCACTTCTATTTTTGTTAACCATCTTCTACCGTGCTGTTAACATCGAAACATTAGGGGCTTTCGCATGGTCCAACAAATTGGATGGCACGTTGTACGATAAGTTTTTTGGCAAAATTTGATTGAGCGTTCAGACGATCCAACTTGTGAAACAACATCATTATTTGCAAACTCTCAAGCAGAGCACTTCCGCGGATGAAAAAATATTTTTGGCTATTTTTATAACTTTTTATATTTTTACTTTATTTTCGATTGCTTCAACTTTTTCTTTCCATATTTCAGGAAAAGTTTTAAAAATTTAATAAATTCTATCCAAAATTCAATGTTTGGAATAACCGGTGCAATGTTTACCGTGCATCGACTAAAACAGAATGAAAAAATGCAGCGAGTTGGATCAATGGTCCAATTTGTTGGACAATCGCCAGAAAAATAAAATTTTTTGATTTTCATCAACATGTTGGACCGACTCTCGTTTTTAGCTCACGCACGGTACTACTAGTCATCCAACATGCCATGTTGGTCCAATTTGTTGGACCATGTGAAAGCCCTTATTGAAGTTACAGCAACAACACTAAAAATATTCTCTAAATATAAATATTTGCTTATAGAAAACATTCTTTAGAGAAGCAAAGGTATTTTTAAATGTTGCTAGATTTTTCCCACTATCCAAATTCTCTCCAATGCGATCTGAAACTTTTTCTTGTAAATAATAAATATTTTTCAACTTCGTTCAAATTAATTTTTCATCATCATCATAAATTTAAGAGGCTGTTTGACGAAGTTTAAAATATATATATTTTCTGACATTTTTTTAGTGTTCAAGTAGGCTTGTTGTGGGTCTAAAACCGTATTACCTTAATACGTTATTACTTTTATAAATAAAATACTTTTAATTGATAATTTTATTTTAATTTATTGTGTTAATCTTTAAATATTGCTTTTTCATTTTAATTTAATTTTTTTAATTTACCTGATTTATTGCTTTAATATTTGGAGATACATTTTTGCCAGTCTGTTTTGAACATTTACATTATATTTTTTGTTCGTTGAATTTGTGCAAAAAACAAAAATTAACAGCTATAAAATAAATATTACAAAAATAATTCATATGATAAATACTAAATTACATATTCCAAAAAGAGAAAATATGTTCCTTTTAACTCAAAGTGTATTTAGAAATTTTGTTTGTCATTCGTTTTTTTCAAATAAAACCCTATAAAAAATTCTATTTTCGTTTTTCATATCGAAGCCATTATTTTCATCACTTTGAATGATGTTGTCACAAAAATAACTTTTTCCCTATAAAGGGTAAAAACATTTTTAAGTTTAATGATATTTTCAAGTTATTAACATTAAATATCATTTCAATAATATCTCTATTATCACATTTATTAGTTATTCTAAAAACAATTTCACATAACATTTGTAATAGTCACCGTTATTATAATTATCATAAATACTGGTAAACATTTTGTCACAACAACAAAATAACTTTATAATTTTATTCTATGTTATATTTATTCTGAACCAGAAAACAAGGTCCAGGTTAATATTTTATATTAAAGTATTTAACTTTTATTTGCCAAAAATGTATTTATTTATTTAATTTAAGTTTTTTGGTATTATTTATTTAACTTATATTCACTGAAATTGAATTTTATTATTGCCCAAAAATGCATTTATTAATTAAATTTAATGTGTTGTATTTATTTAAGTTATACTCAGCAAAAATTTTATTGCTCAAAAATTCATATGATAATTTAATTTAATATTTTGAATTTATTTCCGTTATATTCAGTCACATTTTTTAGATGAAAGTATTTAACTTTTATTTCGTTAAAATTTACTTATTAATTTAATTTATTTTTTTAACTTATTTAATACATATTCACTTAAATTTTTCATATTATAGTATTTTACTTGTTTTGTCTCAAAATGTTTTTATTAATTCAATTTATTTTTTTTTGCACTTATTTTTTAAGTTATTTTTATTTATTTATTTTTTATTTAATTATTGAATTTAATTGAATTCAATTTATTTTTTTGAATTTATTTAAAATATATATAGCAAAATGTGTACTGCTTAAAAATGCATATGGTTATTAAACATAATTTTTTGTATTTATTTATCTAATATGCAGTAAAAATTTTTATATTTTTTATTGTTTATTTTATTGTTCAAAAAACACCCGATGGATAAATGGTCTAATATACACCCTTTGTTCAATGAAATTCGTCGTTACAATACTTTTGTATCAGAGAACGTCACTGCATACAACTTGAATAAATAAATTCAAAACATAAAATTTTTGAACAAAAGTTAAATTAAGCTGAATATAAACAAAATAAATTCATTAAATAAAAACAAAGACTGCCAAAAATGTATCTCCAAATATTGAAGCAATAAATTAGGTAAATTAAAAAACTAAATAAAAATGAATCAGCAATGTCAAAAGATCTACACAATAAATTAAAAAAAAATGATAAATTAGAGGTATTTTATTTATGAAAGGAATGAGGTATTAAAGTAATACGGCTTAAGGCCCACAAGAAGCCTACTTGGAACACTAAAAAAATTTCAGAAAATGTATATTTTTAAAACTTCGTCAAACAGACACTTGAATTTATGATGATGATGAAAAATTAATTTGAACGAAGTTGAAAAATATTTATTATTTACAAAAATAAATTTTAGATCGTATTGGATAGAGCTTGGATAGTGGGAAAAAATCATTACATCATTACATTTAAAAATACTTTTAACAAGTTTTTAAATATCAAGCGCGACTTTGCTTCTCTAAAGAATATTTTCTATAAACAAATATTTAGCTTAATTAGAAAATCATCTAACCTGCTTACTGAAAAATATTTAATTAATTTCTTCCATAATTTTTCATAAATATCTTTTTTCAGGAAAAAAAGTTACTGTGTTATAATTATAACAATAATTTGACAAATTTTTTGAATGGAAATTAGTGTCTCTAAAAAACTAAATTCATGAATATGTTCTTAAAAACATTAAAACTTTGAAGTAAGTATCTATTAATAATATCTAAGGTTTTATATAACTATGTAGCTATATTAACAAAATTCCAATTGCAAGCTATCTCCAATTGGAATAACCTCAGATACCAAGATTAGAATAATTCATAGTATAACAAGCACAGCTGACTACAACAACACATCTTTGATGTTCCTAAAGTCCTAGCAAGAAGAAAAAAATCCTAGCTTACTATACCAACAACAAGCATGGTTGTCGATAAAATTCTAGCTTACTATAGAGTAGCAACAACAACAAGCAGACAACCTCGTCTTGTTGTCGAATTTCAGCAAGCAGCACGGCAGAGGGTAGAAACGATTCGGCAGCATAAACTGATCGAACGCTGCTTGTTGCTTGGCAGTTAGAAAGCAAAATATAAAAAATGCCTGCCAATTTATGCTATTCACCTGATCGAGTGCTGCCTGCATGTTTTCTAGTTGCTTGGCTTGGTTGCTAATGTCGCTTGGTGTCTAACCGTTACTTTTTCTACTCGCTATCGATGTTTACTCGCCCGTGCTCGTCTGTTTCTGAAGCAAGGTCTTATGTGTATATACATGTATATATTAATGGTATTCATGCAATGCCGAACATTTTCCGATGCCGAATATCTGAAAATATTCGCTGTTTTTGCATGAGGTACCTTTTTTTAGTTATCGGCGAATGCCGTATATCAATCAGCTGTTCTTTAAATTGCATTGAAAAAGTGGCAACATTGGTTTAATATTTGTATTAAATATATGTAAAATATTTGAAAGGTGGCAGGTTGCCGAAAATATTCGGCGCTATTTACGCATCAAAATCGTGCGAAAAACTGGAAACTATGCCGAATATCAGATTCCATACAAATTTTAACAGTTCATATTCGGCGTTTTCGGTTTTTCCGATTTTCGGCATATTCGGCTCGTTTTCGGCATTGCATGAATACCCTTATTATGTATATATATGTCTTTGCAGATGAAATAAATTATGCGTCAGAATAAGTTTTTAAAACTTCATCTCAATACATTTTACAAGAGATGAACATAATTCAAGTTTTTTTCGATGTTGTCGTGTAAGGATACAACTATTTCAACTTTGAAGGAGGTGGAGTATTTCTTTATGCATGTTTAAATCTTAAAACGTTTTTCCTATGACGATATTGAAAAATAAAAGACGATATATTTTCTGTAAAAGTATTTGCTACTTAAATTATAATTGGTAAGAAACAAAAATTTATACATATTTTTTATATACATCTTGGACTCTGCTTAGGAGAAAAAAAATCACCAATTTGTTTAGTCAATTTTGGATTGAAAAATCGAAAAAAATGGCACATAAAGTTATTTGGCAAATTTAAATTTCGTCGCGAGAATTTTTTAGAATATTTTTTTTCTTTCCTAACAAAAAACCTCAAATTTAAAGTTTATTAACCTCACTATAGTATCATGGTGGAGTGCTTTTGAAAAAGCTGCAAAAACGCACTAAGCTTACAACATAAGCTTACATTAAAATTGAAATTTCTGCATTAAAATTTTAAAATTGGAGTAAAAAATTTATTTTTCGTCCAATTTTAACAAATAGTATATTGTTAGAAAGAGGAAAAGAATGAAAGAAGAAAAGAATTGTTATATGTTATGTTATTACAAAAATATTTAAATGTGATATTTGTTTTAGATTTTTTGCCATGTAAAATTGAGGGAATAATTGGGGTAAAAAGACGGTCTTATATATCAACGTATTAACGTAGATACATTTAGAACTAACAAAAATGACTTTTATTGAAAAGGTTTATTTTTTAATGTGAACATCAAAATTTAAAAATGGCAAAGTCAAACGACAACAAATGAAAAGTGTGATTATGGAAATGCTGAAGAAAGTTGTTCTGTATGTAAGATTAAGGGTATCAACACATTAGTTATTTTGTAGTGGCACAGCATGACCACTATACCGTACATGCAAAACAATTAGTAATAACACAAATTCAACCCAAATAATTTGTTCTCTTTCTTTTATTCTTTCGTACTTTGTAGCAATGCTGATCATGTTGCATTCAATCGCAACACTTTTTACTACGGCCAGCGTGAGTAATGCAATCAATGCATTTGCTGTCACACTGACCTAGCCAGCTATGTAAATGCAAGCGCAGCATAATTTCTTATTGGCTGCGACGATAATATCAGCCAATGAATGGAAGAAAAACTAATAAACGACTGACTCAATGTATTTTTGTATTGAGTGAAATTAAAATTGGAGGAGGAGTTTAAGAAAGTAGGGATTTTAGAGTAGTATTATTTTAATATAAATAAGACACAAATTTTTAAATAAAACTTAGAATTAATCTAGCGTAAAAACTAGTTGGTTTTCCTTTTTTTTAATTATACCAAGAGCGGCAGCAATGCCATTATTTTCAGTTTGCCGAAGTTGGCAGTTAGTGCAAATTACAGTTAGAACACATATTCTTCCCTGCCCTGACACATATCTTTTACAATTTTTTGTAAATTTAAAAAAGTGCGTAAAAATTAAGCACAAAAATAAATCCGAGTTTTTCGAATTGAGCAAATAGTAGTACATGTACAATTTAGGTGGTACGAATGTTCATTAATAGTAGTTCAATAAAAATTTGGTTAGTACGGAAGACGAATAGTAGTACATGTACTAATATTTCAGTTCATTCGGCAGCACAGGTTAGCGTCATTATTGATAACAGAAAACGTTCGTGGCGAAGTCGCGGACCATTTCGTCCTGCTAGTAAATTATATATGCAGCAAACACACTAATGTCTATTAATATTGACAACGGTCCATTTGTTTGCTTGTCTTTGTGTCCTAGCGTTTGGCCTAGCATTTGGTAGAAAACATCTACGCCTCCTTTTGCCCGGCAGCAAAATGTAATAATTTCTAGTTTGCTATAAGGGGATGTTCATAAATTGCGTAACACTTTTAGGGGAGCGGGGAAAGGGGGTCGAACATTTATGATGAAGTGGGACATGGGGGAGGAAGGACTGGAAGTCGGTTGTGTGCTACGTAACAAAAAATAATGTTTGAATTCAGTTTTAAAAATTTTAAATTTTATTTAAATTTAATTTTATTTTAAAAATTGCTTTTTTTTATCAATAAAAAAAACACACCTAATAAAACGAAAGGACCACAAACTGAAAAAGATAGCTAAAACTCTGTTTTAATCGAGCAATGGTATAAAAAGGACTTGAAACACCTTCATTAAGTGTTCATTAAGCTTCAAATAACAGTTTTTTTGCTGAACTGAAGTGTGAATTCTTACTCTAAAGCAGTCATCAAAAATAGCTGTTAAAACTTCACGTTCAAAGCGAACATCAAAGAGTTATAAAAAAACTAAAACAAATAACAGTTTTTTACAATTAAATTTGTATCGCAACACCAACATGTTGCTTTTGCTAACGTCAGAAAAGTTTTATTTGTGTTTAGCTATGTTCACATGGTCAAATATTTCATAAAATTGTTGGTCAAACACAATAGAATAACGTGAAATTTCCATGTAATATTTCCATAATAATGAAACTTATATATACTTTTTCAAGCTTTTTTCATAACAAACTGCCAAATCCCAATGAGCATTGTGGCGAGGGGTGATTCGATAACGAATCGCTTGTGAATCTTTTTTTTTAAGTTTTCGAATAGTTTCATACCGACTTCATCAGAGGTTGGCTTGATGATTAAAAACAGAACCGATTAAAATCACGACTTTCCTAAACTCCATTTAAGATGTTTTGAAACAAAAAAAAAAAACGATTTTTTCCGACTTTTCAATATACAAATATTTTTAAAAAAGCAGAATTGTTTACTAACTTTCTATTCTTAATACGTCATTTAAGCGAATATTTTTGTTTTTTAAATTTTATGTTTTTTTTTAATTTTAAGTGAAGAAAGACTTAAATATAAATTTTCATAAATTTTTATATGAAAAAATTTTGTGAAATATTTTTACTTCTGTTATGTTATTTCGTTCTTATTCTTCATATAAATAATTTCCACTTATAATTTGTATACGTATAAGATTTTCATATGAATAAGTTCTCGTTAACAAATTGCTTTTTGTTGTTTTGGCGACTCGTTAACAAATTGCTTTTTATATTTTTATATTTTGCTTTTTATAGTTTTTGGCGACTCGTTAACGAATTGCTTTTATTAGTTTTGACGACTCGTTAACGAATTGCTTTTTCATAGTTTTGGCGACTCGTTAACGAATTGCTTTTTTCGGTTTTGACGAATGTATAACGAAGCCTAAAAAAGTTGGTCAAAAAATTATAAAAAAAATTATTTCAAACTTTTGAAAAGCCAAATCTTTAAAAAAAAATACCTTAATAAGAAAAAAAACAACGAAAAGAATACATTTTTTTTTACCAAGTTGGGGTTCAAAATCATGTCCGCGAATGCTGGCTTTTATTAACAAGCAAATTAAGCAAGATATATTCAGCATCTGAAAGAACTGAGTGTGTAAGGTGCCGGACTAGCATTCAGTAGACGTGGTTTCGATTCTTGATATGGTAAGCTTGAACTTAGTTTTTATTTTTTTTTTATATTTTATTTCTTATTTTTTATATGATTTATATGATTCGTTATCGAATTGCTTCTTTTAGTTTTGGAAACTCGTTAAAGAATTGCTTTTTATAGTTTTGGCGACTCGTTAACGAATTGCTTATAATAGTTTTGGCGACTCGTTAACAAATTGCTTTTTTCGGTTTTGACGATTCATTAACGAAAGAGGAATTTCTCCCGCTCGAGATATTATAAATGAATCGCTACTAATAATTGCTAATGAATGAAATGTACGAGGAAATGATTCGTAAACGATAACATTAGTGAATCATTTTGTTTATTGGGATTATAAAAAAAACCAAAAAAATTTAAAACAGTTAAAGTGTGACGTTACGTTGGGTGGAGAGGGGGGTGCGAGGGGTTAATTTGAAGACCTTGTGATGAAGTGTGACATAGGGGGAGATCTAAAAATTCGTCAAAAATATGTTACGTAATACATTTACTCTGTTTCTCCGCCACTTACTCGAACGTTCCGCTTCCGAAAAATAACTAACAGTATTGTTGTACATTGTGGATAGCAAAATCACTTAATGTGTTTTGCCTTGCGCGTATGAACACATTGTGACATTTCTCCGAAAGGCAAAAATGAACGACCCGATATCTTGTCTTTTATCCCTAATTACATCTTTTCTATAGGATTTTCTTTTCACAGCGTTCCCAACATTGTCAGTTTACGGGAAAGGAGGCGCTCCGCCAAGGGTATTTGGTAAAAAATTATCCATTTTTATTTTGAGTTCACTTCTCTGGAATAGACCTGATCGGTCTTTAACCACTCTTACCAACTTTAACGGTTGTCCTTGGAGTTGATAGGAGTTATTGGCATCACAAATCCACACAAACTTTAATCCCATATTTCACAGGCTTTGAGGAAATATACTGAGTGAACTTTGTTCCAGCTCGCTAAAGTAATAACTGTTCGTCGATTGTTAAATTGTAGATCCTGTGGAGTCAGCCGCTCTTGACGTTCGGGGCATATTGATACAATTCGATCTTCGTTAGAGCAATCCTTTATTAAATGTGTTGAAAGAATTGACCTAGGGTTTTGAAAGCAGTATTTCTTACAATTAACAGATAATGAACTACAATACATATATTTGGAAAAGATCTTCAAGATCTTTTTTGGAGCTTCTGGGCCGAATTCAACGTCGCACAGTTGTTTCATCTCATACAATGGTTGAAATAAAATAGAAGGAGTTGTCGTAGACTACTGAAATTTGGTGTGTTAGAATTAGCTCCATTAGAACAAATTTAAAAATATTTTGTAGTCCGTCAAAAACTACGCCTACTTCCCATATAACACACAAATTCAAAACAATATTTTTGATTTTTATTGTAGCTATATCAAAACAACTCAATCAAGAATATAAAATGGGTCTGTTGATTAAAAAAAAAAAATGATTACCACGCCCACCTCCCACACAAAATTTGCATAGCATCTAAAACTCAGAAAGGACACATTGTAGATCGATAAAATTTTGTATATAAGTTGCAATTAGCTCTACTAGAGCACATACAGCCTACAGCCACGCCTATCTCCCATATAACACAAAAAAGTAAATCTCTTTTTTTATTGAACCTACACTCTAAAAAATAAATACAAATTTACTATAACTATAATAGTTATTTTTTGTTTAAAATTCAACTGGAGTGTAATTTCACTGCAAGTTTTATTGTAAATTTTTAATGTTTAAAATTATATACAAACTTTAGTAAAATTAAGCAACATATGTTGAATTTTGCTGCAATATTAATATTAAATTTTTTTTTTATCATAAATTTCATTGCCAATAGACATATATATGTGTTGAATTTTCAACATCTATTGTATAATTGCATCATATTCTCATTCACGTTTGGTTATGAGCAAGTAAGTAGCTTATTATTCAGTCCGGTACACGCTTCTCTAACTACAAAAATTGTGTTAAATAACGTGTTTTAATTTTAAGCTAAGATTGTAAATATTTTTTGCTTTGTAATGTACTCAATATTTATATAGGAATGTGAGTGTGAGAGTGCTTAATAAATTTTCCAAAATTGATTTTAAAAATGCTTGGTTTTATTTCTGTTTTATTTCTATAACTCTAACGTCAAATTGATATAGCTTCTTGGTGCAACGGTCTTGAAAGTTTTTCTTTTTTTTTATTCAGATTTGTGTGTTTTATTAAAATTAAATCAATAATAAAATTAGTTGAAGCTTACTACAGTTTTAGTTGCCAAACACATGTTAAATATTAATAAATAGCTGTAGTGAATTTTATATTACTACATTATTGTAGTCAAAGTAAACAAAAGTTGTTGAATATTATTCATATAAAGGTTGTAATTCTGCAACAGTAATACAAAAATGTTAGCAACATTAAACAACTAATGTTTAAGCTTACTACAATACATGTATAAAGGCTTAAATATTACCATATATTTTAAGCAAAATTAAACACCAACTGTTAAATTTTACTAAATACCAATAGTAAACAACAAATGATGAACTTTATAAAGGTGTGTAAGTTTACTACAGTTATAGTAGCTAAACTGTTGCCTACAACTATTGCAGTAAATTTCAACAAAAACTTTTTAGAGTGTATATTGTACTAAAGAACGCACCTTCAACAATGTTAACTAACTAACTATTATTCAAACGAGAAGTACTGCAATTCTAGAAATTGTGTACTCTACATAATTGAATAGCATAAAAGCATATTTTCCATAAAAAAACTTATAGTTTGTCTTAGCCCACAGACAGAGCCTTCCACAAACATAATATTTTTAACGAACGAACAAAATTTTAATTTCGATTTTCTACGAACAAACGAACGAACAACTATTTTCTACGAACGAATGAACGAACATCAATTTTCTACGGACGAACCACCCCCTATCTATCACCCTTCTTTGGGTCCTATACAAAAACCTTATATTTTCTACGAACGAACATGCATTTTCTACGAACGAACGAACATCTATTTTCTACGAATGAACATCTAAGTTTTTCTACGAACGAACGAACAAACATCTATTTTCTACGAACGAACTAAGGAACGAACATCTATTTTCTACGAACGAACATCTATTTTCCACGAACGAACGAACGAACAAAATATTTATTTTATTTTTCTACGAACGAACGAACGAACAAATATTTCGGACCAAGCATATATATTTAAGCAAGCTCTTAGTTGTATTTTTAGGCAAGACATGCGCCTATGTTTCATTCGGTGTCGAAAACCAACAAAGATCTGCAATAAATTATTGTAAGTTTTTGCTTTTACGAGTATAGCGGTCTTCCATAGCTCGGCGCTTTTAGTGAAAGAATTCACCTTGTTCGTCAAAATGAAAATGGATAAAATTAATCTTCAGAGACATTCGGACTCCCAGTTAGAGATGTAACGATACAAGTAAATACAAGAAGGTATCGATACTTTTGTTTCGATACCCATTTTTTTTGGATCCAATACTTTTTTCCGATACTTACTTGGTATCGAAAAATAAGTACTTGTATCGAATCATTTTTGTGTGCAAACAGCTCAAAGAAAATTAGAAAAAGTGTCAACACGGCCTTAGCAAAATAACGCATTTTCGAACGCTCCCTAAAATTTGACGTTTATTTTCTTTGTTTCATTAGCTTTTATTTTCATACCAACCATTATTAGTGCTTCCTTCCAAAAATACGCAGGCCGATTTTGACGAAATAATATTGTTTTTAAGTGTTTTAAGATTATGCCGCCTCCAACTTCTAAAGTTTGGGGATATTTTGTAAGAAAAAACGATTTAAATGCGCAATGCGAACATTGCTTTAAAAAAATTAAATATTCGGGAAACACCTGAAACTTATTTAAGCACGTGAAAATACATGGAGCCATTAGGATTCTCAAGAAGAGTTCATGTTCACGTTCAATTTCAAATCGTGGCGAAAGTGAGGCAGGTGAAACGTAAGTAATGTGGTTTCAATTTGGTAGAACGAAATTATTTATTTCTGTTTTTAGCAAAATTACTGAAAATGGAACATCTTCTTCGAAAACGGCTGAGACAAATGATCCCAATTTTGACTCAAATAGTGAGAAAAAGCTACACAATCCTTTAAAGGAGGCGTTCGGTCGAGTCTCCACAAATGAAGGTAACAAAAATGCATTTAAGCAATAGGTGGTATAAATTTACAAGTTGGCCACTCTCTTTAATTTTTTTGATATTTTCATTGTATGTCGCCTAAGCCTAAAATAGGTGCCGCTCTCTTACGGTTTAGGAGATAAAATTTATGATAGTTTGAAAATATAGGTATTAAAATCTACCTGTATTTTTGACACAACGCCCCTTTTTCTTTATTTAATGTTTTTATAAAGCATATATTGAACTCATGAACCCATTTGCATTAAAAAATATGACTCCCTCTTATAGTTTAGGAGGTAATATTCATAGAAGTTAGGAAAAACTAACTTCATATAAACTCCAATTTCCAAGATAACATCCGTAGTTGGTAATATATAGGAACAAATGTATAAAAATTTACTATAATCTTCGTTTTATTAATCTCTCTATTATGTATCTTTTTTATTAAAAATTTAAAACAAAAATCGCTCGATTTTTCATTAAAATTTTCGACTGCGGCGCTTTTAAATAAATAATATTTTTATTAAAATAAAATTTAAAAAAAGACTATGTAGGTGAGCTAATTTTTATTTAATTATGCATATAAATATATATTTTTGAAATTTTTTAACCTTAAACGGTGTCTTGTGTAAATTTTACGCACTTTTCAACTTCATTTTAGGGCCTTTTTACAAGATAATTAAGGTTATTTTTTACAAAATAATATTTTAAAAAAATAATGAATTTTGCGATCGAACTGAAAATAAGTCTGCATATTTTTTTTATATACCTATCTCAAAATTTAAAAAAATGTAATCGTTATTTCAAATGTCAAAAATTTTAACATAAAATAATTAATTTTCTTAAATCAATTTTATATTAAAAATTTCGCATTTGTTTATAAATAGAGGAATTCACAAAATTCTTTTTGATATGTGGAAATTGTATACTGCATTATTTACCCCAATCTGTGCCCACAGAATTTGACAAATTCTTATTGAGGTTTTTGTTGTTTTTTCAAGAGGGAGGAGTAAAGTTCAATAAAATTGTTGAAGCCATATTATTTTTTATATGCAAGGATAAGCGCCCATTTGCATTTGTTGAGGGCGAAGGATTTTTGAAACTTATGAGGGTTATTACACCAAATTTTAAAGTACCCAGTGCAAATTTTTTTAAAAAAAAACTTAGAGAAAAATATGATGTGTGCTTAACTTTATACAAAAAAAAAAAAAACTTGCAGAGGTCGAAAATATTTGCCTAGCTGCACACATTGGACAGAAACATTAAATGTTTCATAAGTGTCACTGCAGATATTTTGGAGAACAATAAGATGAGCATGTGTAACCTTGCAACTCGTCCATTAAACGAGAAATATACTGCTGCAGACATAGGTGAAAATCTTCTTGAAATTCTTAAGAATTGGAACGTCCCAAAATCAAAAATTCGTGCAGCGGTTAAAGATAATGCCAGTTCAATGTTAGCTGCAGGCTTGCTTAGTTGTTTGTCTAGAGAAGTAAGTAGCATTGCAACCAACTCAGAAATCGTTTCTGAATTTAAAGACGTTCTCGCAAAAGAACTAAAAAAAAGATTTGGCATGATCGACTATAATGACCACGCAGCTATTGCCACCATTCTGGATCCAAGATTTACAAACCTTCATTTTCAAGATCCAGCTGCTTGTGGTAGAGCCATACAAAAATTAAAAAATATGTAATACAGGTAAATTCGACTGAGTCAGAAGAAGAATGCGTTGCAACGTCTGCATGTAAATACGACTTTTGGATCCACCACATAACCGAAGAAATAAAAACAAGAATAATGACGAAATATCCCTTTATTTGTCCAACCCTGTAACGTCTCTGAAAAGCGATGCATTTCAAGAATGGGAAGAAATTAAATTCGTTTTTCTTCTCCTTCACAAGTTTGCATTGAGTTATTTAATAGTTGTAGCAACATCAGTTCCTTGTGAGAGCCTATTTTCGAAAGCTGGAGCAACAATAACGCAAAAAAGGAACCGTTTGTCGGCAAAATATTTAGAAGAACTGCTGTTTTTGGGAAATATTAATTTGCAAGAGTTTTTTTGCATAATTACTTATGTTAAAAATCAATACTTATTTCATTAAATGAAGACTGAAAAATATTATTATACTTAGATTTTTTGCATAAACCGTCAAAATTGCAGTTGGGTCGAATAAGTCGAACCGTAGATTTATGAATTTAAACTGTTTAGGTCTGCAGTTTATTGTTAGATTAAAAAAATGCATGTTTATACACATTTTTATAATTATAAAGCTATGGTTCGTATTCTTCGACCCAATTACAATTATTGTGGTTTATGCAAAAATCCAAATAAGTTATCGTTAGTTTTGCCTACATTTGGAAAAAGTTTATGTTTGTTTTACCTGACTATTGTTTTAGTTTTTTATAATAATATATATTTTTTGTTGTTTTGTTCATTAATTTTTTGTTTTGATGTTTTGTTGAAAATTAAATAAAATTGATTTATTTTTTTTTAATTTTTCCTTACGGTTTTTATTTAAATAGTATATATCATAAAATATACTATTTTAATCGGGTCTTCTGAAAATAGGGTTAACAATTCTTACAAGGAAAGGTCCCCGTCCCCAGGTGTCACTCACCCATTTGAATAATTTTTGGATATGTGATAGAGGACAAAAATCTAAGGTCGACGTATTTTTTTATACGTGCTCAATCGATAGTTTACGGTTTCAAAATGACGTTTTAAAATCAGAGAAAATTTCGTTTTTTTGCCACAATTTCACTATTTTCCATAGAAAAATATACAAATTTGGTATCAAACGAAAGGTATTTTAAAGCCACACATGATGGCATCCATTTTGGAGAAATAAATTTCATTGTAATTTTTAATAGTATTTAGTCGATATCATAAGGAGCGCATTTTAGAAATTATTTCATTTTCATTTATATTTGATTTAAAAGAATTCTAAAAGTTACCTTTTTTTGTTTTTTTTAAATTTTTAAGATTTTATATTAAAAGTTTCTTAATTAAAATATGCATTTATTTTCAAAAAAAAAATTTTTTTTTAGAGATGAAGACCACAATATGGGTATCAAAAATTTTGTTTTTTCTCCAAATTTCCGTATGTGTAAATATTTAATCGGAGAAGGTTATATTTAACAGGGCTTCTATACAACTTTGTGCTTTTAACTTGTTTGCCCAAAGAAATGAGAAAAAATCATCGGCAATTTAAAAATACGACTTTCTATATAAATAACTCCGTCAGTTTTCAACATATATCAAAAATTTTGTTTTTGTTATAAAGTTTAATAAAAGTACTTGCCATAAAATATTTTTACAATACCAATTACTGTACATTTGTATTTTTAATATTTTTTTCAAAAAAAGCATAAAATATTCAATGCTTCCTCAAAAAATAACGTAAAATTTGTTTTTGTTGTAAAGATAATTTAAATTAAAAATTTCATTTTTAGCTTCCTTTCACATGGTATGACATTTATTAGCAAAAATGGATTCAGCTTTAAACAAAAATTTATTAACTATTTCTATCATAAAAAAACGAGGGTATATCCCTTTCGATTTTATTGATGAAATTAATTTTTTTAAAAACGTTATTTTTATAATTTTTATAAAAGAGTATAGATTCAAAAATACTTTATTTCATAAAAATATCCCAATATTCTCTTCCAGTCAAAAGTTATTACTAAAAACCTATTTTCATACCATGTGGATCTGTATTAACAAAATTCCTTTTCTGTTAGTTATTAAGTTTCTATATTTTGAAAATTTTAAAAGAAACAAATATATTTAATACTTTTACGTTATTAACTCTTGGATAGTTGGGGTAATGAGTTACCATAGGGTGGAAGCTATTTTACTGGAGCGAGGCGTGACAGCTAAAGTTTAATAACTGAAAAGTATAAAAAATATTTGTTTCTTTCAAAATTTTCAAAACGAGCATGAATATTCTGAAAATGAGCATGGGAATGATAGAAGGATATAGAAACTTAATAATTACCAGAAAAGGAATTTTGTTAATACAGATCCACATGGTATGAAAATAGGTTTTCAGTAATAACTTTTGATTGGAAAAGAATATTGGGATATTTTTTTCAAATAAATTATTATTATTTTACTCTTTTATAAAAATGATAAAAAGAACATTTTTAAAAAAATTAATTTCATCAATAACATCGAAAGGGTACACCCTTGCTTTTTATGATAGAAACATTAAATAAATTTTTGTTTAAAACTGAATCAATTTTTGCTAATAAATGTCATGCCATGTGAAAAGGAGTTTAATATGCAATTTTTAATTTAAATTATTTTTACAACAAAAACAAATTTTACGTAATTTTTTTAGAAACATTGAATATTTTGGGCCGTTTTTGAAAAAAATATTAAAAATACAAATGTACAGTAATTGGAATGATTAAAATATTTGTTGGCAAGTACTTTTATTTAACTTTATAACAAAAAAAAAAAAATTTGTGAAATATGTTGAAAACTAGCGGAGATATTTACATAGAAAATCATATTTTTAAATTTCCGATGGTTTTTTCTCATTGCTTCGGGCAAACAAGTTAAATGCACATAGTTGTATAGAAGCTCTGTTAAATATAAATTTTTCTGTTCAAATATTCACACATACGGAAATTTGGAGAAAAAAACAAATTTTTTATACCCATATTGTGGTCTTCATCTCTAAAAAAAATTTTTTTTTAATAAAATAAATGCATATTTTAATAAAGAAAATTTTAATATAAAAAGTTAAAAATTTAAAAAAACAAAAAAAAAGGTAACTTTTAGAATTCTCTTAAATCAGATATAAATGAAAATGGAACAATTTTGAAAATGCGCTCCTTATGATATCGACTAAATACTGTTAAAAATTACAACAACAAATCATGTGTGGCTTTAAAATACCTTTCGTTTTATAGATTTGGTATAAAACATACATATTTTTATGGAAAATAGTGAAATTGTGGCAAAAAAACCAAATTTTCGCTGATTTTAAAACGTCATTTTGAAAACGTAAACTATCGAGTGAGCACGTATAAAAAAATACGTCGACCTTAGATTTTTGTCCTCTATCACATATCCAAAAATTATTCAAATCGGTGACACCTGGGGACCTTTCCTTGTTAGTCTCTTCTATAAAGTTTACTTTAACCCATTCTGTAGCGCTACCCGATTCCGTTAAGATGTCTTTATTATTTTGGCTCTTTGTATGGTTGCTCTGGAGCACTTCGCGATTACATTACGATGAAAAAATTCATTTTGAACGCAATGCAATATTCCACTCTAACATTTTTTGGATGTATTTTATGTATGGAACATTTTAGTAATTTTTACAATATTCATAAAAGTTGGTGTTGCGAAAACTCAACAGCGGTAAAAAATGTGTTAAAATAGTTCATAATAAAGCTTAATTTTAAAAAATTATGATTTGACGTCACTTTGTTGCAAAACACTCATATAGAGTTTACATAAAGTCGTTTTATACCGGGACGTATGAATGATAATTATTTTTAACCGAAAAGTATAGATACGAGTAGGTATCGATACTTTGGGCCTACTTATATGAGTAGTACTACTCATATGAGTAAGTATCGATACTTTAGTGGTATCGTTACGTCCCTACTCCCAGTATGTTAAATCCGTTCATTAATTCATGGACGATCACAAGATCATTTTTAACGCGGTGTTTCCCATGCGACTAAATGATCCTCAAAGCGACTCACTCTCGTGCCAAAGTAACTTTTTTATTTTATTTTAAAAATTCTATTTTGCTACATATTGTCTTTCCAAAGAGATAAAGATGACCAAAATCGGTTAATGTTTGACTACTTTTGTGGGACCACTTTGTTTGGTAGTACCAAAATATATGGGAATCAGTGTTTTATGATGAAAATAAAAAACGTTAAAATTGCTGCAGTTTAGCGAATTCTCAACCAATGTCTATGTTATCGTATTCAATGAGAAGGTTTTTTATAGTGCAGGTTAGTTCCGTAAAAAACAAATGTCCTCCATGGCACATTATTTAAATAAAATTTAAAGAAACACATATTTTTTTGGAGATATTTACTAAAACTTCAAGAACTGGCCTTGCTCAATGCTCCGTTTGGCACTTTTTCGGATTTCTTTTTGCACAGTCATATTATGCCATAAATTCTACTGTATATAAGTATATTTTGTTTAATTTCCGATAAGGCAAATGACTGCAAAATATCATTGTTTGTCGGAGCAACAAAATTCGAACGCATACTTTTTAAAAATAAATTAAAAAAAATTGTGATGACATTGAGAGGTCACACTGTGTAATTGTAGAGCCAATGTTATGTCTCTAATATGCTCCAATGTTGTGAATTTCTTTCGTGCAGTTTATTTTTATGTCTTGAGATTAAATTTACGCTTAATTTGCTTTGATTATTTTAATTGTTACATATGCCACACATAAATGACAACGAAATGCTAAAACAGAATGCGCCTTAACAATTAATTATGCGCCACAAGTTGCCTAGATAGCCTGTTTGGCTATACGGCTGGTTCCACTTTTCAATCGCCAGGTCGCAAGTTCAATAACTGGCTCGTATACAATTTTTTTTTTTTAATTTTTTATAATTAGAGAAATACATACTAATTTTGTTTTATTATAGTAAATTTAGGAATTTTCTTTGTAATTAATCTAAGAAAAAGAAAGAAGAAAAGAAAAATTACATATTCTTTATGATAATGTGTGCAATAAGCATATGGGTATAAATATTCATTCACTCTTTGGTTCGTTAAAAGCGGGCTGGCAGCTTTAAGCAGCCATTGCTGTTAAATGCTTATTAAAAGCCTAAAGTTTAAGATTTAATAGTAAGGAACCGTCGATAAGTGTTGATAACTTAGTTCTAGTCCACAAAACTTTGCAATTTGGGAAAAAACATGGTCTTAATAAAATTATTAAAAAAAACAGTAACAAAAAAAATATTTATCTATAAAAAAAGTATTTTAGATACATCACAATATTATATTTAAAAAGATTTAAGTGAATACAGGCAACAATGTTGGAGCAGTTTCTACCGGAACTTTGTGTTTACATACTTCAATGAAAAGTTCAATGTAAAAAACGGCCTACCGCCATCAGCTAGCACTGTTGCCTCTGTGCCAAATATCGCACACAATTGAAATTTCACAAAGTACTTGTCAAAT
The DNA here is from genome assembly GCA_914767935.1 of Coremacera marginata. Lineage (NCBI taxonomy): Eukaryota > Metazoa > Arthropoda > Insecta > Diptera > Sciomyzidae > Coremacera > Coremacera marginata. The sequence continues at coordinate 78,089,608 of OU612045.1, forward strand.
ATGTATCTTTGATACATTAGTTTGAATAAAATATTAGTTTGAATAAAATATTTAAGTTCATATATAAGAAAAAATTAGTGAAAAAAACATCTTTTTGTGCCTTTCATACCCACCTTAACTAACTAGCAACTAATCTAATCTTAAATCATCTCTTTCATACGTTCATACGTTTTTATACGCTAAATATTCATCAATGGAATTTTTAGGATTTTTTTGTATTGCTAACTGCTGGGGTATTCTCAAACTCTAGTATAATTGTTACTTTACTAGATTGATTCGTGGTCGCTAAGGATTAACAGTACAATTCATTATATACTGATACAAAATAAAACAACTGCTACATGCATAAACTATATTTTTTAAATATCTCAAAACTTTCATACAAGGAATCCTAAGCTGACGTGTAAAAAATAACGTGTATAAAATAAAACATAAAAAAAGCAACTAATAAATTTAAGTGAAATGAAAAAAAATATTCAATTGTTAAGAAGTTTATGTTATTTTTATCGTAATCAATTTCAATGTAAGATCAAATAAACAATAAATGCAATAAATACGTGTCTAACGATGTTTTTAATTGCCCATAAAAAAAGTAAAAATAAACAGTGCATTCGCCGACATTATTATCGACACATAAATCCAAGGAAGGCTATGTTGGTGAATGTTTGAAAGCGCAAAAACAATATTTACTAATCTTTATTGGGAACTACATAAAATACTATTTATTGAATTTATTGAATTTAACCCCAATTCCAAGCTCCTGCACACTTTTTGTCTGGCGGACATCACGTGGCGTTAATCGCTTCATTATTTATTTGTGAAGTAGCTTTATTGTGGCTTTGTTACTGCAGCGGTGCCGCTTTCGTAGGTATCTCGAAAGATATAGAATGAAATAAATGATGAAATTATAATAAGTGCGCCTTTGAGGGCAACATATTGTGCATGAGGTGTGATGTGCCTTTTTTCTTCACACTTACGGCGCCACGATTGAGTGGCAGGCACTCCCGTGACAACTCGGTTCCGGTGACCATCTGCTGATTCCACCCGCTTTATTATCATATCTATTAGAGATACTTTAATATATTATTGTACCACTAAGTTTTTGCCTTAATGAAAAAATGGATGTAATCAACCTTAGAAAAGGAACCAAGGTCAAATGCAGAAAATTAGCTTGCAAAATGTCAACTTCTGGGATACTTCCACGTGAAAGACCATTTGAATGATTGAGACTTAAGAATTTGCACTTTTAAGAAGTAGTCATGCATTTCTCACGTAAAGGTCGAACAATATATAAAATAATTTTAAATATGTACCATTTTTATGACAAATATTATTAGTACTTAAACAGTGGAAAAATTCGGTTCTAGAATGAGCTTAACCCATTTTCTACCGGCGTACCTATTTTTTCGAGAAGATGTGTCAAACTTCTAAATATCATCAATTGATCACTAATGGTGAACTAATGGTGATCACTATTAATGTCGTCAATTTTTGATTTTCTGTTACTGTAGATATTTCTCAAGGTGTTGTATGATTTAGGCGCAAGTTGAAAATTGTTTTTGTTGTATAGATCTGATTTTTTTAATTTTTCCGTAAAGTCTTCTACATATGTGACTCCTTTGTATTTTAAGATTTTTTAGGTTGACTGTTGCTATTTTTGTTTCTTTGAGCAACTGGGTTATAGTAACTTTTGGAAAATCATTATTAATTGGGATGTGTTCAACTTTACATTTGTTGTTTGTGTGGAAAATGTCATCGCTTATGTTGAGGACTCTGTTTATAAAATATTTGGCCGTGTTGATTATTGTCTTTTTTGGGTGTTTTGAGTAGAAATTTATGATTTATGATATAAAAGAGGTAGAAATGTATGATAAGTTGATATATCTGTGGCAACTGTTTAAACTTTCCAATTTTGTTACCATCTTAACCTCTTTTATTATACAAAAAATATCATCCACATATTTTGTTAACAGCCTAGGTTTCTGTTCGATGTTGTCCATAAAGATGTCTAAAACGTCCTCCATCACAATCTCTGCAATGATTAAAGATGCAGGCGAACCCATGGACATTCCTTTTAATTGATTGTATATAGTGTTTTTTTACTTAAATTAATTGTTTTCCTATATTCAGAATTTTCCTGTACCTGGATAGATACCTTGTCGTGGTGTAGGGGCTTAGGTTGCAATCACACAAACAGGCTATGATGACGGGAGCCTCGGCTCCTGGAAGGGTCACCCATGTCATACAGAATATCGTGGAGCAATGAACAAAAGGCTATCCACTGGGCTGGATCAAGGCGGCATGCGACCCATACTGAGGATCAACCTGGCTGGAGGCCAGCAAAAATAGTCCAGTCGATAATCTACCTGGCCACCTCAGGGAGTAACTGTGGCCTTACCACGGCATTGAGGTTAGGGCGCGGTGGACATCTTTCCCCTCTATATTTTTGACCACCATACTGCACACGAAGACACCAAATCTTGGCCCTTGGATGCAGTTCCGGTTCCGCTCGAGGAGGGGTCTCAGAGCCTGCCAGTGTATCCTTCTTCGTCCAACTAGGAGGGGGTGGTCGTACGACCATGATGAATAACAAAAAAGAAAAAATAAACGAAAACACAAAAAAAATTGACGGGCAGTCTTTAAGTGCCAAAGGGGTGCAGCCTTCAGATACATCAAACACGCGGTCCTTAAACTCTCTCCTTGGCAAACAGCCAACAGACGCACAGCCTCTAAATGCTCTTGGCAGCAAGCTATCCAACAAACCTGCGACGAAAGATGATGTCTTGGCAACCAAACCTGGCACCAGTGGAAGTAGCAAGCAAGCTTCGGCTAAAAAGGCGCCACCCACCAAAAAGTAATCAACAAAAGCGATCCTGACGGCAGCATTTCGCCAGAAAGATGGAGGAAGGTAATAGTCAAAATGGCTACTATCTTTATACCACTAATGAAAGAGTTTCCCGGCAAGGGTCCTTCCTGTCGCGACAGCGGATGGCATCAGGGCCACGTAAAGCTGATCGCATGCGTGAACCAAAAGTCTGTGGACCTTTACAATATCGCGATCTCCAGGATAGGGGAGGTATGGCCGGGTGCGAGACTCGAAGTCGTTGAAAGATATCAGATCCCTAACAGACCAAGAGCGCGTTCCCGAATCCATCTTTTCCAAACATGATTCTGGAGGCAATTCGGTTGGGAAACCACGATCTACCAACAGCAAACTAAAAGGTGACACGGGTTGATGAGTCGAAGGGGGCTTTTAGATCGGTAACTTTTGTTATCAATCAAGAGTCTCTGGCTATCTTGTCATCCAAAGATTTTGTGGTAGACTATGTCTTCTCATCAATACAACTACGGATCTTCAAAAAAGATGAGGCGTTATTGGAGGAAGAGCAGGTTTCCAACCCAATTAAGGACGACCCATCTGAGTCTTGCACCCGTGCACCAGAATCGGAAGACGCAAGCTCCGATGCTGAACTTGCACAGTCACTTCGGTTATCCTCCCTGGAAGATGACCTCCTGAATACGGACAGTAAGTCCCACATAACTGTCTTGGAGGCGAATCCCACTACTAGCAGCCTTGATGCTGAGAGTAGTGCAGATTAACCTCCACCACTCAAAGGCTGCGTCCACCAGTCTAATCCTCCACCTAAGTAAAGACGGAAAATACGTCGTCCTGATCCAGGAGCCATGGGTAGTGTGCGACCTGGTGTGTGGACTCAGGACTCCAAATTACACGCTATTGTACACCAAATCTCAAGGTAAACCACGAGCGTGTATTTTAATAAAAAATAACTTGATTGCATTTACCCTCTCTAATTTCAGCAACAAGGACACCGTGGCCATAAGCGTCGAGATAGGCAAAATTAGTTTGTGGCTTATCTCAGCATATCTGGATCATGACCATTAAGTCCTTCCTGAGGAAAACGTTAGACAAGTGGTCTCCACAGCGCCATCGCAATCGAAGGGCCTGATTATTGGATGCGATGCGAACGCTCAAAATGTGATCTGGGGCAGCTCAGACACCAACGAACGAGGTGAGTCACTTTTTAATTATATCCTCTCTACCAATCTTATTTTAAGTAATGTAGGCAATGAACCCACCTTCATTATAAGCACTAGGCAGAAAGTTTTGGACATAACACTTGGCTCTCACCATATATCTGACAGGATTAGAAACTGGAGAGTTTCAAAAGAACACCCCTTTTCGGATCATAGGTATATTCTTCTTGACATTGATGACTTTGACCCGAGACCACGAAGCTTTTGTAATCATAAACAAGTCAACTGGGGTATCTACATAGATACATTAGAAACAGATCTCGCGCATTTTGACTACCAAATCATTCTACTTGTAAAAAAAAACTTGGACAACTTGGTTGTTAATCTGACTGAGTCCATGAACAAAACTCTAGATATCGCATGTCCGCTCAAAACCCCAAAGAGGAAACAAAAGCCTCCTTGGTGGAAGACCGGACTTGAAGAGCTCCAAAATAAGAGCAGAAAACTCTTCAACAAAGCTAAAGCCACTGGATCCATCGATGCATGGACCAACTATAAAGTGTCTTTTAAAGAATATAAGAAAGAATTGCGAAAAGCACAAAGGCAGTCCTGGAGAACCATCTGTGAAAATATATCACAGACCTCTGAGGCGTCAAGGCTAAAACCTACTCCTTCCTATTCTAACAAATAGTCCTTCCAACCAAAGCTTTTTGAAGAAAGAAGACGGAACATGGACCACCAGTAGTGAAGAATCTCTCTAAGAAAGAATTTTAGTAAAAACTCACTTCTCTGGTTGTACAGAAATAGGCAATACTCCAATTCAGGAGGAGTACGCCCCCATTGTCAACAACTCCCTCGATCTAATCTCAATCAAAGCTCAAATGGCCAATTGAAAGCTTCAAACCGTTTAAGTCACCAGGACCAGACGGCGTAGCCCCCATAGAAATACAAAAAGCTTATCATATCATAAAGTAAAGGCTTATGATGATCTACCAAGGCTGCCCAGACCTCAATCACATCCCCACACTTTGGCGACATGTTAGGGTTGTTTTCATACCTAATGTGGACAAAAGCTCACACGTAAACCCAAAAGACCTTCGACCAATTAGTCTCTCATCCTTTCTGCTAAAAACTCTCGACAGATTAATAGAAATCCACTTGAGACAAAAGATAGTAGAAAACTATTGTCATCGGCACAATACGCTTACACCTAAGGTAAATCCGTGGAAACAGCTCTCCACTCCATAGTCTCCATCATTGAAAAATCTTTTCTTCAGAAGGAATATACAATGATAGCTTTTATTGATATAGAAGGTGCCTTTAATAACGTCAAAGCAGAGCCTATCACAAATGCACTAGCGGAGCTTAAGGTGGATGCTACTTTCGGAGCACTTATAAATCAAATGCTAGTGGGCAGGATTATAAGTGCAAATCTCGGTATGGCATCTACGCTAAGATCTGTACCAAGGGGAACTCCTGAAGGAGGGGCTCTCTCTTACAGCCAAGTCTCTTACAGCCAAGTGTTACTCACTGGCTTTACACGGCAGTAGTAAGGCCAATATTGCTATATGGTGGCATTGTCTGTAGGCAAGCACTAGACAAAAAAACATACCTCAAGATACTCGCAAAGTTCAAATATCAGCTGAGCTATGTATTAGTGGAGCATTAAGAAGCACTCTTACAGACGCATAAGATACTATGCTCCACCTTATACCACTTGATATCCTAGTAAAACATATGGCTACCAATACCGCCATCCGTCTAGAGGCCACCTCTCAATGGAGGGAGGGCACATTAGGGCACTCTAGCATAAGGAAGTTCCTTCCTCCGATACCCAAATCCGTAGACTACATCACACGAAAACTTTTCTTTGACAGGAAATTTGATGTATCCAATCCCTCCCGCGAAGAGTGGGCGGTTGGAAACCTTTCACCAAACAATGTCATCAAAATCTATACAGATGGATCAAAATTAGATGCAAAGGTTGAAGGAGGAGTCTACTCTGATACATTGAACATTAATCTGGTCTTCAGGCTCCCCGACTATTGCAGCGGTCTTCCAAGCGGAAGTAGTCGCAATACATGGAGCAGTAGCTTGGCTTCAGATGAATGCAATATCCTAGATGGATATCTACATACTATCTAATAATCAGGCCGCCTTGAAAGCCCTAGAATCTATTGAAACAACATCCAAAACAGTAACTCGCTGCCGCAGATCCCTAAATGAGATGGCAGAGCAGCTCAAAATACGCCTATGCTGGATTCCCGGACATAGAGACTTTCTAGGAAATTGCAAAGCAAATGTACTCGCTTGCACTGGAACAACTAAACAACACTCGATAGAGAAAGAAAGTATTGGTATATCCCTCACCACATGTAAACTACTCACAAATGAGCTCTCCCTAAATAAAGCCAACATTACATGGTCAACGGGAAGCGCATGCCATACAGCGCGTCAGGTTTGGCCAAAAATCACCCAAAAACGCTCAAAAGAACTGATATCCCTGAGAAGGGATCAAATCAGTACTATAATAGGTATCCACGAAGATTAAACATCCTCCACAATGACTTCTGTAGAAGCTGCAGAGATGAAGAGGAGGAGGAATCTACAAAACATCTTCTCTGCACTTGCCCAGCGCTAGCTAAAAATCGTCACCTTCACTTAGGTAAATGGTTCTATAAAGATCTAGATGATCTCTCAGAGTCTTCGGTCTACCGAATCCTTAGCTTTGTCAACAGCTCAAACTGCTTTAAATAGAGAGGGAAATTAACCCAATGGCATCACAATGGGCCTCATTGGCCAAAGTGTGTCTCAAAGGAGACAGCCGCTTCAACCTAACCTAACCTAACCTAGGCAGAATTTTAATATGTCCATAAATAGTTGTTTTTGTATCTTCGTGTGTTTTCTATTGTGTCCCATTTTTTGTCTATTGTTTTGATTACGAAATCTTCTGGAATGCTAGGGAAAAATGATACCACGTCAAAAGAAACCATTCCTTCATCATCACAAAAAATGAGTGATGAGTTTATTGAGTTTAATTCTTAAACGGCCAAAGCCTACAATAATTTTCAAAACATAAATAAAAGGCCGATGAAATCAATAATTAGTAATCACAAGTTTTTATCAAAAGAATGAAAACTCAAAATATAATTTTCAAATCTATTGTCGTTGAACCGAAGTATTTTAAACTATCCATGTTTTATTCGTTCAGAATACATGTGTTCAAATTTTTTTAGTTATAATTTTGACCTTTTGGGGTATTATTGACAATTCTTCGATTTGAGCATGGTGTGAGAAACAAGGTGGTAGCTTATTTTCTCATTCTATGTGGTAGTGTATCTCTCTCACCTAAAATGTCCCTAGATCTGTTAAAACAGGTGATGGTTAATTTAAAGGAAAACCCATTAGCTAAACAAAGTCTGGGAAATATGAGTTTTTTTTTTTGTTAACTTTTAGCAATATACGAGTATTGAATTTAAAAGTGCATAAATAATAACAAAAAGTAATTAAAAAGTGCATAAATAAAAATTCGCATAAATTTGAAGGGCGTTTCGTTCCCTAAATAGAGCTATGCTTGAAGTACTAATACTTTATTATTAAATTACCATACATTTCATTTGTTACTTCACAATATATAGAATTAATTTATTATACTCTAAGCATAATGCCAACAAAATATAAATTGATTTGACACTAATCAACAGTTGACTTTGTCTCTGTCAAAATTTTTTGACAAGCGCTTGCTTTATCTCATACCTAGGAGTTAGATTTTTAAAACAACTATTTCCACTATTCATTTCAACACTATTTCCTGACGATACAAAACCGCTGGATATGGCGCCTTAGGAATTTTTGAAAAACTAATTGGATTTTATTGAGATGATTTGGAAGGAGATTTTGAAGATTTTAAAATGAAACTGAATGTTTGGTATAAAGTAAGTAATAAAACTAGCGACGGAAGAAAGACTGTGATTGAAGCCTTAGAACTGTGCACTAAAGAAATATTTCCTAATATATTTGATTAAAAAAAAAAGCACGAAATGGTCATTTCAGCCCATGAATGAACCTTGACCGAGCTTCTTATGATCAATTGTGTTGTGTGTGTTAAGAAATGTTTGAACACAAATGATCGAGAACTGGACCTACATGTTTTATGCCGACTCCGAACGGCTTATGTTCTCAAGAAGCTTTTCATGGCAGGTTTTTTACTCTCTGAGGTTTGCCATTGTCTGCAGAGAGGTGACGGCCGAACAGAAAAATTAATTCAATTGAAAAAACTTTCTGTGTCAGATGGAGGTTTCGAACCTGGGTTCTCTGGCGTATGAGCCACACACTCTACCCACTACGCCACGGCCACATATATTTCATTAAATAATGCTTATTTATGAAGCACGATGATGCAAGATAGGTTAAACGGTCTCACATTGCTAAATCTATACAGAGATATGACGTCATCAGTGGATTTTATTTTAGATAAACTCGCTGAAAGTAACCGTAAAATGAACTTGAAAATTTAGTTTTGGTTTGTTTTGATAATCCTGTAACTAACGATTTTTTTCTGTAAAAAGCATACAATTGAACGCAATTTTTAAAATTTTCAATTATTTGTTAATACAAATAAAACACTTTTTTTAAAAACGTATTTTTATTTATCATTAGCTGCATTCCCGTGGTCGTTGATCTAGAGCTTGGCTCTGTTTTATTCACAATGCAAAAACAAAAATTAGAACCAGCTCTTTTCCTGGCTCTATTTCTGATCTTAAAATGCTGTCAACTTTAAAGCATTTTTTTCAAAACGAACGTAGTTGGCAAATCTGAAGTACTCTTCGACGAGTTTTCATCTTACTGCTTGCACTCGTATTTTGAAACTTCATCGCGAGTGGTGCCAAATTGTAATAAAGTTGTAATAAAGTTGCCCAATAGGCAATGAAGCTAGGTTTCTTCTAACGAAGGAGTGCATTAACTGCTACTTTTGGCGGTAAGACACATGACTTCCTCTCCCACTGGGTGAATGTAGCTATTATGTATGTTATCATTGTGGTGGAATTTTTTGTTTGTTTGTTAACTTTACCATACTTTGATATGCAAATATTTTTCTTAAAAGTTGCAATTTACTACTGTGAGGTGAACAGTGACGGACTGGGGCATAAAATTTGACCTGGAAAATAATGACTTGACCGGCCCTCTCATCTTACGGCATTATTCTTCATAACGTTTTTATTCAAAACGTTTTACAATGTTTTGGATTATACAATTAATATAGTAGCAATTTTATCACTTTCATCTTCTTTCGATGTTTTTGGCTATTTCTTAACGTTTTGTTGTATTTTTAGCCGTATTTTTTCGAAATCTCCTTTAATTTTTTTTTGTAAAGACATTTCTAAAAAATGTTATTATATTATTTCTAAGAGCTCTATGGTCCACACTTCCATAAAAAAGTATCAAGAATACTAGCAAATGTATAGTATGTATGTATATAGTATGTATAGTATATTATAAGTTTGTTTGGAAAATTGTTCTCATATGATATGTTTATTCATAAATGTGCTTTAAAATATTTTCTATTTGAAAGGTATGTAATAAATGCAAATGTGGAACGACTAAATTTTGCAAATTAATACTGTTAGGGATCATTTTCTTATGTGCTATATGGCAACCGGCCCCAAATTGCACCGTCCCTTCTCGAATTCTTCAGATCCTCCAGTATGGCCAGTCCGCCACTGGAGGTGAAAAAGTTGAATGGTACCAGGAACTATTAGTGCAAGGATATACCAGGAACTATTAGTGCAAAAATCGGACTCACTAATCAGTACCAGAGACCTGCATCAAGTAATTGAAAAATCAAGCTTTTTCAAGTACTTGAAAATTCGATTGGTTTGAACTTGAAAATTTTCGGCAATACATATACTTGTAAAGATTGAAATGTTCGGCAAAAGCTTATAAGCTTGCAAGTATTTAAATAGTTCAAATTGGGAAAGTTTGTTGTGTTGGGGGTCGCTGATTGCGATTCTGATGTCAGAATATAGAAAGTTGTTTGGACACTAGGGTGGCCCGTAAAAATACTTTTTTTGTGATTTTGACAGATTTTGCCCTTTTGTGCAATCTAAGTCGGAGCAATTATTTGGATTCTGACGTCAGAATATAAAGTTTTTTGACACTAGGGTGGACTATAAACTTTTTTTGTGTTATTGCCATATTTGGCCATTTTTTGCTATATAGTCGGGCCAATTATTTAAAATCTGGTGTAAGATTAAAAAAAAAACAATTTTTTTCCCACTAGGGTGACCCTAAAAATACTTCTTTTGTGATTTTGCCCGTTTTTGCAATATAGTTGGAACAATTTTAAAGAATCCGATGTCAGAACATTTAAAGTTTAATTGGACACTAGGGTGGACCATTTTTGCCATATTTTTCAATTAAGTCGGAATTATTATTTTATATCTGGTATTAGAACACTAACGATTTTTTTTGACACTAAGGTGGACCCTAAAAATACTTTTTATACCTCAACGCGTATCAGCATCATCTCCTGAGTCGAATTCCGTGTGTACGTCTGTCTGTCCGTCTGTCGACACGATTACAGCCGCAATTTTAAAGCTATCGCAATGAAATTCAAAATATAAGTTTATTTTTAAAAAAGGAAGATCAAGTTCGAGAATGGGCCAAATCGGATGAAAACCACGCCTACCTCCCATAAAAAGTGACTTTATATTAACCGTAAAATGTCTTTAAAATCCACAAAAATTACAGAAATGCCTTGAAATTTGGCATGTAAGCTTTGCTCTTCCATCTTAATCCTGGCTATGAAATTTGGTGGAAAATCGGATGGACACCACGCCTACATCCCACACAAATTGGCTTTGTTTTAAACGTAAAATCTCTTCAAAATCTCCAAAAATTAAAGAAATGTTTTAAAATTTTGCACATAAGCTTTGATATTTAATTAAACTATCTGCATGATATATGGCAAAATCAGATGAAAACCACGCCCACTTCCCATAGAAAGTGGATTTATTTTAAACGTAAAATCTCTTAAAAATCCACAAAAATTATTGAAATGTCTTGAAATTTTGCACATTAGCTTTGATATATAATATCAACCATCCCTATGATATATGGCAACATTGGATCAAAATCGCGCCGACCTCCCATACAAAGCGACGTCATCAAAATTGAAAAACTTTCGAATATATAAAACTGAATATCATCGTGTATGTCGTAGCCAAAAACTTCGAATATATTTCAATATGGCCGCGGGGGGTATTTTAGCTTCGGTACCCTGCCGAGGCTCCATTCCTAACTAGTTTTTTGTGATTTTGACAGATTTCGCCAGTATTTACAATGTAGTTGAACCATTTATTTAGAATATCATGTCAGAACATAGAAAGTTTATTTGGACACTAGGGTGGACCTTAAAAATACTTTTTTTGTGATTTTGATAAATTTCGCCAGTTTTTGCAATGCGGTCGGATATATTATTTGGAATCTCATGTCAAAACATAAAAAGTTTATTTTGACACTAGGGTGGACCCAATATATATTTTTTTTGTGATTTTGACAGATTTCGCTAGTATTTGCAATGCAATTGAACCATTTATTTAGAATATCATGCCAGAACATAAAAAGTTTATTTGGACACTAGGGTGGACCCTAAAAATATTTTTTTGTGATTTTGACAGATTTCGCCAGTTTTTGCAATGTAGACCAATTATTTAAAATCTCATGTCAGAACATAAAAAGTTTATTTGGGCACTAGGGTGGACCTTAAAAATATTTGTTTATGTCAGAATATAAAAAGTTTATTTGGACACTAGGGTGGACCATAAAAATATTTTTTGTGTGACTTTGACCGATTACGCGAGTTTTTGCAATATAGTCGGACCAATTATTTAGAACCTCATGTCAGAACATAAAAAGTTTATTTGGGCACTAGGGTGGACCTTAAAAATATTTGTTTATGTCAGAATATGAAAACTTTATTTGGACACTAGGGTGGACCATAAAAATATTTTTTGTGTGATTTTGACCGATTACGCCAGTGTTTGCAATGTAGTCGGACCAATTATATAGAGTCTCATGTCAGAATATAAAAAGTTTATTTGGACACAAGGGTGGACCCTAAAAATATTTTTTGTGTTACTTTGACCGATTACGCGAGTTTTAGCAATGTAGTCGGACCAATTATTTAGAATCTCATGTCAGAACATAAAAACTTTTTTTGGACACCAGGGTGGACTCTAAAAACTTTTTTGTGACATTGATAGATTTCGCCAGTTTTTACAATGTGGTTTGAAGCAATTATTTAGAATCTCATGTCAGAACACTAAAAAGTTTTTTTGACACTAGGGCTGACCCTAAAAATACTTTTTTTGTCGTTTTGGCAGATTTTGCAATTTTTTATAGCGGAAAAATTGTCATTTTGCAATTGTTGAAAAAATGTCAGTTTAAAACAAATTTTTTGACTTTAGGGTGGTACTAAAAATATTTTCTTTATTTTTTTGTACAAAAAAGTTTTCATAACAATCCATATTAATAAAAATCATTTTCTGTTTGTTTGTTTGACTTTTATACAAATTTAAACGGCCGAACGTGTCTTAGATTAGGTTTTTGCATACTTAGTTTTTACCACGCCCCATTTTACCGCCCACAAATCAATAAAAAAGCAATATTTCAGACCGTTTCCATTGTTTAAGATTTAATGATATATAATTATTTATTATTTTATTTATCAACTTTTGAAACAGACTGACTTTGAGGTTTCTTTTGAAAAATAGAATAGGTTATTGCAAAAATAGGTAAAATCACCACGGAAGTGCATTTTGCTACCTTAATATAGAAAGACGTTATCTCAAAAGGCCCAAGTCAGCAGGAAAAGGAAAAAAACAATAAAAAATATAAAGTGATATAGTATCAAATTTTTTTGAAAACGAATTTGTTTATTAAAAAGAGATGTTAAGATTTTACAATTTTAAAATTCTGAACAATTTTTCAATAGACCAGTTAGACAGTACGACATAAAAATTTATAAAAAAAAAAAAAATGTAATCGAATTCCTTGTATAGAAAACGAGATTTGAAAGTAAGTATGATGGGTCACTTCACTGATCGAATAAACGACCAGCGGTACAAAATGGGCTAGAGGGACTTAAATACACTATTTCTAGGTTGTTCAATGAAGACTCGTAAGAAAAATGTTATTTCTTTGAAAAATAAACAGCTAAAACTGAACAAACAGTTCAGAAAAAAAAAAAATTGGGGGTTTGGGGAATAGACTTATTAAAATTTTTTTATATATTAAGAAAACTTTAGAGGATAATGCATATTTTTATTTTATTTTCGGCCATTGATGTATTTGTTTTTTTACACTTTACGCCTTTAAACGTTTATTTTTGAAACATCTCAAAGTTTACTTATGGCTGATTTATGTATCTCAAATTTCTGTTTTAAAAGCAAACTTAAAAGCAGGTATGGCCATGATTACAAATCGCGATTACTGATTATGACTACATATATTCAGACTGCTCTGATTACTTGATTTTTAAAATATTCAGAAAAATCACATTAAAAAAAAATAAAATTCTTTAAATAAAGTAAGTAATCATGCTATATAATGACATGAGATTATAAAAAATAAAGAAATCATATCGCAACAAGGAATGACGTTATTTTTTTGATTAATGAAGTAATCAGTAATTAGACCTAGCTTTCAGTGATTATAGATTATTTCTTGTAAAAATAAATTAAAAATTTGTCTTTTTTTTTTGTCATGTTAGTAATTTTTGGAATTTTTTTAATTAAGGATTGTGAAAAAAAGAAAATATATATTTCAAAAAATAAAATTTACATAAGAATTAAAATTAACAAAAATTTGTTTCTGTTTTGTTACGTCACTTTCACGTCACACATGCGTAAATAAAGCATTAAAAAAAACGGTGTGCAGGATATCTCGAGTTCGGCTTATCTGAAACAAAAAAAAAAAACAAAAATTGATCAAAGCCTAATGTGAGGGGCTGACTAAGAGATTTTCCAAAAAAATTAATTAGAAAGTTAAAATTAAAAAAAGACCTAAATTTTAAGGGCAAAAAAGCTGTCAAAGTTTTTGAGGACTTGAAAAAAACCCGAAGTCAGCTCCTTAAAAATACATTTTTGTAATTACTCAGCAATTTTGAAGTAAATCGGTATTATAGTTAGTGCGCAACCTTGCACGCCGATTTTAAAAAACGTGTTTCGAGAAAAAACGCGTTAAAAGTTTCAAAATAAGTTTTTCGGTACTTTCAATGAAATAATAAATCTTTTTTTTCTTCGTTTGAACAAACTCATAACGAAAAATCTTGACCATAAACATAAAAATCGGTCAAGTATTTTTGCATACATGTTAAGAAGAAAAGGAAGAACGTTTAGAAAAAAATTTTTAATTTTTAGTGTTTTTCTTTAATAACATCAAAAAATTTTTTTTTTTCTAAAAAAAATGAGGTTCTCAAAAAAAAAAACAACTATATAAGATACCCCTAAAGTGCTATAAGGGTTTGTAAGATTCGTTTTTTTAAAGAAACTGTAAACGGCCGAAGCTACCGAAATATTGCTAGCAGAAGTAGCAATTTTTTTTTAAAGTTAAAAAAAGTGAAAGTATAATAAAAATTAAAACTTAATGGAGGGTGAGAGGGGAGGAGGTAAAGGAGGGGAGGAGGGTTTTGAACGAAATTTTATTTATAATTTATTTTAAGGGTTGATATTAGGTAATTTTGAAAATATATAAAACAATATGTTATTTTTAACCAATATGGTATTTTTTTAAAATTTCGACAAATGAAAAAAGTGCTTGTTGCACTTCTTAAGTGACCTAGTACAGGTTGGTGGTCTGGCTGAGTATAACATAAAACGCTCTGCAAACATTTTTAAACACCCTCAAAATCTTGATTTACCGTTAAAAACCGTTTTTTTGTTCCTTCCCGCACTTATAAGGCCTTTTCCACACGGATAAACGGAAAAGTTACCCAACTGCAACACAATTGCTTAGAAAGTTGCAAGCCACTGCAATTCCAAACATTATAGCAACTTATGCTTTCAGATGAGCAAGTCACGTACAACGCAATATTGATCTCTCATTGCAGCTTATAATTTAATAAGCAGCGATATTTCTTTACTTCTTCTATCAAAAATATAAATTTGTTAACTGTTATTATATAAATTTCTAAAAAAACATAAAACACAATTTTTCTGAATTTAATTGATACTTTTCTCAACTTGAAGTACCACACAATTGTTTTAAATTATCAGGAAAAACACAAGTCGCTGATATAAAATGCAGCAAGCTGTGTTGCATAAAAATTATCGCGAACGTGCTGCCAACTAGTTGTGAAAAGTTGCTTCATCTGAAGGTTCCGGTATACTTACATGGGTTAGCAACATTTGTTACTGTTGCGTTGTTGTTTAATTGCTCCGTGTGGAAAAGGCCTAAGCCAATAACTCAATCAGTTATGATCCTATTTCCGATTTTGTAACGGTTTTTCGTAACAGTACAAAGACCTGTATTTACTTACAATAAGTAAATGCAATGTTATTGACTTCTTTTCAGGTTTTTTCAAATTTGATGATGTGTTTAAGAAAAATTTCGTGATAGACCATAACTTTTGTATTCATATTTAAGGAAAACGTTCTCTTGCAAGTAAAATGAGTGTTCATGTTTGGAAATCGATTAATAATTGATGAAGTTATGAAAGTTTTTCGAAAAACAAAATTTTCATGGCGTAACTCGGGCACTTCTAAAAAAATCGTAAGTAGCTAAAGCAAAGCAAACAACGTGCTGTTGTTGTCACAAATGAATTGAAAATTTTTTTGCCAAACTAGCAGTACATTCCGGGTATTATATAGGATATTGAATTTTATACAATGTGTGACAAGCGCGATCAATTTTGTTACATCTGCGGGTTATTTGTTGACAAGACACATCGTTTCGAATAAAAAAAAATTAAGCCGTCATAGAGTTATACAACATTTTCGACTACACCTAATGCTCCATACCACACCACACCTAATGCTCGATGTGCTGCGCCGCTCTTAAAAAATGGGAATATGAAAAATACGACAAACATCGTATACCATTTTCAATACCCATAATTTGGCATTGCCAGATGATCCATAAGCCGGAGAATACTTCTGTCAAACAAACATCATGGGTCACCACCACGGCTGCCAACTTGGCACTAAACGTGCCAGATTTGGCACTATTTTGCTTCAAATGGCACTTTATATTTTTAATTTGGCACAAGGTGCTAAAATGGCACTTTTTGAAAAACTGTCTAATTTTCTAGCACACGTTTTTAATCTATTAAAGCCTAGCGTTGCGTTAACGCAACGCGATACTTTTCTTAACCTGGAGGTCATACAGTGTTAGATTTTCATGATCTCCAAAAAAAATATAAGATTTTAAGAATTTATCTAATCGACCTGTTTTTGCTCAGGGCTGAACAGTTATGTTTACTTACATTTCCAAGCATGGGGAATTTGGAAATTTTTCATATTTTTTATCTTTAATTTTAAACCTTATACGACCGTCTTAATTAAATAAATAAATAAACGACCGTCTTAAATAATTCTTATACGACCGTCTTTTTTTGGCTTTATATTTACCTTTTCTGAATTTTTATGACTGACATACGTGGCTCTTGCGGGTTGGCACAACGCTGGTCTTTAACGAAATAGGCTTTTGTATATTTTTCATTGTTTTGTGGAAATTCTTGTTATGAAAATGGAAAAATACTGGCGCAAAACAATCGACTTTGCTTGTAGAATATCGTTCAATATCGTTCAATTTGAAAATTAAAAATCTCGAGGTGGCAACTCTATTTTTACATTTTTTTTTTTAAATGTTTTGATTTTTTTTCTAAGTTAGACCAACCGAAATATTTTTGGGAAGTTTCATCATTCTAGCTCAAAGGGAACATGAGCCAGGCTTTAATAGGTAATCTATGTATTTACGTTTAAATACATTTTTGTCTATACCTTAGCTTTTACTACTTTTTGAAGTCGAAATTTTTTTAGCTTTGACATATAAAACAGCTGTTTTACTTTATTTCATTATTGCTGTTTTGTTAATGTTTTCGAACTAAAAGTAAGCAAAAAATATTTGCATCGGAGCCGTGCTCACTGGGAAAGATCAGGTATATTAAAATTGGCACGTTTTTTGGCACTTTTAGTGTTTTATTTGGCACTTTTTGGCCCTTTTTTATTCCCAATTTGGCACGTTACACCTAATAAAAGTTAGCAGCCCTGGTCACCACTACAAAACTCGCGACCACATATATACATATAATAAAACGAGTTTTTACAATGAGTATATATTTACAAGAGAATTTTTCTCTCTCTGGGGTTTAAACTCATTGCAAATGTAGCAAGAAAATAAGAGTCTTCGAAATTTTATCTTCGAAAACAGCGCTGTCGGTATTTGTGCAGTCGCCGCCATGACTGTTGTGTGATTGGCTGGTTTTTTTTTTTTATTGAAATACTTTCTGCACAATGTTTAAATTTTTGGCTGGACGAACTTGCATGTATTTATTTCAATATGCCAATTGGATATTTGCAAGATTCAGGTATTTGTATGAAACTATGAAATGATTTTTTTTTCAATGTTTTTATGTAAATTCACTTTTTTAGGTCAAATAGGAAATTTTTTAATGTTACATTTTTGAGCTGCTTTTGCCAACTTTTGCTTGCATAGATTTATTTCAATTGAGTTCATTTCATTTAGTTATATCAATTTAGGTGTGAAACTTCATTTATAGTAAGAGAACAAGTTATAGCAGCAAATTTAAAAAGGAAAAAAAAAAATGCGCCGCCACCTGGCTTCGAAACCGGGCACTTTTATGACAAGTCAAACACGTTAACCAGTGTACGCCACAACATAATTGAAGGAGTTCTTTCTTAATAACAAATAACAGCAAGTTTGATGAAATCAAATCAAAATTTACCTAAACAAATTTAAATACGCTGAAAAGAACGTGATGTAAGGAAAACATTTCCCTTTTTTTCAACTTCCCAATTAGATATTTGCGAGTTTCAAAGCTTTTCAATCAATTTGCAGGTATTTAATTGGCAAATTGAAGTATGGAAAATTAACTGTTATTTTTTCAATGTTTGTAATTATATTAAATTTTTTCAGGTCAAATAAAAAAGTTGTATTTTATCCAATTTATTATATATTATACTTCACTCAATGTAATTTACATATTATATTTTCAAATAAATTGGAATAAATGTGGAAAATATATTGTAAATATTTTGATATGCTTTTAAAAAGTGGTGGAATAAATCTTTAACTTGCAAGGTTTAACAATTTAACACGAGATTTTTAGAATAATCAAAACTTTTTCGAAACGAGATTTTTAAAACAATCGCATCGGTTTTGAAACGGAATTCCGAAAAATTTTCGAATTCGCTTATATTGATTTTTTTCGAATTCATTTCAAATGCATAACGGAACCGACTTTTTAATATGAAAAAAAATTATATACTCATTGCCCTGTAGGATAATCAACTAAATTAAAAGTAGTTGACAAAGTAGTTTTTTGTCAACCACAACTAGTTGAATTTCTGACTTTTTTTTTATAGAACGAACTAACATATTTTGTATGGTGATGTCCGCTAAATAAGTCAATTGAGTTTCGTCTGCATATATTTTCAACTATTTCTTAAATTAGTTATATTTAAAGTATTTTTTTAATTACTTTAAAATAACCAATTCAAAACTATTACTGATGGCCTAAAGTTAATAATATTTGATGAAATAACATGGTTAAATATATATAAACTTGTACTCTAATAAAAATTTGTAATTAAAACATGTCAAAATCAGAGTAGTTGCCGCCTTAATATAATTCAAAGTAGTTTATCAATCACTTGATTTTAAGTAGTATTTCAATTTCTTCATATATAATGCAATAATAACTATTTAGAGTTGAAGTGGATGCCGCCTTAATATAATTCAAAGTAGTTCATATACTGGTTCATTTTAAATTAGTGTTTTAATTAGTTGTTTTTAAAAACAAGTTAGCTTGTTCCTATACGTTGTATATACTCATTGGAAGAACACAAGCAAAGATGAGCGAGAAAGTGCTAACAGAGATGAGTGGGTGGATGAGATGAAGCACGGAAAAAAGTAACTAACAGTGAGACGGGTGCTAACAAGAAAGCACACGAACAGGTCAGCACTAGAGTGAGGCAGACGATGGTCAACTATAAATTTTTTTTTTTGCAATTATCTTTAACTATTTTTTTTTAGTTTGTTTATTTACTTTTTTTATTTATTTAGTTTTTTTTTTTTAAAGTTCACGAACAAAAATCGACACATGCATGAGTCAGAGGCAGATCAATTACCGACCAGATTCGAATGTTTTCGTTTATGCTGGTTTACATAAGAAATTTATTTATATTTATTCTCAACCGAGATTTTATTAAAAATACTTCGTTGTTTATGCAAAAAATGTATTTAACAACAGATTATTATGATGATCATGCGTGACTTGCGAACAAGAATATTTGAGATGTAATTCAACAAATTATTTATTTAATTACAAACAAAAATACAGAGCTGTTTAAAAATACGTCCGTCCGTGACAAGTGCAACTAGAAAAAAAAGTTTGGTATTCTAAAAATAATATGTTTCTAAGTCCTGATAAATGCCAAACTATGAGATTTTCGCGAAAAAGGAATAATTTTATATTTGCTTATAAGATTACTGCCTTGAGTCGTGTATATACCCTCAAAGACCTAGGTATATGCATGGATTCTAACCTGTCGTTTAACATTCATTTTGATTATATTTGTAAGAAAGCATATTCAATACTTCGATATATAAAACGCTGGGCCAAAGAATTTAATAGGATAATTACAACTACAACCTTGTGTTATGCAGTCGTGCGTCCTCACTTGTAGTATGCAAGTTCGGTCTCCAAGTTACAATGTGCATATTGATCGAATAGAAAGAATCACCCTTTCTCCTTATGAGGATAGTTTAAAGCTATTAAAAATGCAGTCTTTAAGTAACCGAATTCATTTTTCAGTTCGGCCTTCACCTCTCTGCAGACAATGGCAAGCCTAAGAGTAAAAACTGCTATGAAAAACTTCTTGAGAACATAAGTCGTTCGGAGTCGACATAAAACTTGTGTGTCCAGTTCTCGATCATTTTGTGTTCAAACATTTCGCAACACGCACAACACAATTGATCAAAAGAAGCTCGGTCAAAGCCTTTCAAGGGCTGAAATGGCCATTTCGTTTTTTTTCGCTTAAGGGAGTATTCCTGGTTGGAAGGCTGTTTTTGGACCCTTTTTGAAAAACTTCTCATTTGAAAACGCAAAGAGTTATTTATAATCTGTTTTTTTTTATTGTATTAAGAACATATTAAATTCAATAACAATTTTTTTTTTCCTTTGTACGAGGGCTATTCAAAAAGTTGTCGGCCTTCAAAGTTGGCCGTCGAAAAAAAGGTATGCTGCTTGCGGCCCCGATAACTCGACTTCGGAACTTCGGACTTCGCAAGCTTGAAAAACGTGGTTTCGAGATTAACGCGTTTAAGTTTGAAGTTATTTTTTTGCATCAAAAAAACATTGAAGTGAAAAATTTGAGCTTGCAGTTTTAAAATTTCTGAACAATTTGCGTTGATTGCTCTTGGTTTCATCAAAATCGGTTCAGTAGAACCGGAGAAAAGTGACTTCGAAGTTCAAAAACGTGATTTTGAAAAAACTCAAAGAAAACTTTAAGCAATTAAACATTTTTTTATTGTGAAACACTTACATATATCAATCTGCAATGCCAGCCCCATAAAGAACTCCTTCCTCTTCTTCAAAAAATGAGGACTCAGCGGCTCTTTGTGCTCTTCGGGCAGTTCTACCTTCTTTTGCGGCCAGAGCTCTGGCTTCGGACCTTTTCAAACGTTCTTTGAGAAAACTGTATAAAACTCCAAAATGCAATTCTATATTTTGTTGTCAATGCTTATGTCTTCGTTTTCATTATTTTTAAATTTTTTTGCCGATGTACTTGTGAATTAGGTGTCCTCATCTCTTTC
This sequence comes from Coremacera marginata, assembly GCA_914767935.1. Taxonomy (NCBI): domain Eukaryota; kingdom Metazoa; phylum Arthropoda; class Insecta; order Diptera; family Sciomyzidae; genus Coremacera; species Coremacera marginata. Next base: position 78,110,662 of record OU612045.1, read on the forward strand.
GTGTTGGTTACCACGAAACTGGCTTTCAAGGGACGAGTTTTCGATTGCTACCAGTGTTTCTTTTATTTTTAATTCTATTACTTTTTCTATTCATTGTCTTTACCACAAACAAAAATTTTTATCAAAACTGTACTTTCAAAACTGCATTTGCGCGCGCGTCCGATAACTTAATTCAAAGTGAAGCTCTAAAATGCGTACTCATTTATTTTTAAAATGCGTATGCAAACAAGTTATTACCTACTAAAGAACGCGTTGAACGAAATTCGGTGGTTGCTTCAAACCGTTGCATTCAAAAAGTAGCAAAATTAAGCAAATCGCATTTTGGCGAAAACATTGCTAGACAAAAAAGGCCTTATCTCCTAAAGTATTTCGAATTTCAAAAATCCCTTTTAGGACGATATTTTCAAATATCCAAGCTATAAAAATATGCAAAATTGAACAAACATTTTTGCCAACCAGGAATACTCCCTTAAGTGAACGAAGAAATCTGCAGATATCATATATTTACACCAACTCATGGCAGGTGTATTATTCTATTTATAAATTTTAGCACTAACCGTAGGAGGAGTAGAAACATTAACAATTTAATTTATTTACCATTCAATAGAACAAATTATATGGCTGCTGCTCCTTTAACCCGCATGAGTACCTTTGTTAGTAATTAAAGCGTTTTCAATGTTAATTCGTCAAAAGGCCAATTCAAAAGTAGATTGAAAATAGTTGTGTTATTAGATCTATGTATATGCATGGTTAGTTGTTACATCTTGTGTTGTTCCTGAGCGCAACCCATTCATTGGTGGGTAATTTTTTTCCACATTAACTTGTTTGGGGTCACTGGTATACATAACATTGGCATTTTTCAACGATTACAGGGTCGTGGCTTCCGATAGGTTAATGATGAAAAAGTGCGAAAAAGCTGTAGTAGCTGAACGCTATTGTTATTGCATGTATTATGCATTATATTTTTATTTTTAACCAACATTGAACTTCTTTTAGTTGAATTTTTTTTATTTAATGCGTTATATGACATTTTATTTTTTTTATACCGAAGTTAACTCACTTTCCTTATAACATTATCAGCAGATACTTTTAACTTTCCTTCGTTAATATTGGACCAATAGCAAATACTTTTAATTTTCGTTCGTTACATTTACTGCGAAAAATTCAATGCTATGCATTTAAATGTTCTAGTATCTTTCCTGTAAAATTTCACAAACCAATAAATCTTTTTCGTTATTTTATAAACACTTCACTATTTATACAAAAACATATATTTCTTTTCGATTCTTGTTCAACTACTATTAAAGTCAGCTGAAGAAATCTGTTATTCAAATTAATTATTTTTTTACAACTCACACAAATCACGTATTCAAATCAGTTAAAATAAATTTTATAGAATGACATGGGAACCTTAAACATCTTTAACCACATTTTTTGCATTACGGAAATATTCGTATTAAAAATAAATTTGATAAATATTAAGCGCAAAATTCGTAAAGTTTGAATAAATTTTTTCCCACGGCAAATTCAAATTTAAAAACTGAACAATCTAAACAAATGTCAACTTTAATTTGTGCTTCTTTTGTACGACTAAATATTTAAATATTCGCAACGCTTCGAAACTGTGCAGGTTTTTGTTAACCAACAGTTAATAGTTAACAGTTAGCAGTAACAAGTTAACCAAATTGTGGTTAATAGATTTCTATAAATAAAAATATTTTCTTAAGTTTCTTGTATGATCGATGAAATGCAATGTCCCCATTCCTATTGCCGAAGTCGCATAAATTTAGATATAATTTTTTCTTTTTTTATATCTATAACATGTTCTTACCAGATATTTTTTCTATTATTTTTCTATGAATTCAATATAAATTGTTACATATACATATAATTACATATAATATTCATTGGAAAACAGTTTTTTTTAAGTGACAATCCTGTGTCTACCTATATATATATATATATTAGTGAGAGTCAAATTGTATGGAGCAAAAAAAGCCGATGTTGGCCCTACTCTAGCGGTGGTCTATGGGTCATTTAAAGAAACTTTGGCGAAGAGAGTTTAGTTCTAACATTAAATCGAAGCCTCCCAATTTTCCAAAATAGTTATTCTTCCATAATATTCAAGATTTAACTTAAAAATTGCATTAAAAAGACAAAAAAACATTTTCTTATGTGTATATATGGGGATTTTTTGGGTCAGGAATCAATTTTTTGAAAGGCCCTTTGCTAATATTTTAGCATTTTATCGCTTGTTTTTGGGGAAAGTTGCCGAATATGTTGGGAAAATTGACCAATACTTGAGTATCGACTGAGTTCTTCAGTAGAGAAAAACATATCGCACACTAAATAGAAAAGTCACAACTCAAAATTTAGAAATTTTTAATTTATAATGTAAAACTATTTGTAGTGATCATATACTTTGACTGTAACACATCAAATACATTTTGTACACATCTTCATTCTCTTTAGTTTTGAAAAAATAGTTTTGTCTCATGGCTTTGTATGTAGGTCCTTCAAAAATAAAATTGTTTTGTTGCTTCACCTAGAAATTAAAAAATGTTGAGGTGTGACTGTTTTGTATTTAGTGTGCGATATGTGAATTTAAAATAATTCAAAATAGAATGGCTATAATACTGAAATTTATTTTAAGAAGAATTGAACAGTGTCAACAATAGGAGTAATTTTGTTTAGATCGAAAAGTGTTTTTAGCTACCAAGTCTGGGTAATTTCTTACGGCTCTCTAATGTTCCCATCAAAATGCCTTCTCGATTTTCTTCTGACTCGTTTCGAAACGCTAGCCAACAATTGAACGTGTCCAGTCAGTCGCCTGGCTCCCCCATTTAAAAAGAAAAAGACTGAAAAAATGGATTTTACAATACCAAAATAAAATTTTTTGCACATTTCAATTATTTTATTAAATTCCTTGGAAAATTTATCTCACAATGATCATGCATCATTTGAGTTACGGTTACAAGCAACAACATATAATATGTTAGCAAACGAATAGCTTTTATTTTGCTTTTGTGATTATAGTGTCCAACCAAAGGTTAACACAGTGCATTTAAATGTTACAGATCAGTGGACATTTGACTAAATGACTTCTCTCGAGAAAAGACATTTTTCTAAGGCTTTTGCATTATATATAAAATTTTAATTCGCTTCTTTTGGTCTAATCTTCTATGACTTTTAGAAGATATAATACGCAATCGGCAAAACGACCTCTTTCAAGTTTTTTACTCAAATAAATTTTGACAAAACAACTTCTCTGACAATTCAAAAAATTGTAAAACGGCCATTAACGGAAACAACAACGGAACAACTTTTTTTCCATATTGCCCAAGCACATTTTACATAATCTTTAATAAAAAAGCTTCTTTTACAAGAAGTCGTTTTGTCAAAAGCAAAGTTTACAAAATTATCCACATTTCAATTTAACAAAACGGCTTGTCTTGACATCAGCGATTAAGATAATTTATTTTTCTTATAAACATAATTTTGACAAAATGACTTGTTTGCTGTCATCATAAGGAAGTGTGCGGCATCTAGCATGAAAATCAAAATTAATTTTATCGTATTTTCTTTATTTTTCATCCATTCTATAATCCTAGATCCATCCTAGATTGTAAAATAAGAATCCCGAATTTTTGGCCCCAAACCTAAATATTTTAACCTAAATTGTGGTATCTACACAAAATTTAGGTATCATTCCAGGATAAAACGCAGTATCTACATAAACAGAGTAATAAATACCGTATATACATTTAGATGGCGCACTTTAGGTTTGTTTTTTTTTTTTTCTATATACACAATTTTTTTGTTTAGTCATTAAAAGTAGAATTTGAGTTATATAAATTTTTTATTACGTGTTTATTATATATTTATTATTTTCCGCTTTAAGGTACAAAAAAAAATGTTTTATTATTAATAAAATGTTGATCCCTAATAATATTGATCATATATAGTTGTGATGATGTTTTAAATTAAAATAAGTAAATTATTTTCTTTATAGATGCGAAAGACGATGCAGATACGGCTTTTTTTTAATTGAATAAGATCGGAGAACAAACAAGAAAAAAGCGGCAACTGCAGTGTCTTATGCCACTTACTTACTTAGGTGGCCATAACAACCGGTATTTGGGTTTCAACCGACCTCATCAGCTCTTGCCAGGCGCCTCTGCTTTGCGCAAGATAAGATTCAATCCATCTTACAAGTGTTGTGGGAAATCCAGCAAGAGATAGCTTTAAGACTAAGAGTTTATGATTAACAGCATCAAAAGCTTTACTAAAATCTGTGTATATAACATCTGTAAGCCTTTAAGCCTTTTCCAAAATTCTCAATGGTTTTGGAATTAAATTCAAGTAGGCTTGTAACCGTAGATTTCCCAGAAACGAATCCATGTTGGAGTGGAGACAATAAAGATTTAATACTATGTGATAATTTTGAAGTAATGATTGCCTCGAAAAGCTTCGGCAAAGCGCTTAATTTTGCAATTCCACGATAGTTATCGACTAAAGACCTGTTACCAGACTTGTGCAACGGAATAATAAAAGACAACTTCCAGGCAACTGCAAAATAGCAAGATTTTAATGAAGAAAAAAGCAAAGTGATTGGAGTTACTAATTCATCACAGCAATATTTTAATATAAATGACGGTATATTGTCGGGACCACTTTTATATGACGTTTTAAGAGCTTTTAAGAATGATAAAACCGTGTTAGTATCAATTACTGGGAGACAAATATCCCTAGATTGAACGCTAAATGGATAGCTTAGATTATCATAGGATGAAGATGAATAGGTCGCTTTGAAAAAGTCAGCGAAAAAATTACAAATGCTATTCTCGCTATCCGATTCAACAGTTTTATATTTCATAAAATAAGGATAGGAATCAATCTTGCGTTTTGTGTTGACAAAGTTCAAGAATGATTTAGCATCAGATTTGATGTTTAATTTTACTTTTATTAAATAGATATTGTAAGATTGCTTGCATTATTGACGATACTTGTACTTAATAGAGGTATAAGAACCAAAATCTGTAATGTTATGAGTTTTTTAAAATTTTTTATAATACATGGATTTTAAGTTTTTTAATTTTCTCAGTTTTTCAGTAAACCATACAGAACCAGATGATAAACGGGCTTTTCTCTGTGGTACTGATGATAGAAAATCATCATTGAGAGTTCTATTAAAAGCGGACACAGCCGAATCAAGGTGGCGATGTTTGTGTATTAACGATATTTAGTACGGATGTCCAGTTAATATTAGATATATTGTTTTTTAACAAAACATAATTGGTTCTTTTAAAATTAAACTCAGCAGGAGGTTGAGCAATACGATTCTTTACAGATTGTTTAGGAAAATTAAGAGCAATTTCTAAAGCTGTATGGTACGGATATTCAGGGAGCACGAGAGGATCTGTCCTTGAAACTGAAATAATATTGCTGTCGTCAAAATGTAAAAGATCTAACAAACGGCTATTCTTGTTAAAGTTGCTGTTTAATTGAAAAAGTCCTTGACTTGAAACCTCATTTAAAAATGAATTAGCAGAAGAGCATTCAGACGAAGGCAATAAGCAGTTCCAAGCGACACTTGGAAGATTAAAGTCACCCGTTATTAGAATGTGATCATGAGGCTGAAGTTTTACACACTCTTTATTTATCGAAACCAAATGTTTGAAATATACCTCTACGTTGGAAACAGGAGGAATATATAAACATGTTACATAAAGATTTAACGCACTATGCTTGACAAAAACACAACAAAATTCACAACACAACACAAGATGCCTCAGGAATTATTATTTCTTGTTAGAAATAAGAAGATTTAACGGCAGTTAAAACTCCACCACATTAAAAGAATTACCAGCAATAGCGTTTCTATCTTTACGGCAAAAATTGAAATTATTAGATAGGATTTCAGTATTTAGGGTGTTAGGCTTAAGCCAAGTATCACTGAAAACAATTATGTCAAAAAATAGGGTGTGTCTTAATATATGTAAATATTTTAACTTCGTATTTAATCCTCAAACATTTTGGTATAAGATAAGGAATGCAAGGCAACAATCTAGTTTTTTTGTTTAGTATTACGAACAGGTAAAGTAGCCAGTGAAGTTTTAGGTTGTGATCTAGGAATATATTCGTGGATCAACGTATTTTCAGGCCAAAAACCTTGAGCAAATTTATTTTAAAAGAAGATACAGTACGCTCATATGAAAACTTGAATTTGTTAGCCGAAATATTCTTATTAACAAGATTCAATTTAGGGTGTTTATATGATGTAAAACGTCATCTTCGGATGTATCAAGAGCAAAATGAGACACAAATATAGATCTAGAAGGCTGGACAACCACAAGTTCTTTACAAGACGGTAGATTAATGCTTTTTTTCAATATTTGTTTTGGTATAGCACCAGTTAAAACCGAGCTCATAACGGAAGTTGAAGGAATAGTAGTAGTAGCAGTACAGGCTTCAGTATAAGTTTTTTTCTTACCAGAATTACCCGGAGAATCATCACTTACGACTATAGTTGGTACTACTTCAGAAGACTCAACCGGATGTAATTTGAGATCAGTTGATGCAGCCTCATTAGTAGAGGCAATTTATTCAGCATTTTGATCTTTATTTACAGACTCAGTTGATTGTGATTTGGAAGGTGAGTTCAAAACAGGTAAAAGTCATGAAAAAGGCATGAATATAGCACCAAGCATAGCAGATTTAGCAGAACTTTGAAGATTCATGAGTGGTCGTTTAGGCTTATGGGAAACAGAAGCTTCATCCATGATTTTTAATTTTTAAACAATTCTTCAAATTCAGCCAATCTGGCTTGAGCCGCCACCAAGTCCTTAGACAGCTCTAAAAATCCTCTTCGAGATTGCCTTATAAGCTTTAAAATATCTACATCAGTAAATCTGCAGTCTGTACAAGACCAATGTAGTCCTTTACTTTCATTGCAGGGATGATATTGGCTTTGTTGTAAAAGGGCCAAAATTTATACAAAAATAGGGCATTTTTGCCAAGAATGGGTCATTAAGTGGCAGTCCAATATTAAAGACTTTCTATTTGAATATTTAGCCATTCGAAATAGATTTCGATTTAACTGCTTCGGGAAATTAAAACAATTTTAAGTTCAGTTTTCGTGTTTTTTTGTTTTTGCTTTCACTGTTTTCACCTAAGCGGGGAAGTTTTTAGTTCGTCACAAAAATAGTACACTTTAGTTTAAATGATCAGCTCTCAGAATAAAAACTTGTGGATCAAAGAGATGTAGTATAATTGTTTTATTTAAATAGATTTTATTTCATACATAGAGGTCCCATCTTAGCAAGAAGGTGCATTGAGCAATGTGCATTGATTGCAAAAGTCAAGAAAAAACCGCAAATTGGATCGATATATTCATCGTTAAGGAGTCTTGGGAGTAATTTTTTGAGTCCTTTGTTACATACATAATAATGTCAAAAATATATGAGAAAAGATATACGTTAAGACTTGTAAGAAGACAAATCAATTATGCGGGACGAAATGGGCATGATACCAAAACAAAATCAGTTCTGTCAAAAAAATATATTGAGGAATGACTAAATTGAATAAAGAATAATTTCATGTTATAAAATTTTGGAATATAGAGCCTTGAACAACAAAATTAGTTAAATCACGTCGAATAAGGTGACAAAAAAATATTCCATCGTAGTCTTCATTTTTTTGAAATTAAAGAATTTTCATCGGGTGCAATTTTGAAACTGTTATGCTGAATTTTTTCCAAACCTTATATTTCTTAAAATTTATGACTCGGAAACATTTTTCTATTTCCGATTTTTATATATCTAATTTTTTTTTTTGTTTTTGTGGTGAAAAAAATCGCTTTTTTATGCAAATAATTGTTTATTAAGCATTTATTTAAGATAAATTCTAATGCCAAAATCTGAAAGAAGTGCAGATGAAATGAAAAAAAAATGGACAAAAATTCTTTGAAAATTAACGCTATAGAATTACTTTGAGATACTATTAAAAGTAAAATCGGTTCAAAAATTTAGACATTCTTTTGGAGAGTGTTTAGGAATTTTTATACTTCCTCCAATATAGTAGATACCAAATGTTTGTAAGGAGTTTTTGTGTAGATGCAAATCAATAATAAAAAAATTGGTTATTCTTCATAATGCTAGCATGGTGGCTTTATACAAAATATAAGAATGTCAGTTTTTTAAAAATGTTCCTCAGTTTTAATAATTTTTACAAGTGTACTATTTTTGTAGCCTACCAAAATCGTACCTGCGTAGGCGTATATAGCTTAAATATAGCTTAAATATAGCTTAAAAAAGCCAAATGTGGGGAGAATTGTTTAAGTTTTTTGTGTTTTTAAAGCAATAATTTGAAAACATTCAACATAACTTATTTTACTGAGAACGATTTTATTACAAATTTAAAATTTGTACATTGATGTGACATACTACTAGATATTTTTTCAATAGAATTTCAGAAAAACGGCTTAAAATGAATCAAAAAGCTTTGGGGCTTACGAAATCAAAAATGGCCTCAAAAAAGCCCCAAAAGCCCCCAAATATCGTCCCTGTTTCATTGAGTGCATCAAAAATTCTTGCATTCAATGCTTCACACTTTACGTGATAAAAAGCATCACACAACCAGCAATTAACCAGCTGGTCAGATTCACCTTTTACAGTGCAGTTGCGAAAATTGCAGAACATTTTTAATGAAAGTAATAAAATTTACAAAAGTGTAAAAAAAGTGCAATAAAAGTACTATGGCAACTCTATTTCAGTGATAGTTTGAGAATCAAACAAATTGTTTGTCAAACAGTTTGCGAAGCAGCAGCGACAAGCTAGTAAGCTAGCGTCAAAAATGCAACTGAAATTAAAAACCAAGTTTCACTCTTGCTTCAACAACCTAAACATAAAGTTGTTGTTGCTAGATAAGAAGCTAACTGAACTAAAAATATATGTATATATATTTATATAATAGGGCGGGTCGATTTAAAAATCGCTCAATGCTCTGTGAAAATCGTATTCTAGGGATCAAAATAAGAAACTTTGCCGAAGGAACCATACCTCCAAAACGAATTCTGATGTCCCCCAATTTGGGTCGAACTTTTGGGTAGGGGAAAATTTTAAAAAATCACACTTTGACCCATTTAGAGTGATCCAATCGAGTCCAAATGTATCACCGACCCCCACTAACTTTGGAGGCTTGACCCACCCATGCCAGTGGCACACCCCCTGGAACCCTCCTGTGGGGTTCCCCATACAAACATTTCAAAAAATCACCAGTTTTGGCACTTTACATGAAAAAATCAGCAAAATGGCTATGTTTTTTCTTTATTTTTATTTATTTATTTATAATAATATTTAGTATTTATTTATAATAATATCTATTTTTTCTCTTTTGAAATTTATTTAGTCAGATCATATGTAAATGAAAAAATTAATTTAAGTTAGTTATAGAAAGGAAACTAAAAAAATTATTGTTTGTAGTCTTTTTTACTTTCAAGTCTGGGCAATTTCGCACGGCTCTCTAATGTCGTCGCCATAACAGCCTCTACATTTTCCGGTATAACCCGTTTGGAAACGCTAGCTAGCAATTGAACATTTCGTTCCGTTCCTTGTATGTGTGATGCAATTTTTGGATCATTAAACGGTGGATCATCTTGATTTAAATATTCTTTCAATGTATCGTACGGAATACTTCGCGTGAATGGTGGTTCAAATACGTTATTTATGTCATTGATATTGATCATTTCCGTGTAACTTGTGCAATTAAACTTTATATCTGGTTTTTTATAAGCTCTAAGTTGCGTTGGGTCGTCAACATCTGTTCGATAACGTAGAATTATGTTGATAGCACAGTCGCGCTTTTCTTTGCTATCATCAAACAACATTGATAACAAGATATTTTCCGAATGCGCATAATATGATTTATCTGTAATTACTTGTTTGACAATTTTGCGTAAACGAGGTTCTAGAAATCGTGACCAACTAATGAAGTTAGTTACCAACTGGCAGTTACCAACTGCCGTACACGACAGAGCTGTAATACTTGATATTGAAGTACATTGGCACATAACATTTAATTATAAATTCAACCAGAATTCTTAAATTTGCATCTGGATTTTCCGTTGTCACATATAATCGTAATAATCTAGCGGCCTTGGTGAGCCACCGAGAATGTACAATTTTCCCTGGTTTGATGTTAGCCAGATCCACCGAAACCACGCCGCTAGAAATTGCATGGGCCATATCGTATGAGTACTTCGAATCGGTGGAAAATTCAATTTTTTTCTGGAGCGGGGGCATATTTTGCAACTCAATTTTCTGGAAGCCGTCATCCACCTGAAAATATATAATAATAAAATAATTAAAAATGGTTGACAATTATAATAAATGAGTGAAAGCAATAACTTACTAGTTATAACTACCTAGTTTCACAAGTTTCGATTTAACGGCTCAGTTTTCCGGTTGCCGATCTTGGTCCAGTGCTGGTTGATTTATCCAAATCTTCAAACAAATGCCGAAACGGAAGTTCGTTGAAGTGTAGAAGGCAAACGAACCAATGCAATGGTCTTTTTAACAGCAATTCGAATCGTCATATAATTCCACCGTGTGGGTCAGTGTTTGTTGGCTCACCGTCAGTGCATATTCCAATTAATGCATCCAGTGATATATTTTTATCGTTGAAAAAATCATTTAATTCGGTTGTTTTGTATTCATCGGTTTCATGTTCCAGTCTTACGTAACCAATCAATTCAGAATTGGGTTCTCTCAAAATAACAAGATGAGGTTCTTTTACCATCCTAGTATGATACTTCTCATCAACTTGAGCTGTCGTTAAAGTCTCATCATTTCTGCCATCGAATGAAAACGCTAACAAATTGGTATGATCTAACCGTTTGCGAACCACTTCTTTTCTGCATTACTCTTTTTTTCTGCGAACTTTCGATTTATCCATGATGAGAGGTTTGCCATGCTTATCTTTCATTTTAAAATCTTGGAAAAGAGCAGTTCCCAATGCCGATGCTACTCTATCAGGCACACCAAATCTGTCACATACCAAGGCAAAGTTAAAACAATCGTATCTCTCTGTGTATTGTGAACTTGTGCTTCTATCCATATCTTCTTGAACCGGTGGCGGTGCGTATGTTGAATCATCGGGATCTTGGTATGTTGGCATTGATTACATAGACGTTGCTCCTTGCTCTTCAGTTTCCATCACAACTGCATCCATTGTTAGTCTTCTCTGATAATGTTGATCGTGCATGAACTCTTTGAGGCGTTCGGGAACCCAGCCGCATGCACATGGAGCTGCCTTCAAATCGCATTTACATGTTCCAATGTAAAAAATTGTTTCCAGAGATTTTACATACTCTGTAAATTGTTGGGTTTTGTTTCTTCTCTTGATTTGCTCTTGATACTTGTCAAGCAATTTATTCAATTTATTAAATACACTTTTTTCAGCATTATTTCCATACCAAGTTTTTCCTAAATTCCATTCAACTTATCTTGTACTTGAATAGTGAATGATTTATGGGAAAACTTTTTTGTTCTGTTTTAGCACGTTCGCTTAAGTAAAAATAATATCTCAAGATATCCAGGTGGGTTGGTAAATTAAGATCAGTCAAATCAGTAGACACACCAAAAACAGTAACATCGTGCTTGGGTTTATGACTCATTGGGTTTTCGATAGTTGTTGTTGCTTCACCTTGCGATGTAGAGGATGGTGGATTCATTGTAAACTTTTTGATTTAGAATGGTCAACTTCACTTATTATTATTGTTTTTTAAATATTTTTTTATCTGAAATTAGCACTTCACACTTTGAGTTCTTCACAACGACTTAATGCATTCACAAAAACTGTTGCGTTATATATAGTCTACGAGACGAGATAATAAGAATGAAATGGTAATTTCAATTCTACCTGCTGTGTCTTGTGGTGGCTTAAAAACGCACACAAGCAATTTTAGGATCTGCAATTGTGTCACAGTGATACCTTAATTTTTTAAAAGGGTTGCGGTGCATTCCAGTGATACCTTAATTAATAAAATGGTTGCATAAAACGCGCATTTCTTAAGAAGGTGCCATAAAATACCCACAAAAAGGGTTGTAAAAACAGCCTTCATTTCTTAAGTAGGTGCGATAAAAATACTACACAAGTAAGTTTACGACATGCAGCTGTGTCTTGTGGTGCCTTAAAAAACGCACACAAACAATTTACCGATTTGCAATTGTGTCACAGTGATACCTTCATTATTCAAAAGGGTTGAATAAATTTCTAAAGAGAAACAAAACTTCAAAAAGAAAAAACATAGGCATTTCGCTGATTTTTTCATGTAAAGTGCCAAAACTGGCGATTTTTTGAAATGTTTGTATGGGGAACCCCCAGGGGGGTTCCAGGGGGTGTGCCACTGGCATGGGTGGGTCGGGCCTCCTAAGCTAGTGGGGATTGGTCATACATTTGGACTCGATTGGAGCACTCTAAATGGGTCAAAGTGGGATTTTTCAAAATTTGCCCCTACCCAAAAGTTCGACCCAAATTGGGGGACATCAGAATTCGTTTTAGAGGTATGGTTTCTTCGGCAAAGTTTCTTATTTTGATCCCTAGAATACGATTTTCACAGAGCAATGGGCGATTTTTTTGCCTCCCCACAAATCGACCCGGCCTAATATATATAAAGCATGCAAGCAACTATTTTGAAAAGGATTGTTCAGCGTTTTAAGCGATGAAAAACAGGAACAATAGAGATGAAGATCCTCAGCAATGCTTAGCAAACCGACTCGAATTATTCTATGCTTAATAATTTTGCAGAAATTAGAAATTTTAAATTTATTTAAAGAGCACGAATTTACGGAACACAACTTAGGTAAACAATATTGCCAGTGCGCGTTTTTTTAGAGTAGCCTTGCCCTTTGCATTGCATTTCCTGGATGGCGGTGATATCTGCGTTTATTGGTTTGAAGGCATCCGCCAGTTGGATAATAGCACCTTCCCTATAAAGGGTCCGGACATTCCAGGTGCATATCCGTAAATCATTGTCCGTTTTTCGTTTGCGGTGGTCGTCAACGTAATTGGGGTTCTTATCCGAGGCTGGTTTAGTTTTCATTGCGCAGTAGAAATGTGGCGGAACCTGCGCACATTTCATGTTTAAAGTCCACGGAGCGATCCGTCGCTCAAATTAGCCGTCAAACGGCTAACGGATGAGAGTTTGCCGTTGCCCAAAGAACACCACGAGGAGGGTTGAGTCGACTTGGGACGATTTCGGCATGGATAATGTTGGCCGCGCCAGGTTAACGTGGTCAGACACGTTGCCATGTGAAGGTTCGCCCCCTGTTCCCCTGTGTTTTTTGCCACCGTTTTTGAATTATTGGTTAATTCTTTAAAATAATGATATAATTTATATTATCCTGGGCTTCTCTTTTCTGAAGAATACGATTTTTATAATTATTTCATCCCTTTTAATTAAATATTGCCTTTTTATTGATACGCGTTTTGCTTAGATTTTTTAAAAATGTAACACAGATGCCGCACTCTTCCTTATGACGACAGTATAGGGGTAGGCGTTGCAGTTGACTTCAAATTCTAATTTTTTTTTTTGTGTTTTTTTTTTTGGCTAAAAAATTTTGGCATAAAATTTCATGATCCTAACCAGGCGCGGATTCAGGGGCAGTTATGGGGGTTGAAACCCCTTCCCACGAAATTCTCGGGGAACCTCGGAGAATGGCTGGAAGCATAAAATTGACTTCAGAATATGTTATGTGTTAATTTGTTTGACAAAATGCAGGAAAATAACAAAAACTGAAATTTTTTTAAAAGTGCAAAGATTTTTCATCCAGTAAAAAAAACTTTTAAATTCGTTGAAAAATGTAAAAGATACAATGTTTCAAAAGAGCACCATAAAATTGTGGCATTTTTCCACTTTGAACATCGATATTTTTGTAACTGTCAAAGGCATTGTAATTTAAATGTCCATTATTTCTTTATTGAAATTCATTATCGTAATGCAAATTGGTTGATTAAAAGATATAGTAAAATTATCAGAAAAATATGTTTTTCATGTTTTTGCCTATAACTCAAAACCTTGAGCTGATGGAGAAAAACAAAGTCCATATTTGAAATTAACAGTCAAAATGCAATTGGAATTGAAAAAAATAATTCAATCGTCAATATAAATAAACATCACTATAGAACAATATATAATTATATATAACAATGTATGAAGGAAATAAGTTATTCCTTGACTGATGACAAAATTTTTAACACAAACAATCCCAAATTACGCAGGGTATATTACAGCAACAATTTTACAACAAAAATCAAATATTCACAAAAAAAATTTGAGTGATTGTTTATTGTGTGCACTTTTTAAATGTTCAAAACTAATTTTCAAAGGTAGTGAACCGGAAACTGTATGTGGTAACTGAATACCACAATTTGATACACACACATTCTCAACATTAAAAACACTTTATATAAAAACACTGAGTTATAAAATATTATTCAAAATTAAGTTCATATAATTTTAATTTTCAAAAATTTTTTATATAAAATGAGTTGTGAAAATTTGTTCGAAAATAAATGTACAATAAAAAAAAAAAAATAAAAAAAATATATTGTTTGTTTCCACCAAATGTATGTTTACACAATATTAAGTGTACACTGATTTTTCCACAATTAGAGAATAGGGCTCCTACTCCTTGTATCTTTGTTTTTTCGATATCGTGCAGTTAGCTGTAAACATTCATACATACAAGCGCAACCTGAAGTCACAAAAACACAGCATTTTTCGGATCAAAATCCCAATTACTTTTTTTTAAGCTCAAATTTTCTAAAAACTGGTACGCACTTCGTTTTTCATTTAATTTGTTCTTTTAAATAAGTTATCAAACATGTAAGTCGAACTTAAAGTACCAGTTATGATTTTTTACTTTTAAAAAAAATCTCATTTTTTTTCGTGTTGCATTAAAAAATCGCAAAAATCCAAATTTTAAAAAAATTCAGTAAAATGCAATGGAAATATTTTTTAAGACTATACCTAATACAGATACAAAAAACGGTGCGATTACATTTAATAATTTAGTCATTACGAAAATTTTTGCTAGAAGTATACCTTTTGGGAAATATCGAGTATGAGTATTTTTATGGAAAAAATTTCCAAAAACCAAAAAATACAAATTTTAAGAACTCAATCCAAAAATGAACTAGAAATAGTTTTTAGCTATTTTTTGCATATAATTAAAAAAATCAAAAATCAGACAAGAAATAGCTGCTGAAACTTAAACTTCTGGCATATCGAGTACAAAATATAAAAATCCTAAACTCTGGTAATTTTAGGCCGATTTTCATATTTGAATAACTCATTTTAAACAAAATTTAAATAAAAAACGAAGTTCGTACCAGTTTTTAGAAAATTTGATCTTAAAATCTGGGATTTTTTTGGAAAAACAACTCTTCAATAAAAAGTGTCGCTACAGGCACGTTTCAAAATATCAATATGTAAATATCAATATTTTTGAAAATTTCACAATTTACTTTTTACATTTAAAGGTACAATCGAGGCCCATGCACATTAAATGGGCATTTCAGCCCTTGAAAGGACTTTGATCGAGCTTCTTATGATCAATTGTGTTGTGCGTGTTGTGAAATGTTTGAACACACATCAAGAACGTCCAGTTGATGCCAACTCCGAACGGCTTAGGTTCTCAAGAAGTTATACACGGCAGTTTTTACTATCTGAGGTTTGCCTTTGTCTGCAGAGAGGTGACGGCTGAACAGTAAAATTAATTCAATTGAAATAAACTTTCTTTGTCAGGTGGGAGTTGAACCAGTGTTCTCTGGAGATTGGGCCACGCACTCTACCCACTGCGCCACGGTGGAGCGGTGGAGGAGCCGATGACGTCACGCCCCGCACCCCAGCGCCATCTAGTGGGGCTTTTTTTGCTAAAATGTGCAAAGGTGTATGTCTTTGCTAAAAGCTATTGTGGTGTATGTCTTTACTAAAAGCTATTAAAAATCGGCATGTGTGGTGTATGTCTTTGCTAAAATCTATTAAAAATGGGCACGTTTGGTGTATGTCTTTGCTTTAAGCTTTTAAATTGGCAAGGTTGGTGTATGTATGTGCTTTAAGCTTTTAAAATTGGCAAGTTTGGTGTATGTCTTTGCTTTAAACTTTTAAATTGGCAAGGTTGGTGTATGTCTTTGCTTTAAGCTTTTAAAATTGGCAAGTTTGGTGTATGCCTTTGCTTTAAGCGTTGATCATAATTTTATACACTACATTATCGGTAGTGGTAGTCAAGCGAGTTCTTATCAGTGTTTGCATGTTTTTTTTCTTAACCCTCGAATACCTAATAGCAATGACTCAAATTCTGCTGGTTGACTTTAGCTCAAATGATATGACTTGCTTTATGAAAATATATATATTAATATGGATTGAAGCAATTTAGGTACGGTGAGGGTTGAAGGGTTAAAGAATTGTTTATAAATTTATCATAATGGTGCTAAGTATAAGGTTTGTGTATTAGATTTGCATAAATAGTTTAAAAATTGGATAACATAGGCATTTGAAACATAGGCGTATATAAGTGGGATACATCTGAAGTACAAGTCTCAATCCCCCGGTCAAGTTGTCCAGCAAAATCTCCGCCTCTGGCTTATATTTTATATAATTTCAAGAGTCTGTAAAGCTTCGAGATGCAGAAACTTCGAGAACATTTTAGAAGCCGACTTATGTCATTGTATGCCGAAGCGAATGGCGTGAGAGAGAAAGGGAGAGAGAGATTTTGATAGTAAGAGAGAGAAAGGGAGATAGCAAATAGCGCGATCCTATGCAAATAATACTTCGGAATCAACCTAACTTAAGCCAATGCCATAGGTATAGGGGGGCACTCTTTACCTATATAGGTATATAGGCTACTCTATAGGTATAGACTTTAAAATTTATTTAAATTTTTCTTTGTTACTATTATTATTATTATTTATATATATATATAAACAAATTGTATAATTTTATTAATGGAAAAAAGTGATCTTATATATAATTAATTTTTTCTGATTTCGCTGGTTACAGGTGAATATTCAATTACTCGATCATGAATTACTAAACAGTGGGCTGAGGTTCTATCTGGAATCGGTTTGTTTGCTTCGGTTTCAAATTCAATTCGTACATCAATAGGTCCAACTTTAACTGCTTCATTTTGGTGTGTTACATCAACAACAATAAGTGGTGCAATGGACTTAAATCCAACGACATCTAGCAATGGTTTAGGTTCCCGCATATAATAACTTTGTTGAAGTTTTGCATACATATCATATAGTACAGCATACTGTCCCATTTCAAAGCGACTATTTAAATCATCATAGGGATATGATTCAGAGTTTATATATACTTTTAAATTAGATATATTACAATGATCAAATATATTTCCTTCCTGTTTACTTTTTTCTCTTTGTAAACCGATTATAAGAAATCGTGGTCTTTCATTTTGCGGTGAAAGCTTTACATTCCATAAAACTTTTGTTTCCTTTGGTAGTATAGGATTTATATGATAGTCCCAACTTCTAAACGCCATTGGTATTAGCAAATTTTCGTTTTTAATTATCTTGTACATTTCTAATTTTGCAAAGTCTGATAATTGTATATGAGGCATTTTCCAAACTATGTCCAGTATTGTTAGCTTTAACTGATCAGTTCCATTTGTAGAATGATATGATCTATCATTATATGAAGAACGTTGAAGGATAAGTTCATGCTTCGAATTTAATATTATTTTATTATAATCTTCAGCAAAACCCAGGAACATTTTCAACGGCACACAACAACTAAAATGAGATTTTTCCAATGTGAAATTTTCATCAGGAACCCAGCCCGCGTTTCTTAATGCGCCACTTTCAGCTTTATTCAATGAAACGAAATTTTTCATGGTTGATGAAATTCCAAGATTATGTGTACGATCAACTTCAAAACCATTAACTTCATATCGAACAGATATGAAACAAAGTTGTTTTTAAATTTCACACCTGTTGTTTCTACATCATTTCCTCCTTCCTGTTTTACTATAAAGCCATGAATGTAAATCATGCTCTCACTTGGTAAGACAAAGAGATCCTGATTTTGAATGGGTATACGAATCTCATCGTTATTGTTAAACGATTTTTGGTATGGATAGTAACTATGATAGTCTCTTTTTATAATACTCTCAACGTACATAGGTTGTTGAAGTACAATGAGTATTTCATTCATATTGAATTATTGATTGACTAATTATCGATCAGTTTTAGCCGGTAGCTGTAGAACAGTACAGATCAGTTTTAGCAGTTAGCTGTTGAGTGGTACAGACCAGTTTAGCAGTTAGCTGTTGAACAGCACAGATCAGGTTTAGCAGTTAGCTGTTGAATAGTACAGACCAGCTTAGCAGTTTAGTACTAGTTGTTGTTGACTCTTCTCCCAAGTTTAAGTCCGAATGATTTTAAAAATTCTATATTATATCTTGTCAATGGTTTTTTAGCTCTTCTTCCTCGTTCCAGTGTTGATGTAGGACTAACTGTAAATTCTCTTTGTATCTAAGTTTTATCATAAATAATCATAATTATAATTGTTCTGGCTTGAAGTGTAGTCTTACGGTAATCTTTTCCCCTCGAAAATTTATAAGGTCACCGTCTTGATTCAAGATTCTAATCGTTATGTTGCTTACTTGTTGACAGTTGACAGGTAAATAAATGACATTTTGAGGTTTCTCTTTAATTTTATATCCGGGTGGAACATCTAGAGGAAATTCGTGAATAGTGTGAACCAAAGTGCTATTAATATATGATCCATCTGTCAAGTTGCTTTCGATACGTATTGTATTTACATTTGTAATATTCAAAGGTAAGTCAGATTGAAAATATCTAGTTGTACCTGACTGATCTATATTTATATATATTGTTTTTTCTATATCTTGCAATGGCTCTATAGTAACCACTTTGATAAATTCCTCGTACGGTAGCTCATTTTCTACCAACTTTCTTTTACTGAATCCCAACAACTGTCCTACACTGTTTGGTTTTAAAAAATCTATGTCTTCGGAGGAAGTAATTTCAGTTTTTAGGGTGTTATTGTTTCGCTCAATTTTTAAGTAAATTGAATCATCAATGAATTTTATACTTGACTCTAAGAAAGAAGCAATGTCTCTCAGTTCATATGAACCAACTGGAATTGTAATAGTATGTGATCCGATATGGAATAAATTATTGTAATCATGTACATTTGGTATAGAATTAATTGATACAAAGTCTACAAGTCCACAAACATATTTTGTAGGTAATTCAACCGGAGGAAAATATTTTGCAACAAGGGTTGAAGTGGTTCCGCTTAAAGAGATTGTTACTGACATTATGCGTATTCGTTATAAACTGATATTCTATACCTATAGAGTAGCCTATATACCAATATAGGTAAAGAGTGCCCCCCCTATACCTATGGCATTGGCTTAGGTTAGGTTGATTCTGGAGTATTATTTGCATAGGATCGCGCTATTTGCAATCTCCCTTTCTCCCTCTTACTATCAAATTCTCTCTCTCCCTTTTTCTCTCACGCCATTCGCTTCGGCATACAATGACATAAGTCGGCTTCTAAAATGTTCTCGAAGTTTCTGCATTTCGAAGCTTTACAGACTCTTGAATTTATATAAAATATAAGCCAGAGGCGGAGATTTTGCTGGACGACGTGACCGGGGGATTGAGACTTGTACTTCAGATGTATCCCGCTTATATACGCCTATGATTCAAATGGTTGTTATCCAATTCTTAAACTACTTATGCAAATCTAATACACAACCCTTATACTTAGCACCATTATGATAAATTTATATAATTTTCATAAAGCAAGTCATATCATTTGAGCTAAAGTCAACCAGCAGAATTGGAGTCATTGCTATTAGGTATTCGAGGGTTAAGAAAGAAAACATGCAAACAATGATAAGAACTCGCTTGACTACCACTACCGATAATGTAGTGTATAAAATTATGATCAACGCTTAAAGCAAAGACATACACCAAACTTGCCAATTTTAAAAGCTTATAGCACAGACATACACCAACCTTGCCAATTTAAAAGCTTAAAGCAAAGACATACATCAAACTTGCCGATTTTTAATAGATTTTAGCAAATACATACACCAAACTTGCCGATTTTTAATATCTTTTAGCAAAGACATACACCAAACGTGCCGATTTTTAATAGCTTTTAGCAAAGACATACACCATAATATCTTTTAGCAAAGACATACACCTTTGCACATTTTAGCAAAAAAAGCCTCCACTAGATGGCGCAGGGGTGCGGGGCGTGACGTTATCGGCTTGCTCCACCGCTCCACCTGATCCAGAATCGCTATATCGTATCTAATCATATATACTAAACCTCTGCACGGATTAACTCGTTTCTACTACAACAATAGTGCATTCGGTGTCGAGTTCAGTAGTTTACATAACTATAACAGCGAGTGAAATTAACACCATAGCCATAAAGAGTCTAAAACCGACTTTCAACACATTCGTTTGGAAACGATTGATTGTTATAGCCGGTAGCATTCGGATCCGGAAAAATACCCAGACTTCATAATTATCGACGGGAGTTGGTTCCTCTACGCAAAGCCACAGCGAGGAGCCTACTGAAGGCGTTTCGAGAAAGGATCCTGGCACCGACAACGGGACTCAGTGCACAAGCAGAGTGTTTCAACGTTACCTGGATGAAATTAGAGTTCAGCAACAACTGACTGAGCCGTATACTCCCCAAGAGAATCCCACCGAGCGAGCTAACCGAACGATGAAAACAATGATTGCTCTGTTTGCCAACAATCAACACAAACTGTGGGACGAACAGTTACCAGAACTCTCACTTGCAATCAACACCAGCGTGTCCAAAACAACCGGTTATAGTCCAGCATTCTTGACACAGGACCGAGAACCACGCCTTCCCCTAGCGTAATATGCTTTAATAAAATGTTATTGTTTATATTTCGATTTCTTCTTTACTGCCGTCATTATGGAAGAGAGTGGCATCTACACTTTTCAAATTTCTCAGGAAAATGCCTAACAATAAAAAGTTAATAAAGGGGGGTTAAATTTTAAGGGCCGATGTTGAATGTGAACCACACCTAAACGTAAAGTTTTTTTCTGCATTTCATTTGACATTTCTCAATTTCAGACTAACTCAATTTGAACCATGGAAAGATACACAATCGAGCAACGCGTTAAAGTCATTCAGGCTTACCATGAAAGTGGGTGTTCAAATTAAAATGCATATCGTGCACTTCGTGATTTTTTCAGTCAATTTAATCGTCCAAATGTGCGTACAATCGGAAAAATCGTGCAAAAATTTGAGCAAACCGGGTCTGAAGGAGATGTGAAAACACCAGTGCATCATGCTCGTACAGCTCGTACTGCAGAAAATATTGCTACTGTTCGCGATAGTGTGGTTGAAGAGCCGTCCACCTCAACTCGTCGTTGTGCCCGACAATTGCATCTCTCACGCTCGTCGTTGATGAACATTATGCATAAAGACTTGCATTTACATGCTTACAAGGTGCAAATGACTCAAAAACTAAAGCCTCTTGACCTTTTCAAGCGTCGTCAATGGTCAGAATGGTGGCAAGAAATGGAAACAGTGGATGATCAATTTTCGAAGAAAATCATCTTCAGTGATGAGGCACATTTTCACCTCAGTGGATTCGACAATAATCAGAATTGCCGCATTTGGGCGAATGATTATCCAAGAGTGATTGTATCTACCAAACCAATGCACCCACAAAGAGTGACTGTTTGGTGCGGTTTATGGGCTGGTGGCATCATCGGGCCGTATTTTTTTCAAAATGAGGCCGGTCAGGTAGTTACTGTGAATGGTGTTCGACGAACGTAACGAACTTTTTATGGCCCGAATTGGAAGATCGAAAATTTGGACCATCGGATGTAGGTGTGCCGCCGAGTTCGCGGCGGCCATTTGGCCGATATTTTGTTCCAAACATAATTAAACCATACCAGTATTATCATAATAAAAAGAAATGACAATAATTTCCTAAATAATTTGTGTTTCATTCAAAATCAACATCGGCCCTTAAAATTTAACCACCCTTTATATCATGGACAAGGAATGGAATAATTATAAAAATTTAGTTTGTAATGATAGTTAAATACTACACAGTATTAATTATAAAGGGTTTTTAATGAACTTACCAATAATGCAAGAACTGTGGCATAAAATACTGTAGTTGCCGCTTTTTGCTTGCTTCTTCTTTAAAATAGCAAAAAGCGGCAACTACAGTGTTTTATGCCACAGTTCTTGCATTATCGAGGTTCCAGATTTTGACTTGCAGTATTTTCTAAGACTTTATGTTTTTGGAAAATTTGGAAATTTTCTTGGGCTCATATTTCGTAACCTATTTAAAATTTTGACTTATTTTTAAAAGTTATTTTTAACTTCTTTTTAAAGTTGTGGCTATTGTCTCGGGCTATAATTTCTCTGAACATATTACTTAGAAAAAAGTCGTTGTCATGGTCAAAAAGTCGAAAATTTAGAAAATTCACCACTTTTTGTCACGTTTTTTTGGATATTTTCGCCTATAACAGCCAAACCGTTGAGATTTCCGATCCAAAAAAATTGTAGCCAAGACAATAGTTAAGAACTCTCTAGTACTTAGCAAAAGCATTGGAACGCTCCTTCAGGCAGTTTTGGCCTTGTGAAAGTGCAAATTTTTCGTGAAAATATTGATAAATTACCATTTTCAGTTGTTCATAGCGCAAAATCATAAAAATGTTATATATCTTATTTTTTCCACTTTTTTATCCAAAAATATAATGTTTTTTTTTTGTTTTGTTCAATATTTATTTTGAAAATTATGAGAAATTCATTTAAAGTACAAAGTAATTGTATTGGTAGAGACAAGGTATGAATCAAAAAGAAAGCAATTATTGTTTTAAACGATTTCACATCAAAAATTCCAATTCAGTGTATTTTTCATTTAAAGATTGCCTTCCAAATCTTTTCGATATTCCATACGATGCGCTTTCTTTCGGCCTTCAGATACAGATGCCATTATACCTTCTCGGTTTTTGTCGATTGAGCGCTTAGCAACACTAGCTAGTAGCTGGACATGACGCTCCGTACCTTGAATATGACAAGGTATAAGTGGGTCTGGAAATGGTGGATCTTCATCATCTACACATTCGAGGTATTGTTGGAAATGCACATACGGAATTTTCCTGGTAAATAGCGGTTCAAATAACAATGCTTTGTCCTCTAAATCGATCATGTGAACGTAATCCGTACAATCAAAATTGATGTTTGGTTTTACATATTCGCGAAGCTCAGCTAAATCGCAAACGTTGTCGCGAATATACAATATTTTTTTGAGTGCCAATTTACGAATTTCTTTACAATCATCGAATAACATGCTCAACTAAACATTTTCACTGTAAGCGAAATAGGAATTATTCTGTATTTACGATGTTACGTAAGTTGTCTGGTAAATATTGCGCCCACTGGATGAATTTTCCAAGCAGAGCACTACCGTATACATCCGAATTGTAGTATTTGCCGTTGAAATACATGGGAACATACACTTTCATGAAGTACCTTGCTAAAATTTGTAAATTTTGTGATGAGTTTTCTGTCGCAATATACACACGGAGCAATCTACTAGCTTTTGTTATCCATCTCGAATGCCCTACCGGTCCAGGTTTGATGTTTGCAAGATAAATTGAGCAACTACCATTTGAAACGGCTTGGGCAATTTGGTATAGATATTGAACGTCCGTGAAAAGTTGATTTTCAGCATCTGTACTCATTGGAGGAATGTGTTCAAGTGGAATAAGTTGAAAATTTTCGATAATCTGAAAAATGTTTAGATAATATCAATAAAAAAAATTACAAAACTATATCGTATAGAGAAAGAAGTACATAAAGATATGATATTTACTTGTAATGTATTGCAAATATCTATCCTTTGAGCTAACGATCTAGTGCTTTTTGTCGGTCCAGTAGTGGCCGATTTTTCGACAGCGTTGTACAGATGTCGGAACGGCAATTCGTTGTAATGAAGTAAACAGATAAAACAATGTATTGGTCTATCTAGATAGCGTTCGATGAGACGCAATACACCTCCAGATGTGCCAGTATTTGCCTCCTCACCGTCGCTACAGACGGTAATTAAATTTTCAAGTGAAAGATTTTTA
The DNA here is from genome assembly GCA_914767935.1 of Coremacera marginata. Classification (NCBI taxonomy): domain Eukaryota; kingdom Metazoa; phylum Arthropoda; class Insecta; order Diptera; family Sciomyzidae; genus Coremacera; species Coremacera marginata. Next base: position 78,134,863 of record OU612045.1, read on the forward strand.
GATTTGAAAAATGTAATCAATTCGGCTTGGTTCGCTTTGGAGGTTTCGCCTTTGCCTTCTAAATTCACATAGCCAATTAGTGACGAATGGGGTTCACGTATTACTACTACTTCATTAATTTTCTCCCGAGTTAATGAATCATTTTTGCGACCATCAAACGAAAAAGCGATCAACGATTCACCATCGTGATTTGCTCGTAAAATATCGTGTCTCGATTTTTCACGCTCTCGGCTCACTTTTCTTTTATCCATAATAATTGATTTATTGATTGATTTTATTATGAAACATTAAATATAATCATATAATGTAATTACAGATATTGGACAGTAGTTAATAATGTTTCATAAACCTGCATTCTGTAGCTCAAGGAGCTAGTGGCGAATGCAAGGTATATACATAAAACTTACAGAAAACACAATGTCGTTCGTGGGGCTTAAAAGTAGATATACACATTTTAAACAAGATACAATTTTTTGATTAATAATTCAATAAGATAATTTAAAAATAAATCAAGTAGGTGGTAAGATAATTATTTATTTTAATAGAAAATATAAGATAGATAAAAAATAAGTAACGTATAAGAAGCATGTTACACAAAGACAATTATATTTGTATACGGAGAATTAGCTCTAGTTCATCATAGTTAAATTTGAAAAGCCACAATTTAATTTCTTTAAAGAATATATTTTTAATACGTAAGCAACGAATATTATCTGGTAAGCTGTTAAACAATCTAGGAGCTATTGACGAATATGTATTTTGAAAAGTCTCTGTATTATGAGGTGGAACTACAATTTTGTTTAGATTATTATTTCTTAAGATGTAATTTGGGTTATTCCTGTTTATTAAGTGACCGTTGTTATGAAAAAATACTTTTAGGACCTTATAAAAATATAAATGTTTGAGTGGAAGGACTCCGAGACTTTTGAATAGTGCAAAACTTGGTTCAAGTCGTATTTTGCTGCAAATGATACTAATGATGTGTTTTTGAATAGTAAGCAGTGGATTGATTTTGTTACGATGTGCACCACCCCAACAGGACAGTCCATATTCAAGTTTAGAGTGGAAAATACCATAATAGATACAAGTCAAAAGTTGTTTTGAACAGAAGTTTTTTAAAGGATACAGTTGTCGTACAGCCAACATTGCATATCGTTTTAGTGCACTTGTGTGATCTAACCATGTCATTTTAGAATCTAACAAAATACCTAAATACTTAAAAGTTGTGACGCATTCAATTTTGAAACATTCCAAACAACACGTTTTTTGATCGTTATAAGTTAGCAAATTATTCGATGTGCTACAAGTGTACTTATCAAACATAAATTTATCGCAGTTTGAATGGTGATATATAAAAATATCGCTCTGCAGTTCTCTACCCACAGTATTGAAAAACATTATTTTGGTTTTGTCGCTTAGGACTAGCTTATGCATTGCAAACCAATGCCTCAAAAGGCACAGGTCATGATTTATGCTTGCTGTCAAGTCAAGAATATAATTGCTCGAGTATGTGCAAGCCATATCATCTGCAAAAGCAAAATGGTTTCACCTCGCTCATCCTTAAACTGTATGTCAGCGAATAAAGCTGAAGCCAAAACAGATGCTAATCGATCGGATACCCCAAAGCGATCGCACATCATTGCAAACCGTGGTGTACTATATCGTGGAGTATACATTCTTCGCACGGTTGGTGTATGGATTTCCAAACCAGGAGGTTCATAGTTTTCCAATTCATGCACATCTGATGCGGTTGGTTGAAATATTGGATCAGATGATGCACCTGAATGTAAAGATGGTAACACAGTCGATATTTCTGTTTCGACTGGCAAATATTCAGGTATTATAAGTCTGCGTTCGTTATGCTGATCCAACATGAATTCATGGAGTCGGTCAGGAATTTTGCCATAATTACATCGAGCTGTTTTGAGCTGGCATTTACATTTTCCGATGTAAAATATTTTCGTTGTGCTGTCAACAAATTCTATGAATTTAGCATCATTTTTTGTTTGTCTCTTCTAAGCTTCACGGTAATTTTTCAATAATCTGCCCAATTTCTTAATAATATTTTTTTTTCAATAATTTCAATATTTTATTTGTTGCAAATTTGTATCAATTTGTCGCAAATGTGTGGGGTGAATGTGCCGTATGAAAACATTTTATTTGCGTTTTTGCAACGAGCGGCCAAGAAAAAATAATGTTTCAAAATGTCGCTCGTAGTTGGAAGCGAAATATAGTTTAACTCAGCCACTAAACCGAATGTCAATACGTTTTGCGAAGGCATATGTTCTAGATTTGATGATGACGCTGATGATTCTGGCTGCGTCTCCATCTCCACATTCTCTGTATTATCAGAATCCACTGGATTATCCATATTTTTTATATCTTAAATTAAAAAAATGTTTTTTATTAGCACTGCACAGTTTATACAAGAAACAATTATTTCTAAAACTTACATTTGCGGCGGATATTTTAAAATGCGTATTTAATTTTATGTGTATTTGATGCTGTGATCGTTTACAATAAACTAACAAAAATGCGTCAAATGAACTGAAAACAATAGAAGAATAAAAAATAAGAAATAAAATAAATAGAATAAAATAAAACAATAGAATAAAAATAAGAAATAGAACATTTTATGATTTTGTGCTACGAACAACTGAAAATGGTAATTTATCAATATTTTCATGAAAAATTTGCACTTTCACAAAGCCAAAACTGCCTGAAGAAGCGTTCCAATGCTTTTGCGATGTACTAGAGAGTTCTTAACTACTGTCTTGGCTACAATTGTCTTAGTATTGGATCAAAAATCTCAATGGTTTGGCTGTTATAGGCCAAAATATCCAAAGAAACGTGACAAAAGTCTGAGAAAAAACTGCAAGTCAAAATCTGGAAGCTCGATTTTCACCGTAGACGTATGGTCTAGTGGACTTTTTTTGGCTCATTACAATCCCAAGAATCAGAAACGCGAAGCGCCCATTAAGGGGGCCCATCCTTCCATACTAATCGGAGTTGTTGGAATGTGATGAAACTTAATTTCTAAAAGCATAAGGCATGCTGGTATCGTTATATATCGTCCAAATATCGTTATTTTTTTTTTATTGGACCGGTTTCGGTTGGTTAAAAACCTGATATTTTTTTATTGATTAGTTTTGTTAATATCTAAATACTTTACGCTGTGATTTTAGAAATGTATTTGGTATTTTTTTGCACCGGTTACATTTTATTTCTTTCATTAATTTTTTTAAAAATTTGTTTTCACAATACTAAAAAATTCACAATATGAGTATACTGGCGTCATACTGGGTCTTACTGAGCATAATGGGTCATGAACTAAATTTATTTTGAGTTGCTTTGATTTATTGTTTCTACTGTTTCGTTGGAGGCAAAAGCGGAAAAATATAGAAAACTTTAAAAGTATTGCTTTGCTACGACTGACAAGTTAACTAACGATTTTTATTATGAACACTCGAACTTTTGTGAATTTCGAATACTGAGAAAAAAAATTTGTAAGAAAAAATAAAAAAAAAAAAACGTAACTGATACAAAAAACCAAATTAATTTCTGAAATCACCGCCTAAATAGTTAAAATACCTAAAGAATTTAGTTATTTACAAAATTACATTAATAAAAAAAATCTGTTTTTAACCAACAGAGACCGGTACAAGAAAACGATATCAATTTTAGAACCATCGAATCATTATACATGCGTAACGCAGTGTAATAACAGTATTATAATCACATTTTTTATGTGCTTAAAAAGCTTGCCTCTTTTTTTTATTAAAGATTAAAAGGAATTAAAAAGTGAAATTAATAACTCTTACTTTCAATCAGTGTTAATTGTCTAAGATCGCAGTAAATCCAAATCATTCGCATACATTTTTTAAAACGTTTCCAATTATTTGAAAGAGTATTTACAATGATAAAGGTGATGCAGAAATTAAGACATGACTGCTCTAATTTGAAAACAATTACTTTTTTCTAAATTTTGAGGTTTTTTAGTTTTTTTTTAAGCTTTAAAAAATAACCATAACGATAAAAAATTTACCATTTTACCAAGTCAAAAAATGTTTTCCAAATTTGGTAATATTTTACCAAAACGACAACGCTGCTTGAGATCTGCTCTACCATTAAAGACTCAAATACCTTTGAAATTGAGGAAAGTAAGCTAATTGCTCTGAAGTCAGCTGGCTCGCGGGCATTCGATTTTTTTGGAATTGGAAGGATAGTTGCTTTTTTCCAGATTGCATGGTAGCACGAGTTTGTGAAGCAGTGGTTAATTATTTGCACAAGCGGGCTGACCACGTACGGCATTATAATTTTAACAAACTTGATGAATATTTCATCATCACCGGAAGCATTCGACTTAATTTTAGTCATACTTCGTGCGACATTCAATTCATTAACCACTTTAAAATCAAACGTATGAGTAGAAAAATCAGAGGCAGAATTGTTGATGATAATGAATTCTGAAGATTCATCAGACTCCGAGCTTGAAATGAAGAAGTCATTAAGGAGATTGGGATCAATTTTGCATGATTCAACATCTTTATCGGAAATGCCTGTGCTTCTCAGATTATTTCACAATTGTTTCGATGTTAGTGAGGAACATAGCTTAGACATGTAGAATGTTTTTTTTAGCCGATCTGACAACTGAGGTAGCTTCATTTCTTGATATTTTGAATGTCTCCCAATTCAGCGCAGTTGGATTCCGCTTCCATCTGCAATAAGTTTTGTTGCGCTTTTTTAACGCCGCTTTCACTGAGAACGTGAACCAGGGGCAATACGTGTCGATAATTCGGCGAGTGCAAAGCGGAACATGATTATTGAAAAGATTAACTATTTTGTCTATAAAAAATCATCAGCCGAGCTAAGAAACCAACAATCGGTCCGATTATTATGAGACAAGTCCTCAAACAGTTATACATGATCAACAGACATAAAATTTCGAAAAGAAAAAGTTGAAAAGATCATGATCAGAGACGAACGACAATTGCTCAAAAAGCAATACTAATGATAAATCGGAAACAACAAAAACTTCCAGTAAGTATTACTAGTATTGTTGGCAAACCTTGTTGGAGTAGTTTTATTAACTACATTGAGAACCACTTGAGCCAAATTGTCGATAAAATTGCTGCAGAGGTTATCGTTAACAAGAATACTTACGTTAAAATCATCGCACATGATAAAATGCTGAAAGTCTATGGCACAGTTAGATATGTATGTGAGTAGGGGATCTAAGCTACAGTTACGATTTGTATTGAAACACAAGTGAGAAAACCCTTAGTTCTGTTGTTATAGATTTCAACGTTCAGAAATTCAACATCATAACCATTTGATGCACCAAGAACTCTAACATTTAAATATTTTTTCAATATATTGCAACGCCGCCGCCTCTTTTATTTGAGCTGTCATGATGAAAGAGATTACAGTTTTAAAAAATATTTAAAAAATAATCATTTACATCTTTCGGAAACCAGGTTTAAGATACTCAAATTATATCAACGGAAGAATTTTCAAATACAAATTTAGCACAGTCCATCTTAAATTTATTAAAACTTTTGGCGTTAAAACGTACGATCTTCAGGCCATGGCGTTGCTTGCACAAGACTTCTATCATTGTTTTATAATTTTCGTCAGTGCTAAGAATTGCGTTATTCAATGCAGACATACAGTCTGCGAAATAATTATATGTGTCTAAAAAAGCGTACAACTTCGGTAACTTTTAAATGTTAGTATGCAGAAAAATTGGTTGCTGTCTAATAAATAGGTGTACGAAGAATTTGCCTGTCCTTTGCTTTCAAAATTTACCGTTATATACAAAACTTGCAATAAGCCTTTATTCTACAATAGGAAATAATTATATGTGCATCAGTAACAAAGGTCTACAAGTAATGGAGTTGCGTTAGTATTGGCCAGCTGAGAGTCGTTTCCGAAGCAATTATTTGCGAAGAGTCCGAATCCGTGCACAGAATCGGCTCATTATGTCAAGCTTTTGATATATTTGAGGTTATGTACACGAAAAATTGCTACCTTTGAGGTTGAATAAAGGATGCACAACATTTTTTAAACTATTTTCTTTTTATTCTATCATGAAGTACTATTTTCCCCCTTTAAGATGAGCTCTGAAATGCCGTACGATGATGTATTCAAAAACGATGGTCATTTGAAGAAAACGTCCGCAAGCAAAAATGTATGACAAAATCTAGGTTTGCATACAAAGCTGCTTCACTGACTGCACATTTTTGCTTGCGGACGTCTTCTTCAAATGGCAATAGTTTTTGAATAAATCATCGTTCATTTATTCATTCATCATTCAATCATAAATCTCATTTTAAAAGGAAGGAATAGTACTTCATGATAGAATAAAAATAAAATAATTTAAAAAATGTTGTGCGTCCTTTATCCAATCTGAAAAGTAGCCGTTTTTCATGTACCTAACCTCAAATATCTCAAAATCCTCACATGATGAGCTGATTATGAGCACGAATTCAAAGTCTACGCCAAAAATTTCTTCGGAAACGTTCTTCAGCTGGCCAATACTAACGTAACCCCATTATTTGCAGACCTTTGTTACTGGTGTACATATAATTATATATATAATTAATGTAAGAATAAAGGCTTACTGGAATCCTATTTATTAAACAGCAACCAATTTTTCTGCATACTTACATTTTACATTTTCGTTACCGAAGTTGTACGCTTAAAACGGTGACGTTTTTTAAAAACATATAATTATTTCGCAGAATGTAGTTAGATAAAAGAACATAAGCACTTCAAGTATTTAATTTAGAAGAACAAAAGAAAAGAAAAAGGTAGGATGCGATAGGGGAGATTAAGAAAAGAGGAGCGAATAAGAAAAGATAAATATTTTAGTTTAAACGGTAATTAAATTGATAAAATCTGTCCAGAAATAAATAGATGCAGTAAAAACTTTTTTCAATCGATATCTAAGCAACGAGAAAGCATAAAAAAAAAATAAAGTTATTTGAATTTTAGTGAAAACAACATAAAAAAATTATCAAAAAAAAAAAATGCATAAAAATCAGCATTATTTTTGGTAAAGATTTAAAATTTGTTAATGCAGTTTTGAAGAACTTTTTCAGAACTATTACTTTTGAAAGTTGGTTTTTTTTAACAACCACGGTCAGTGGTTTCGGCCAGTCAGCAGAAATTTTTAGAAAAAAGATGATTTTTGGAGGTTTTTCAAAATAGCTTAGCTCAGTGGCGGTTATAGTGACAGCCAAAATATTTTGGGAATCGCCAAAAAATATATGAAGGTTCACTTTTAGTCGGTGACAATGGTAATTTTTTTTCGAGACACCCGAATGTACATACATACAAAATCGCTGTATGCAAACCACTGGTCGGAGAAGAATGGTTGAAGTACCAAATAAAAGGGTCAAGGGTCAACCTTTAAGTCTACATGCTTGGAAAGCAGTGGTTCGGATACTACGAGAAAAAACACAACTTATGTAATATGTAAATACATACTAATGAATACATACATACATACGTATGTAATAGTGAATACATACTATAGAATACATACATAGAATGTAATCTAAGTTTTTTGGAAGATACCTTGTAAATTTTTTGTTTCTTTTTTGACCTTTAAGTCAAAGACGCCATAATTAGTTCCTTTTTAATTTTTACTTACTTAAAAAAGATTTATTGAAATAAAATACTTTAAAGAACTATCCAGCCGGCCGGATGCCGGATAGAAACTCAATATAGTAAATTTAAGAAAAGTAAATCTAAGCTGAATATCCGGCAATTATCCGGTTTGTATCTCTAGTTTAAAGAGAGAAAATTTATAAAAAGCATTTGCAACACCTTCAACAAGTGTAGCAGCTTTAAAATCAAAGATCAAGACCAAGTAAGAGAAGCAAACGGAGCTAAAACGGTTTGAAATATAATTTATAATTAACTTTTCATTATTTATATCTTACTAGCTTAAACTCGGCGCGCTGCGCTTCACCCCGCGCTTATCTGAAATATACTCGTAGAATTTTAATTGATTTCTGGCCATCTTGTGTTCGAAAATAATCTACTACGCCCATTTTTAGTACAGTTGCAGACGGTAGGCATACAAACTTAATTACCAAATTTCAGTCTTATACGACCAAAAACCGTCTAAAATATAACATTTTCATTGATTTGTGGGAGGTAAAAGAGGGCGTGGAAGCTCATTTTTGGTACAATTTCCGAAAGTAATCATACAAACTGAATTACCACATGTTAGTCTCATACAATCGAAACAGTTGCAAAATATACATTTTTATTAATTTTTGGGTGGTAAAAGGGGTATGGTTAAAACTAAGCATGCAATTACCTAATCTATGACGCAAGTAATACACTTTTTAAGTTTGAGCGAAATCCATTTCGCCGTTTAGATTTGTAAAAAGTCAAACAAACAAATAAACAAACAGAAAATGATTTTTATTGATATAGATAGATAGATTCATTAATTACAAAAATTTTAAATAATATATAAAAATTAAATAAAATAAAATACAAATTAAATACAAAAAAAAAAAAAATTAATAAAATTAACTTCAAAATAGCCAACATAAACTTAATTTTATTATAAAAACATCAAAATTTGAATGCATTTAAAGAACTAAATGCAAAATTGGATTTATGGAAATATTACAGCGAAATAACAATCAACTACGTCCGCGTTGCTTGTCGACCAAAGCCGAAGCAAAAAAATTTATTATAAACGACGAGTACAAGCACGCCCACATACTTACAAAATTTACACAAACGCTGCAGAGATAACTTCTTTTTACGCTGGAAAAATTTCGTAAGTGTTTTTCTTCTGTCAAATATTACACACTTAGGCTGTTCACAGTTTGAGTACGCTGGCCTGTATAATTTACGATTTGTTATTTTTACGCCAACTTACGTTAGCGTATTTTTCTTTGTTGTTGTTTTGCATGCAAACGCAAATACGCAAACGCGTAAATAAAAGTAGCCCTTGGATGTGTTTTTTGTGTCTCGTATTGTTATGCCCTATCTACAGCATATATAACAGCGTTGCAAAATCATTGAATATGGCAGACACATACTGAGGTGCTCACACTTTCAAAAATAACAAATGCTATAAATACGCTTTGTTAATATACGTTCAAACTGTGAATAGACTTTTTTTATTCTGTGCTCGTCATATGTACTCGGACATAAGCTTCAGGTAATTATACACGGCTTGAATGTATTTATAAAAGAGCTGATGTACAATGCAAGAATAAATTATGCAAAAGAGGGTTTAGGGCCTCCGGGAGTTTTTCGAAGAAATAATACACCGTGCTAAAAAATTTTTTTTAAGCTCTATTTTATTTTAGATCATTTTTTTACATTTTTAAAGTATAACTATTGAAGATATATCCCTGACATTATGATCTTAAAATCTTCGTCCATTAGGTAGAAAAGTGCAATTCCGCCTAATAGTATGTTCATCTAAGGCCGAAAAGCTGCTTTTCGAACAATAATGGCTTTTCAGCTGAAAAGCTACATGATATTAAGTTTTTCGCCATAGAAGAACTGTGAAATGAAAAGCTGATATTTGTTTGCTTTTCAGCGAAAAACTCTGAAAAGTTAGAAAACAACCCTGGTTCGGAAGTCTGTTCGTTAAAGTAAAGTCAAAATCTATTACAAAAATCCAAGTTGTCACTGATATTTGACATTTCGTCTGTCTGTTTTCATTTGTTGTGATTTGTGGACAAACTTTCTTCCCAATTAGAAATCATCTTGAAAATGGAAAAAAAAATACAAGGAGCGCGTGAAGTGGAGTGACTTTCATGAGGCGATATTTGTTTGCTAAGCCAAGCACAATGAAACAAATCGCTATAATAACATACATATGGCTACTGTCTGTCAAATGAAAAGCTGCTTTTCAAGTGAGAACACCTTTTTCTGAAAAGAGGTTTTTCAGCTGAAAAGCGGCTTTTCGGCCTGTGTGTGAACATGCTATAAGACATTAAATTTGCGGTGAGCAATATATCGGGAGACTAGTTGACCTAAAAAAAACATTTTTCGGTTTATTAAAGCGTTCGTGGGCGTTTAATCGTTGATTTTTGGAAAATAATAATTTTTGACAAAATAGCGAGAATAAAAAGAAAATGTGCACAAAGTTGGGGTCATTTTAGGTTATAAATCAAAAAGTATGCATCCAAAAAAAAAAAAAATCGAATGATTAAACGCCCAAGAACTCTATACTGAACCGAAAAACAAATTTTTTCAGATGAACCAGCCTGCAGATATCTTGCTCACCGAAAATTTCAAAGTTATTCGCAGCATTTCTCTTTCTATATCGAATAATATTTTTGAACCAAAATTTCAGGGATACATTTTCAATAGTTATACTTTAATAATGTAAAAAAATTTTGTGCTCAAATTAAATACAGCTTCACGACAAAAGTTTTTAAAAACGTGTTTGTTTTTTCTTCGAAAAACTCCCGGAGAGATGTGGTTCCAGCAAATATTGAAACTATTGAAAGAAACATTTGATGAACACATAATATCGTGTAATGAACTTGTAAATTGACCTCTAAGAATTTTATCCCACTGAAAAATGTGGTCAAATTTTCACAAGGATCGGCTATCTAAAAGGAAGTTTACATCTTTCGCCAAGTCACCTTTCATATTTATAAAGAAAAAACTTCTCAACGTATGTCTACGGAAATCATTTAAATGACTCTCCTGGCAGCACCCATGTATTGTTAAAGCCTTAATGTGTTTTTTGAAGTCTTTAGAGTTAATAATATAGTTTAAATATTTTTTAAGAACTATCGATAAAAACTGTATCTTAATTGGCCCTTTCATTTACGTGTCGTTTTATAGAAACTTTATTACAGTTTGCTTAGTTCCAGATAGTATTGCACTGCATTGCTAACAAAGTTTAAAATATGAAAATTTGTCTGCGAAGGACTTCGATAATAGGTATGTTTCCGTACTTTTTGGAGTGAAAAATAGTAAAACTGTCAAAAGCATAGGAGTAAGAAAAAATCTCTCAAAAAAAGTCTGAAATTGTGTAAACTTTCAAATAAAGTCGTTGCTGGCTTTATGTGAAGCATCGGTAGTGCAGACGGCATGCTAAAGTTTTTTAAAAATATTGAAATTAATTCTCAAATTAACATTTATATTTAGTTTTTACCCAATTTAGCATTCTTCCATCCACAATGTTTCCATTCTAATAGTTTTTATTAATCTTAAAGAACTTTTGATATTTTGCAATTTCTTTGATTAGTTGTAAACAGCTGATTTTAAGCAGTTTGAAACTTTTACCATTTTTGCCAGAAGAAACTTGCAACTTTTGACAGGGAGGTGACATTTTTTACTCTCTGGATTGCATTCATATTTTACCATTTTTTCGAGTACGGGAACGCTTTTCGGATTAAAACCAGCAAGACTTGCAAATTTGACTAAAACTTTAGAGAACGGGAGTAGAAAATATCGGCTTAACCAAATTCAAAACTCATCGAAAATGATTACTAAATTTTTATTCAAACGATATTCTTAAGTATACGAGTATAAGCTCTAAACAAAATATTTCAAATTTTATAACATTTATTGCAGCGAGAGAGCGAAGCTCCCATGGACAACTTGTTTGAGAAGGGTTATCGCGATCAGCTACGGGTGGACCGATTTTAGAAATTTTTTCACTTCAACACTTCTTCGCTTCTTAAACAAGAATATGATGAAGGTCAGTATTTTATTAAGGTGGGACAAGACATTCGCGGCAGAGAAAACAGACCTTTTTTTAAAAATTTATAGAAATATTACAAATTACAAGAAAAAAAATTCGAAAAAATATATTTTTCACTCCAACATGGTTTTATAGAGCTCCAAACTGGTTTTATAGGGCCTCGTGGTTGCAGCGCTGGGAGTTGCAAAAATTGTCCGATCTGGAAAAAAATGACTTTTTTTAAATCTTAACAAAATTGGTTATCGTATGACACGAGCCTTTTTTTGAATTTTTTTTTAAATTTTTGGTGATGTTCCAAATTTGAAAGTGTGTTTTTTCGAAAAAAATATTGACTTCAAAAATTCATAAAAAATCGAAAAAAAAATTTAAAAAAAAACTCGTGTCATACAATAGCGAATCAAGTTTAAAAAAATACAAAAAAAAAAATGTCGTCACAAAATGAACCCGCTAGTGCCGCAACGAGTACGAAAACATGGTTTCGAGATAAACGCGTTCAAAGTTTGTAAACAAAGAAAAAAAGGTTACCTTCAATCTGCCCTGCCTGCTTCGTACTGTATGCCTTCGTTATCTTATGTTGTGCTGTTTCTTATAGTTTTTTGCAATCGTTTAGCAATTCGGGCTTCACCCTTCAAGTAGGTACGAAATAACAACCACCAAAAGTCAGGTAGCAAGTAAAACAAGTATATACCAGCTGCCGTACGTAGGTAGCGCAAAAATTAAAAATGCGCTCTCACTAATCCGGCTGTAACTTTTGAACCCGTAAGAATTTTTCCATGAAATTTTTTTTTAGAATCTTAAGAATATGTACTAAAATACAAAATTATTAAAAAAAATATCGATTTCAAAAAACTGCCAATGTCATGTAACCCCTTAACTCAACAAATTTTACTTAAATCGAATTCATAAATTTAAACGCAAATAATCAGGCCTATCATGAGTAATTTTTTCGCCCGGAATAGGAGAAGGGAATTTCTGTTTTAAGATAGCAGGTAAGACTTCACCATTTAATTTTTTACACTCATAAATATTGACGCTTGATGAACACATCTGCATTAAAAATTTCCAAAAGTTCTTAAGCTTTGTCTTTAAAAACGAAAGTTCCTTTTGCCGATTCCGTGCGCAATAATTACTTATGATAGTGGTTGATGACAACAACTCCAAAAATTCTATGTGTGTTGTAATTTTTCGAATTTAGTGTTCTCAATTGTTTTACTTTGAGTCTGTTCGCAAGAGCTGCCAGAAAACATAATGTTGTCTTTTTTCATATGTTTTGGGTTGGCCTATTTTAAAGTTTTTTCACTTAAGAGTTCTTCCCTTCTAAAATTAGGCCGTTACAAATCCCAATTAAACGCAAATTATTGAACATTTTCAATAATTTTATTTTTGTTGTAGCTTGCCTAATTAAGTGTCTTAAAAATTATGAACTTGTACTCTAATGCGAGCGCTGCCACAAGAATATGCAGTCAAATAACTATGCAAAAGTGAAATAACTTTTGCGTTAGATATTCAATATTAAAAAACGTCTGTTTTATCTGTTATCTGTTGAAACACAGATAAAATGAAGTTTTCAATTTATCAACTTTTGTAAACGACAAAGTCATAAACTAAACAATTTTTATGAATTATACGGTAAGTTAATTTATTCACACATTTCGCTCACACATGAGGTTTAAAGCTGATACGTATCAATTTATGCTGCTATGCGGCTGCAGCGGCCTATTATATTTTTATACAAATATTTTCAGAACAGATCGTCAAAGGTTTTGACGTCGTCTTTAATGACTATGATGATTTATCAAATGACTATTTATCAATTTAAAAAAAAAAAAAACAATTTCTAACATTCATCCTTTAAAAAGCTTATTCAACCCATATTAGACGCTGAAATTGAAGCAATAGAAATAGAAACGAATTTTTGTGCTTTCCAACAAACAAGACTTTACCGCTATTGAAATGTTTGCACGCTCCCACTGCTTATGAATAATATTTTCAAGTTTTGGTATCCTATAATTACTTAGCTTATGGTTTTTATTATGGGAAACTTGAATATGCTGTTGTGGTGGCCGTGGCGTACTGGTTGTGGTGCGTGGTTTGTATGCGATAGAACCCAAGTTCAAATTCCATCCAACAAAAAATGTTTTTTCAAATGAATTAATTTTTTCAGTTCGGCTGTCACCTCTCTGCAGGCAATGGCAAGCCTCAGAGAGTAAAAAGTACAATGAAAAGTTTCTTGAGAACATAAGCCGTTCGGAGTCGGTATAAAGCTTGTAGGTCCAGTTCTCGATCACAACAAGCACAACACAACAGAAGCTCGGTCAGAGTTCTTTCAAGGGCTGAAAAGACGTTTAGGTTTTTTTTTCGTTTGAATATACAGGGTTCTCAATATTCGAAGCGCCCATTTTATTTTTAAGTAAATCAAAGAAACCACAATTTTTTGTCTGTTTGTCATGAATATCATTTAATTGGGTTCAAGTAAATTTGCTTACATCATTTCTTGAATATGATATCTCGTAAATGGTCGGCATTGGCCTCTACGACATATTGTGCCCGTTTTGCAGCATTTTCCATGGTTTTCTTCAACATTTCGATGGGAATGGCGGTTATTTCTTGACGGATGTTGGTTTTCAGATCTTCTAGGGTCTTTGGCTTGTTGACGTAAACCTTTGATTTCAAATAACCCCACAAAAAGAAGTCTGGAGGCGTTTTGACATCAAACCATTTTTTGACATCAAACGGCCAGGGAACAATTGCTTCAAAAAATCGATTGTAGTGCGGCTTGTGTGTGGTGGCGCGCCGTCTTGTTGAAACCAGTAGTGCCTGATACGCTTTCGACGAACGATTGGCATGAAAAAATTGTTTATCATATCGCGATAACGCTCCTGATTGACAGTAACTCTGTGGCCATTATCATCTTCGAAAAAGAACGGCCCAATGAGCATTTTAGCACAAACGCCGCACCAAACAGTGACTTTTGCATCGTGAAGAGGTACCTCTTGAATCTCTTGTGGATTTTCAGTTTCATACAAACGATAAATTGTTTTCTTGGAAGGCGCACTTTTCACTTTATTTATTTTTTTGAAAGCACGTTGAGTTTTCACTATTGACTTGTTTTGTTGAATGTAAATTTCAACAATTTTAGAGCGTTCGCGTGGCGTGTACTGTTCCATTGTAAACATTTGCTTGGAATGACGCTTCAAACGCGGTATGTCATTAGTCGATTTGGCATCACTGCGGAAAGTTACAGTGTTGCCAGATGGGCGCTTCGAATATGGACGACCCTGTACTGTCAGGTTTCGTGCGCAATTTTGTTTCACTAACATTGTTTCGTTCTTTTATCTAAATATTTCAAAAAATATTTTTAATCTAATTTCAATTCTAATTTTTAAGAATAATTCAATTAATTTTCCATTTTTTTTGATATCTTTTATAATGAGAAGAACATTGCACAAAATATTTGAACTATTACAAGTTCTGTGTTTTTTTAACTTATTATTACAGTTTTTTATTTATATGTTATTATTATTTTCATTTTTTATATATATACGTATTATTTATTTTTTTTTAAAGAGTAAACAAATTTCTGCAATTTAATTTTATGAGAATAAAATCGGGCTAACGAGGCTTGCTAGTCGAATATGACTTCGGAATTACAAATGCTCTGAAGAACAAATGTAGTACTCGTTAAGCCCAGTAGATACAATACAGGGCTTCTGGATCAGGTGGATCGGTGAAGCATGCCGATGATGTCACTTCTGTCAAGCGCCATCTAGTGGGGGGGGGGGGGCTTTTTTTTGCTAAAAATCGGTAAGTTTGGTGTATGTCTTTGCTTTAAACTTTTGAATTAGCAAGTTTGTGGTATGTCTTTGCTTTAAACTTTTAAATTGGCAAGTTTGGGGTATGTCTTTGCTTTAAACTTTTAAAATTGGCAAGTTTGGGGTATGTCTTTGCTTTAAACTTTTAAAATTGGCAAGTTTGGGGTATGTCTTTGCTTTAAACTTTTAAATCGACAAGTTTGATGTATGTCTCTACTTTTAAGCGTTGATCCTAATTTTATACACTACATTATCGGTAGTGGTAGTCAAGCGAGTTCTTATCAGTGTTTGCATGTTTGGTTTATTCTTAACCCTCGAATTCGTTATGGCAATGACTCAAATTCTGCTCGTTGACTTTAGCTAAAATGATATGAATTGCTTTATGAAAATATATGCATTATTATGGGTTGAATCAATTTAGGTACGGCGAAGGTTGAAGGGTTAAATAAATGTTTATACATTTATCATAATGGTGCTAAGTATTAGCTTGTGTATTAGATGACAACCATTTAAAACATAGGCGTATATAAATATCTATTCGTCAGTTGGGGATTATCGGGGTTACAAGCCCCCGCTTAATAACCACCGGCCAAGTCACTTACACCCAGCAACTTCTCCACCGCTGTATTTTATTTTAAGTAAAGGAAATACACCGCAACCAAGAAGAGTCAAGAAGTTTCTAGAAACTTCGAGATGCAGAAACGTCGAGAACATTTTAGAAGCCGACGTCGCTATAAAAATGAATTCAAGGTTAAAGTGATAAGAGCCAAGCTTTATAAAAAGCATAGTAAAAAAAAAAAAAACGAAATGGCCATTTCACCCCTTGAAAGGACTTTGACCGAGCTTCCTATGACCAATTGTGTTGTGTGTGATGTGAAATATTTGCACACAAATGATCGACAACTGGACCTACATGTTTTACGCTGACTCCGAACGGCTTATGTTCTCAAGAAGCTTTTCATGGCAGTTTTTACTCTCTGAGGTTTGCCATTGTCTGAAGAGAGGTGACCGCCGAACAGAAAAATTAATTCAATCGGAAAAATTTTCTGTGTCGGATGGATAATATAATAAAATATATATATATATAATAAAAAAAATTTAAATCAATTTTTATCAGAATTTCACCACAAACAATCGTTTATTGTAGCGTTGAACTTCTACACCACTATATATATAATATATATAATTTATATATATAAACAATATTTTTTTTATTAATTTATCAATTATTAATTTATCAATTAATATATAAACAAATTTTATAGTTTTATTGATGGAAACAAGTGATCTTATATTTAATTCATTTTTTTCTGATTTCATATGTTAGAGGTGAATACTCAACTAATCGACTATGAATTACTAAACAGTGGGCTGAGGTTCTATCTGGAATCGGTTTATTTGCTTCGGTTGTAAATTCAATTCGTACATCAATAGGTCCAACTTTAACTGCTTCATTTTGGCGTGTTACATCAACAACAATAAGTGGTGCAATAGCCTTGAATCTAACGACATCTAGCAATGGTTGAGACTCCCGCATATAATAATTTTGTTGAAATTTTGCATACATATCATATAGTACAGCATACTGTCCCATTTCAAAGCGACTTTTTAAATCATCATAGGGATATGATTCAGAGATTATATATATACTTTTAAATTAGATATATTACAATGATCAAATATATTTCCTTCCTGTTTACTTTTTTCTCTTTGTAAGCCGATTATAAAAAATCGTGGTGTTTCATTTTGCGGTGAAAGCTTTACATTCCATAAAACTTTTGTTTCCTTTGATAGTATACGAATTTCATCGAACAGATATGAAACAAAGTTGTTTTTTAAATTTCACACCAGTTGTTACTGATCATTTCCTCCTTCCTGTTTTACTATAAACCCATGAATGTAAATCATACTCTAACTTGGTGAGACAAAGAGATCCTGATAGCATATCATCTGAAAAAAGTATGTTTCCCGAGGTAATACCGTTTTGAAGTAAAAAACGCGATTTTCTGAAAAGTTTTTACAAAACACTCTAGAAATGTTCATTCAGAAAAAAAAAATGTAAAAAAATGTAAAAAAATGTCCCAAACTTTTTTTAAAACAGTACCATCCCCTTACTAAAAATTAGTAAACATACAACTGATGTTTATCTAGAGGATTATAAGCTCATTGACATACTCAATGGTGCACGCTGTTTTTTTAGGACATTTGGGGTTTATTAAAAATCGAAAGGCCAAGAACGACAAGTCAAAATATTTGTTTTTAACACACACCTTTTAAACCATTATGGCCATTAGTAATAGAAGCGTAAAAACTCACCTGTAAACTTATATTTAGTACACTCAAAAAAGAGAGTGTTTGTCAAAAGCAATAAATGACGGAAACATTCAAAGTATTTCGAATAATATTCCTGTCAATCTAACATCAGTGCTTAGGACACACAACAGTAAGATGTTCTCTATTGCCTATTTTAACTGAAATCATTTCATATAAGCACTTAATTTGCCGGCCAAAAATTGCTTCGGTAGCTCTGTGGTCTAAGTGATTCGATTAATATTTAGGAGGTCCGCGGTTGAAATCCGGGCTCAGACGAGTTCTTTTTTGAAATAAAAAATAAAAATATATAAAATGTGTGATACAAGTTATTTTTTATGATAGAGAGTATGTTTTTTTTTATTTAAATCAGGAATATCCAATGTTATTGTAATAATAAACTGAAGGCTTTGTTATGAATTTTATTATAACCCAAGCTGAGGCTCGAACCGTGGCATCGAAAAATGCAGCCAAACGATTTTGCATTAAGCTATTGATCCCGTTAAAAATTAGGAACCAAAACGTATTTATAAGTGGAGCATGGTTTTGCTGTCGTTTAAAAGTGTTGATGAATTTGTGTGACGTCATGACCTCTTTTGTTGAGTAATAAAATTATTTACCATATTACATTGAAGAGTTCAATAGCAGTACATTGAATTAATTTCTTGGAGTGTTTTATTGAAACATTTATAATTGCCAAAAAAAAATTAGATACTTTATTATGACTTGCAATTATCAAGCGATTACTTTATATATATACATTTTTTTTTTGTTTCTTACAAATTAGAACTAAGCAATCAGTTTTTTGGCGTAAGATGATTCTAAGCTACTTTTAAGATTTCATAGTAATAAAAAACAAAACTAACAAAAGTCACCTTCAGTGCTTCAACTGTGAACTGATCTTAATTTTTATCTCTGAACGAACGCGTTGTTTAGTTTGCATTTGATAGATGATTTTATTATTAGCTTATTGTTTTTTACACACATCAAGCACAACAAATGAAAGTCGCTATAAAAGTAAGTTTCTTCTTTTGTCTGCTAAAGCTTTTGCTTCTTTGCTTCCTTATGTTCATAGAAACGTGAGAGAGATCGGATTGGACGTGGGAGAAAAAGGAAGTGCCCAAAAAAATAATCAGTCCATATAACGATGATTACATATTAATTCGACTATTTTTGAGCAAAATCTGTCCTTTGTGATTCCGATTTTTTTTATAGGTTAGTAGCGCTCATGAAAATAACTTAAACTTATACACCAAATAATCTTAAAATATCTCCAAAAATACAATTAGTGCATGTATTCAAACAACTGTTACTTCGAAAACGTAAGTTGTACAGAAAAAAAAAACGCAAATATATTTTAAAGACCTTGAATGAGTCTTTCTTGAGGTGTACTTTTTTGGACAATGCTTATGAAATTTTTTTAAATTATCTTAGCCTGAAGTTATTTGTCACGTTTTTCATGGTAACTGCAGTAAGCTTTTCACCTTTTGAACAAACGAATTTTTTAAAAAATGCCTACAAAGGATTTCTTAATTTTACACCGAAAATTCAATATTTTTTGTTCAAAACAAAAAATCAGTTTTTTGTTGTTTCGATTGTCGTTGTCGGTTGCATAGGATGCATATACGGCCATGTAGGGCCGTTGATCTATGCCTCGTAGCATTTCGCAACATCCTAAGATTGTTAGCGCCGCCGTTTTCTTTATACTAAATCCAACGGCAGCATACCTAACAGAACCATCATTGTTCTGTTGGAGTTGCTTGTTGGTATGGAGTGTATTGTACCTGTTATTCCATCACACGCCAGCCGTTGGACTCTGTCCAGTCGCTGCTTAATGGATTTCTGGCTGACTTTTGTCCATCAAATCACCGAAGCATACGTGATGACAGGCCTAACCATCATAGTGTAGACCCATTTCATAGCCTCTGGGTTTAGACCCCATTTGAGACCACTAACGCGTCTACACTGAAACAGAACCTTCTTGGCTTTTTGAATCCTTCTTCTACATGCTCGTTCCAGTTCAGTTTACTATGAAGGGTTACCCCTAAATATTTAACTTTCGTGAACATGTTGATTTTATCTCCAAAAAGTCTCAGTGGTTCTCCCCTCAGGCCTACCCTCTTTCGAGTGAAGAGAATATTGTTTTATTTTCCTGTGTTCACGATACGGCATTGTTCTCGACACCACTCTTTCACCATTAGGAGGGCTCCCTCCGCGATGCGTCCTGAAAATAGTTCCTTTTCAACCAGTTTTACTAATTCGTGAAGAGCACTTTCCCTAGACCCAACTGCTCTATACGCATGTTGGCATTTACTCAGAGGATTATGCATCAGCGAAGTGCTCTCAAGATAGTCAACTATCACTCTTTCCATCGTTTTCAAAAGAAAAGACGTTAGGCTGATCGATCTGAACGACTTACCCTCCGCATAATCCTTTTTTCCATGCTTCGGAAGAAAAACAACTTTCGCCTCTCTCCAGACTCTCGGAACGTACAAAGTCGCTAGGCAAGTAACGAATATGCCCTGCAGCCTAAGAGTTATTAGATTTACCACCCCATTGCATCATAGCCAGAAATATACCGTCCATCCCTTATGTTTTGTATGGAGTAAATGAGCAAATGAGCATAGCACTCCTCACCCCGTGCATATTGATCATTATTTCGGCTTCCAGTGTCAACCCTGTGCATCCCTTTTTTCAAGGGTGTCCACGGGTCATCAGACCTAAAACTTCCAGGAAAATGCACCTCCATCAGAAATTGCATCGACTTCTCTAGGATCTCTGCGATCATTCCATCTGTTTTTCGGATTATTCCCAATTTGGAGAATTGGTCTTTCGAAACCATTTTCTGAAGCCTACATGCCTCTAAAATAGTTTCCATCCCAGAGCAGAAGTCTCTCTACGACTGCCTTTTACGGTGTCGTATGAGGTTCTTCAGTACCCTTTCCGTTCCTTGTAGTTTGCCCATATTTCTGGGGTTTCCCCTCTCATGAGCTGATTGAAGGCCTTCCTGACTTTCTTCTTCAGAGATTCGAGTTCCGTGCCCCACCATGGCGTCGGATCACCCTCGACTACTGAATATATGGGAAATGCCACCTCGTAAGCTTCGACCATGGCCGAACTAAGATGTTTGGCATGGCTTTTAATTTAAGCTGTATTCCCTGGTACTTTTATATCTTTTTGGATCAGTGTTTCCCCTAAACTTCACCTCATATTTCACAGGATCTGTATTCTCCAGAATCCTGACTTTCCTGCTATTCAGCTGGCATCTTTTTCCGCACTTCAATTCAAACTAGATGGATCTGTGTTCGGAAATGGTTAGCCTATTCACGACCCTCCAGTTTTCTATTCTGTTCAGAATATTTCTGCAAAAGAGAGTTACATCAATGACTTCCGCTCGCTTTGCATCAACGAATGTTGGCTGTGGTCCTCTATATGCTACCAACAGATTGTACCTGTCCACAAATTCAAGCAATTGTTCTCCTTTGTCATGGTTGTTTCCCCACGCAGTATTGTGCGCGTTGGCATCACATCCTATCATCACTCCAATGTTTCGTTTATCACAGTACTTTACAGGATTCTCCACCTCTTTCAAAGGTGGTTGGTCCGGAGAGTTGTAAGGAAGATACGCTGAAGCTACCATACAAGCACCTGCACCATCCCCGATTCTCACAACGGTGAGATCCGGGGAACATAGGTGTGGCATATGTACCGCTAGTATACCATATCTCACCAAAATAAAAGTCCTCCGTCTGCCATCTGTCACCGGTTGGTACAGCGTGGTCTTCAGCTCTGAGAGACCTTTTATTCTTTTGTTAAGAATCCAAGGTTTTTGAAGCATTGCTAGTCAATTCCATCCTCCTCCCCTCCTCCATGCAACGCATCATCATTGCTGATGCTGCCCTACTATGGTGTAGATTGAGCTGACACACCACCAGGTTTTCCTGGTACTGACTATCGACTTTTGAGGGTCGTCCACCAGCTTTCATTGTTCTTTTTTTATGTGGAAGGCTATCAACATTTACAAGATGTTCACCTTCCCCATCCTTAGCCGAAGAACTAACAGCCGCTATGGGTTTGGTGCTTTGACATGGAATCACCGATATCGATGTTGTTGACTCTTAAGTAAAGAACACCTAAATGATTTGCCCTAGTGCTTCTGCATGAAGAAAAATTACGTTTTCGACTTTGATCATACCATATTTTGACCTGACTATATATTGTTTATGATACGTATTCCTATTATTGACCTA
The DNA here is from genome assembly GCA_914767935.1 of Coremacera marginata. NCBI lineage: Eukaryota > Metazoa > Arthropoda > Insecta > Diptera > Sciomyzidae > Coremacera > Coremacera marginata. Next base: position 78,156,942 of record OU612045.1, read on the forward strand.
AGCATTTCAATGTATGTTTTTCCAAATAAACATATTTTGATTGATGTGACAAAAAATATTTTTGCGGAAAATATGTGCGCAATATGTTTAGTATACATGTAGTATATTTTTTCCATTAGCATGTTATATGTTTCTGAAAGTCATAACATGTTTATGATAAAAATACTTAATTTATGATGATTTTCGCTAGCTACCTGACAATTAGTATAGAATTAAAGCGATGACCAGTTGGCGGCGACAAAAATCACAGAAAACAAAACCTGTATTTGCTTCTGCGACAAATTGATTTTGTTTTTTATGTTTTCCGTCGCAACCAACAGCTCTTTGATCTGAATATTCACTGAAGCTACAAATTGCAGTGCAAATTGCATTTATTTATGCATACATAATTTGCAAAATGCACCAAATTAGCTAACTGCATCAAAAATGTATAACGTATGGGCATAGTGAACATAACATATGCATTGCAATAAATTAGCATAGTTGTCTCAAATATTATGTATGTTTCATACAGCCTCATATATGGGCACAGTAAACATGATAAGGATATTCATGCAATGTCGAAAACGCGCCGAATGTGCCGAAAATCGGAAAAACCGTAAACGCCGAATTTGAACTGCCAAAATTAGTATGGAATCTGATATTTGGCAAACAATTAATGGCTACTATAAGATAGAAACATGTTTTTTATAGAAATAATCTTGTTTATTATCAACAAGTTCTTAAACATCCGAGAATAACAGAGAATAATAGTATTCTCTTCTCCCATTACGTTTCAGGGAAAAATATTTTTGTCTCTGTGTGGCATCATTTATTATTTCCAGATCCAGAAATAATCTTTCGTCGTCCGTATTCACTGCAATTTTTTCAATTTTCATTTTATAATTGATTTACTTCATTGAAATTTGCACGATTTCTGTGATTGCCATTTAAAGTAAATTGGACTTCTAGGAAGCCAGATCAATTTCATACAAACTTTTATGTCACTCTTTTGAGTAACTTACACTGGACACTTACCATTTCGGAAGCGTCAAATAAAGTCCAACATTTACATTCTTAGGTGAGCCTGTCCTTGAAAATAACTTTCCATAGAGATACAATTTTATTCGAATATAAAGGGTAAGCAATGCCGAATATTTTCCGATGCCCTATATCGGAAATTATTCACTATTTTTGCATCTTTTTCGTAGTTATCGGTTAGTGCCATCAATGTCAGGTTGTTTCAGTAACAACTAAGTGCTGCGCATTAAATTCAGTTTTTAGTCTGAATTCAAGAACCATATGATATATCCTTTCACGATGCTTTCAACATCATCACTTTCCAAAACGTCAGTCACAAATCTTCTTCACTATCAAGATACCTGTTCTAATCGTGAAATAACAAAGAAAATAAGAAGAAAAATTAAGCATTCAGTATTAATAATTTTTTTCAATGGAAAGATCTCAAAGGTTATTGACAACAACCAAGCATACGAAGAGGCATGTTTGACTTATTTTTATGTGTGCACGCTGAACAAAAATCTGCATTTGTAGCTATCAATATTCGGCTACAGATAAGGCGATTTAAGCAGAGCTATATGCAAAATATTTTGATATCAAAAAATATGTCAATAAATCTGTTTTGCTTTCAACACAACTTCACAACGCAAGTCGGTAGCCATGTCAAAACGTGGTGATTTAAAATTGTCCAATTTTATTTAAATTGGATGTGAGCATGCAGAGCTTGTTGTGAGAAATCAATAGGCAAAATATCGTAAGATACGGCATGTGATTTCAACTGAATTAATTCAGGCAACAGCAGTGCTCTGCCTACACGATCAATAATCTTCCGCTTTGCGATATAAATTTACCTTAAATTTGAATTCATTACTGAATGCGTTCATTAAAATTAAGAATGAAACCAATAAATAAATTTTTAAGGACTTCTATTAAACAACCAATATCCGCTGTTATCAAACCGCTGCTGTTGAATGAGGACTCGAGCAGTTTAAGTGTAACTGGTTGTTTATCTGATTTCAATTTAATTTAAGTTTTATTAACAACATAATAAAAGCTATCTTACTTAGAGAGATTCAGTAAGAGGTTGATAAAAAAAAACTGCAATTTAGGGGCTTAAGCTGCGGTTGTGGTTATTGCACCAGAATGTATATATTTGTTTTACATTCTTCAAAATACAATTACAATCCATGCAGATATTATAAAAAACCTGGAAAGCTGAATTAATTGATTTACAAGCATAACTTCTTTATATATTTAAATTTTAAACTTGGTTTGTTTGTTAGATTTTTCCAAGGCGTTTGATTCGGTTACACGGATACACAGTGTGTGCTTAGATTGTGGAGACAGCACTTCTCCAATTTACTTACTGGCGACGATTCCACCAATGCCGTCCATCGAGAGCGCAGTGCAGTGCCACTAATCGACGATGACGGAGTGGAAGTATCACCACCTAGCCATGAAGATGTTCGATTTGCTGTCCAACGACTCAAAAACAATAAAGCAGCGGGTGCTGACGGCCTGTCAGCTGAAGTGTCTGATAACTTGGCGAGCCTGGGATTCCAAAATTTTTTCAAATAATAGGAAATAATTTGGATCAGACAAGTTATGTTACATCACTACGGATAAGACAAGTTTCGAAACACTAAAGTATAATTTAAAACCTTTATTAAACAAGTCTTAAGTCTAGTCGACATTGAATTTTTAAAATATCTGAATTCTAAACTTAAATTAACAAAATTTGAACTGACAGTATCAGATTGGTTTTGAAATGAAAGCTACTTTTTGCCGACTTATAACTTCGACATAAGTTCGACAAGTTTTTATATTTCAGATTTGAAGGGCTTACGTTGTACCATTAACAATGATTTCTCACTATCAACTCAGTTAGTGTCTTAGAGTGGATAAGAAGAGTTTTGAAATGGAATCACTCTATTAGTGAAGTCATTTAAAATGAGGAGTATTTATGTTTTTCGGCTTTTTATGATTCTTTTTTTTGTTCCATGTGCATGAAGAGAGCACTTTAAGGATTTTTCAAGAAGTCAACTTTGAACATATTTAACTTCGCTTCAGAATTTTGGTTTTTGTAACTTTTTTGGACAAAATACCTCAAGATTATGACTTAAGCACCCGTAATGTTGTTATATTTTAGTTTAGATTTTTGGGAATTTTTTTTTTTTAAATACTCAAACTCGACATTTTCAAAACGGTACACTTCTCGGAAAACATTCATTTCGATCAGATTATTTTACATAATCGCACAATTTTGTATGCCAAAATTAATCATAGTTTCAGAAAATTTTTTTTGCTGCATTTAATTGAAATACTGTCATATCTGGATTTTTGCGATTTTTTTTAATAAATAAGATTTTTTCGAAAATTGAAAAAATAAGACTTTTCGATAAATAAAATATAAGACTTTTATGAAAAGTAGAAAAAAACATTTTTTCGAAAACTTAAAAACCCCGCTCTGGTAGTTTTTGTTAAATTTTCATGATTGGTAACTCATTTTAATTAATAATTAAATTTAAAACGAATTGCTTTCGATATTTTTTTAAAAACTAGGACTCATAAAAAATTATTAGTTTTTTTGAAAACAGAGAGAAGCGCAGACATGAAAATTTTGACAAAAAAAAAAAAAATCCATACAAGCTGCATCTTTTTGTGTTACTTATGCTCACATTCATAGTTTATTTAAGTATTCACAAATATCTTGAACCTTTTGGTGAGTGATAACAAAATCAAAAAAAGCTGTTAATATTCTGTCCACGTTTCCCTGTTTATTGTCCACTTGGAAATGTTCCTTCTTAACCGCTGTAATAGATGAAAATTAAGAAGGAAACTTCTTATGCGGCAATTCCATATTTGAACGAGAATCAGGAGTGAAACTTAATTCAGGGATGCGCCAGTTTTAAGCAAGTTGCGTTAAATGATATAGAAGAAAAATATAACGTAGAGTAGAGAGAAGGAGAAAGAGCACATTGATAAAACCACCATCAAAAACCCTTTGATTTGTCTATACAGCATTTTTACACACTGTAAAAAAAAAAAAATAACGCAAACAAAAACCAGTACTATTCAAGACATGCATAAAAGTATGTAGTCACTTTCCTACACAATTATTAGCTGCGTAATGACCACAATGCCGACGATGTAGGATTTGTTGGAAAACTAGACGCGGTCTACTTTTTAAAATCTTTTCATCAATTTATGCTTAATTGAATGCATAAACTGGTATTTTTTTATAATTGCATATCTGATATATACGAGTATATAAAATTCTTTATTTTTCTGATTTTTCCGCCCCCTGAGAGTGCTGCCCGCCGCCCGCCTGTCCCCCACTGCCCCCACGCTACGCGACTGCTTTAATATGTTCTAGTATTTGGTATAATATATAAGTATTTGATACATAAGGCTGCTCTAAACAAGCACACTGCGATATCTACTACAGCTGCCATGCGGAGAAGCGCAAATTCGGATGTGGATTCGTCTTTAGCCGGAAACTACGCCACCTTGTTTCCCGGTTCACACCTGTGAACAAAAGATTGGCCACGATCCGCATCAAGGCAAAATTTTTCTACATCAGCCTTATTTGCGCGCACGCCCCGATGGAGGAAAACGGCTAAGCCGTCAAGGACGCTTTCTACGCTAGTCTTGAGAACGTATATGATCACCTTCCGGTTCATGACGTGAAAATAGTCCTCGGCGATTTTAATGCGAAAGTCGGAAGGGAAGGCATCTTTGGCCTCACTGTCGGCCAGTTTAGTCTGGCCTCCACGAACAACGGTCTAAGACTGATCGACTTCGCCGCGGCACGAAACATGGTAGTTAGTAGCACCAGCCTTAAGCACCTCGACATCCACAAGGCCACCTGGCTGTCCCCGGATCAAAAAACGCAAAACCAAATTGATCATGTTATAATCGACGGAAGGCATCTAGTGTTCTAGATGTGCGTACATTTCGGGGGGTTAACATTGACTCCGACCATTATCCTGTTGCAGCCAAGATCCGCATGCGATTATGCAATGCGAAGAACATACGCACAGGAATGCAACGATAGCTAGATGTCGCGATGCTCCAATTACAACGGACTGCCGAAGCCTACTCCGCTCAACTCTCGGTTAAGCTCAACCAACCAACCTCTGGACCCGACGACGCCGGCGGATTTTGGGCGCATATATCTCACTCCATGCGCGCTGCCGCTGAATAAGTCATTGGTTTCCGGCGCGCGCAACGTCGAAACCAATGGTACGATCAGGAGTGTCGCATCGCGACAGCAGTAAAAAACGCCGCATTCAGAAAAACGCTGCAGTCAGCTGCAACGCGAGCCGTGCGAGAAAACTACCGTGAATAGAGGAAGGAAGAGAGGCGCCTTTTCAGACGCAAGAAAAGAGAGTAGGAAAAGCGTGAGCGTGAGGAACTAGAGGTATACCAGCGCGAGAATGATGCACGAAAATTCTACCAACAGGTTAAGCGTCTAACCCAAGGTTACAAGCCCGGAGCATCCACTTGTAGAGACGAAAATGGAGATCTGAATACGGATACACAGTGTGCGCTGAGATTGTGGAGACGGCACTTCTCCAATTTACTTACTGGCGACGATTCCACCAATGCCGGCCATGGAGAGCCGAGTTCAGAGCCACCAATCAACGATGACGGAGTGGAAGTACCACCACCTAGCCATGAAGAGCTTCGAGTTGCTATCCAACGACTCAAAAACAATAAAGCAGCGGGTGCTGACGGCCTGTCAGCTGACTTGTTTAAAACTGGCGGCGATGAATTGATAAGGCGCATGCATCAGCTCATCAGCAAAATATGGCTAGCAAAAAGCATGCCCGACGATTGGAACCTCAGCGTACTTTGCCCTATACTTAAGAAAGGATACCCTACAATCTGCGCCAGTTATAGAAGTATCAGTCTTATTTCCATCGCATATAAGGTTCTCTCAAGCGTACTGTGTGAAAGGTTAAAGTCGATTACAAAAACACTGATTGGACCCTATCAGTGTGGCTTTCGACCAGAAAAGTCCACCATATACCAGATTTTCACGCTACGACAAATCCTGGAGAAAACCGACGAAAATCAAATTGACATACACCATCTCTTTGTCGATTTTAAAGCTGCGTTCGATAGCCCGAGAAGGGATTGCCTATACGCAACAATGTCTGAGTTCGGTATACCGGCAAAGTTGATTAGACTTTGCAGAATGACGTTGAGCAACACACGCAGCTCCGTCAAGGTAGGAAATGACCTCTCCGAAACCTTCAATACCGAAAGAGGTTTCAGGCAAGGCGATCCACTGTCTTGCGATCTCTTCAACATTATTATGGAGGGGATCGTACGAAAGGCCGGTGTGCATCGTAATGGCACCATTTTCTATGGTGTCCAGCTCCTTGCGTACGCTGATGATATTGATATTATCGGCAGAACCGGACACGGGTTGTTACGGCCACCTTAGTACGTAAGTAAGTATTTGGTATAAATACCTTTGAGAGTAATTATTTTTTGTATTCTGGATAGCATACTGTTGACTAAGTTTTCACATTCTTATGAAGTAATAGCGTTCCAAACTTATTGGCATTGTGGAAAAACTCCTCTTTGTTTGCAGGCAGATTCGGATAGTCATAGACACTCTTTTTTAGTAGAAACCATGGATTTACAATCGGAGGTTAATATTGAGGCTTTGCGGTGGCCACTCCAGGGTATTGATATTATTTGTTCTTAAGAACGCCTTGGTATCTATAGTTTAATGTTTGGGATCGTTGTCTTGCATCAATTTATTTAAAACTTTTCGAGAGAAGGAAAATATCCTTGCTCTAATATATTAATGTAGACATAAGCTGTCACCTTGCTTTCAATAAAAATTAATTTTCTGACACCTTTTTTGGTAAACCAGCCCAAAAATAAAATTTTTCACCTCCAAATTTAACGTTAGGAATATCATCGCGTTCAGTTATCCTTTTGGATAGTTTTTTCCACAGATACCGGATTTCGTCTAATTCATGCATGTTGGTTTTACTTTTGTCAGTCCAAATCACGGAAGGCCACTCCAACTAAGACCAATTTACATAAGCTTTTGCAAACGCTACCCGCAACTTTTTGAGGCAGGGTTGCCACTGCCTAAATTTTTTTTTTCAACCAAAATCAAATAAAGAATTCACATTTAAGAAAAGATGTGACACCAAATCAAAAAATTAATTATTTAAAACAAGTTTTAAAGAATCCGACGAACATATTCAATTGAATGTATTATTTTATTATACCTACATATGGTTGCATGAGATCAGTGGCGTAGATGGCTTTTCGTTCTGGCGGAATAAAAACAAAATTACCTTCAAAAATATTTTTTTTTAATTACCTGAGTACCAGGGTGTTTTGTGACGCCGAATGTTAGTTTTATAGACCCACTTTGTTTAAACGTCAAAAAAGTATGAAAGAAGACACTATGGCATATCAAATATCTATTTATATTAACATATGTATATACCAATGGTTAAGTGCACAAAAGTGATAAGTGCTCTTTTGACTAAAATGGTTTAACTGCATTTTTCAACTCGACAAGCTGTAATCCATATGGTGTTAAATTATATTAAGTGAAATGTCATTGAAAGATGATCAGTTCAAGATTAAAATAAGTGCTTGAAATTGCTTGACTTTTTTCAATGTATATGTGATTGCTTTGCATAACAATGAAAAAGGAATCAGCGAAAGTTAGAAACAAATGCAAAAAAGAAATAAAAGATAACTTTGCTTCAGTTGTTAACTGCGCAAGAAAGATATGCTTACAAAGTTAGGCGAATGAAATGCTTCGAACGAATTTCAGCAACTGCCCGCAATTAGCTGTTGTTTTCGTGTTCTTTGCTTTGACTAGTTTTTTGTCGCTCTAGTTCTACAGGCGAAAGAAAAAGTTAATGCAGAGTTTGAAAATTATTGCTGTGCTTGCTTAACCGCTTTAATTTATTGCTGTGGCCTGCTGCTTCAGTCATTAAGTTTTGTAAGCTTAAACGATATAAACGTTTATGAATGTTGCGTTTGTACTGAAGAGAAACAGCTCTACAAAAACAGAAATACAAGAATGCTGTAAGCAACGATTTTTGTTTTTTGGATGTTTTTTGTTGGTAGCAATTTTTTATTTTGCCACAAATTCAACGAATGTTGTTGTATTTGCTGAATGGTGACAGGATGAGATTTCAGGAATAGGTTGCCCAATTTTAAAATATTTTTCACTGAACAATTTTTGGAGGATAAAATTATGTTATACGAGTTGTAATAGTTAGCTATAATAACTCTTAAGTTACTTAGAGCAGTTAAGAAAATTTTTTTACATACACGCTGAAAAAGAATAGGCCCTCCTTAACATAATTTGCAGGAAGTATAATATGTTTCTGCATGCTTCCTGGAAACAAATAATCATAATTGGTTCCACATATAATATGATTAATTAATGCAATTATTCTTTATATTTATATTTGCATCTTTACATTATTTGATTGTACCTTAGCACTTGTTGTTTGAATTTAAAAACAATATAATTTGTGTTAAGGAAAATATGTTTTCATATCAATATATTGCAATTATAAATGGACTGAGAACACTTTAAGTCTATTACTATTTGTTTGCTTGAAAATATAATTTAGTCAAGAATTGCATTAAATATTCACGGACAAACGTATATTAATTGGAGAATACATAATTTAATTGTAGTCAAGCAATTATTTTCAAAACGATAATTAAGAAAAACATAATATATTTACCGATGATTACACTATATGTACTTGGAAACATATTTTAGCAAAAGAAATGCCAAAAGTTTTTCACTGAGATTACAAAATATTTGCTTAGAAGTAATTGTTGGTTTGAAGCAAGCAAAATATGTTTAGAATACAGTTAATAAGGTTTTCTTGGATTTAATTATATTGAGAACTAACCATGTTACGCTTATATGGTTTACATATAACCCGGTTTATCAGCAAAGTTGCTTCAAAACTCACATATTTTACTGCTGAACTGCCTTATTTTTCTTTTATTTGGTTTTTTATTTTATTAATTTGAAAACACAAACACTTTTAATTTAAACAAAAATTTTCGGAAACACTTTTCAGAAGAGCTAAACTTTTCAACACGTTTGGTGCGGCTGCTTGAAACTTAAAATGACGCCAAGACAAGGTTTCCGGTATTTTTCGTGCAAGTGCAAAAGAAACAGAAACAGAAACTATATGTATGTCTAGGCGAAACATAAATGATAAACATAAATGAAAGGAGTTCTGTTTGTTTTAAATTTGCAGAGTTCTGTTCTTTCGAGTTTAACAGTGATGCAAATATATTTTTATTGGGTAAAAACACACAATTCTATTTTGTCACAAGCATATTAATGTAGACGTTAGTTTTTTAGCTAAGACAATTCTATTAATGTTGGACACAACTAATATCTTCTTATATCGAAAAATATTGCTATTTAAGGAAAGTTCTTAATCATTAGATGGTTCCCTCTGAATATTTTGTTTTTAAAACCAAACATATATAAAAATATTTTTTCTCTGCGTTCACATTTTATGTATCTACTTATTGAACCAAGTTCAGTAAAAAAACAAAATTAAAAGAATCTGTTCAAATAGAGAATAAAATAAATTAAAAAAAATAACTATTAATAAAGAAATATATTATTAAAAACAAAGTCTTGAATATATTAAGAATTTCTAAATAGAGTTCGTCGTCTTCGAACAATGGCAAAGTTTCAATTGCTTGATCTAAAAATACAGCATTGGTTTATCTAGCAATATAGTTTTTAAGCATTTTTTTAAGGTTAATTCTGTTCCGGGTTTTAGCCAAAATTAGTTTAAGTGATGAAAAGGCGCGGTCGAACTTACATAACTCGAATCGCCATTATCCCAAAAAAAAAACTTCGACTTACGGAGACTTCGAGTTATAGAAATTTTTTGTAGATATAAAAAAACTCAATTGCCGGCTTAGAGTAGTATATTAAATGATTAATATGTAATTTTTATTTAAAGCACGCATTTCATAACACTATAATAAGTTACTTACAGGGTAGTGAAATATTCTGAAATTAGTGGCTGAACATTGACTTTTATTGTTTTATTTTCCGTAAAAAATGCCTCTAATTTATTCAAAGCTTTATAGTGCTCATCAGTCATTCGTTTGCAAATATATACTCAAAGTTTGGAAAGCATTTTCGATATCATTACTGGAAGGCTGGTGAAAAGTTTCTGCCACCGAACCCTCGCCTTCACTATCTGTTCCGCTTAAGATTGGATCATCTAATTCAGGGCAGTAATGCTCAACAATATCATCATCTGTAGGAAAGCCAGTTGTGCAAACGTCATTATCTACTTCAATATAATCCTGAATAATAGCGCTGCAAGTTATTTTATTTGCTTTCAACCATGCTTCGTAATCAGCTTCAATTGCGTTTTGATAGTCATCAATATTATACAAAAAACTAAGAGGTATGTCATCTTCCTCTGCCCATTCAGAATATTGACCAAATCCGGCTTTTTTGAAGCAATTCGCTATGGTTTGATTTTTTACGTCAATATCCCAAGCTTTTTTTATATGATTGATGGAATTCATAAGTGTTATGTCTTGTTTTTCGTTTGCCTCTGTACGCTTTAGTGCTTCTTTTACCATTCTGCCACGATAGAAAACTTTCAAGTCTTGAATTACGCCCTGATACAGCGGTTGTAATTTAGAAGTCATATTCGGTGGAAAAAATGCCAATTCAATGGCTTTCAGTTTGCTTTGTACGTCTTTCGGATGTGCTGGACAATTATCAATAAACCATAAAATTTTTCGGCCAGTACTTTGAAAGCGCTTATCCAAATTTACAATCCATTCTTCAAAGTATTGGCCAGTCATCCAGGCCTTGGAGCTTGCTTTATAGTATACGGGTAACAATTTAAAACCACGAAAACACCGCGGTTTGGCGCTTTTTCCAATCTTCAATACCTCTGCTTCCATTTATCAAGCCAACCTGTTCTAGCCATAAAATGATCATCGCCAAAGCGCTTTGCAAACTCCATTGCCTTCTCCTTTAATATTCCTCCAGATATAGGCATGTTTTGATGTCTAGCTGCTGTAAACCAATCGAGCACTGATTTATCGATGTTTTGAAATACGGGGGTTTTATTCCTTTTGCTACCCAGACGAGATCCAGATTTAAATGACGTTATAATTGATTCCTTATTCTTAAAAATCATTGACACCGTACTGGCTGGAATACCATATTTTACAGCTGCTTCCTTTTTCTTTAATCCACCCTCTACTTCTTTCAATAGTTATATTTTCTTCAATGGACAAACATTTTAAAACACGTTTAGTTTCCATGATAATTAAAAAATGCAAACTTATTTCCCCGTATCATCAAATGCGACTGACGTTTGTGTAGAGAAACGACATATACGAAAACAAAACAAAGGATTTAATGAACAAAGAGGGATTTCCCCGAATAAAAAAACGGTTGAAAACAAATAAGCAAGCAAATAACATCTTCCTAGAAATATGTAGAGCGAAGGAGAAAATGCACATACTCAAACAAAACAAAGCATTTGATGAACAAAGAGGGAGCGAAGGAGAGAAAGTATATTACTGCGAGTTAAAGAAAGAGAGAAAGCACATTACTTCGAGTTATACAACTTATAAGTATGTATTTTTGTTCGAGTTATGGAGAACTTCGAGTTATGGAAGTTCGAGTTAAGGAAGGAAAATTGGAAGTTATTTACTCTCTTAATGCTACTGCCAACCCATTTAGTTCGAGTTAGAGAAACTTCAAGTTAAGGAAGTTCGAGTTATGGAAGTTCGACTGTAGTTATACTATGTTAGGTTAATAAAAGGATTATGGCATGGACCGAAAATAACATGTTGTTTGAAAATTTAAAGGATTTTTAGGAGTTTTAAATTACAAATGGAGATGGATTTTAAGTATACCAAAGTGGTCCTTGTTTCATTCACTCATGAAATATTAAGAATTTTTTTATTTTTCATGTTTTATTATAGAAATCAGTTTTATTTTTTTCTCACTAAATAAGTTTCATATAAAAAAGGCATGTGAACTAAATGAATATACGTCCCTAGAACGTGCCTATTTACGTGCGCTTATATTTTGGTGATGAGTAACATTTATGGCAAATGTCACTTGTGTCAGCGGACTTAGCGGATGCTAAATTGCAGATTAATCGGTTACCAACAAGTTTTCGAAAAATTGTCTGCAAATTTTGGCGGACGGTACATCCATAGTCCCGGTTTATATTTGTCAAGAATTGACGATCAAATCTTGTGTTCGGTGGTGCGGGAATCGTAACAAAAGGAAAAGAAAAATATTGACCGTAGCGTCAATTCTTGGGCAATTCGTTTCGTGTTCGTTCGCTATCCCGTTATTTTAAATTTTATTTCGGCGTCATCAGTGCAAACTCGAAAAGAAAAGGCAGGAGTGAAAGAAGCAATTGACCGTCAACTCTTGACGAGTGTAAATTGAATCGTCAAATTTAAAAAGGAATATGCAAAACATGAACGTCAAGTCTTGACGAGTATAAACCGGGACAAACATACGAACGAACGAAGCAATTTAAATAAAAGCTTAAAAAAGCGAACTGACTGAAGCAGCAAACATTTTCGAATTTCGACTACAAGAACTAGAGCGACAAAAAAGTCAAGCCAAAGCAAAGAAAACGAAAACAACAGCTAATTGCTGGCAGTTGCTGAAATTCAGTTCGACGCAATTCATTCTTCTATCTTCGTAAGCACTGCTTTCTGAGCAATTAGCTGAAGCAAAATGATCTTTTATTTGTTTTTCGTATTTTCGCTTTGTTTTTGAATGGATGCTTACGACTTTTTGAGTAAGTATTTGCAAACGTAGTTTTTTATTTTGCTGAAAAATATGAAAGCAAAGCACAAAGTTTTGTGCTGTTGCTATTTTGAAGCCAGCAATTCGAACACTAGTTAAAACAATTGTTTTGTGCTGAAATGTTTGAAATTCAAAAACAAAATCAGAGTTGCTGAACATTTAAAATTTTCCTCTTATTACTTTTGTGAGCTGAACCATCGATATATATTTATTTTGGGTGTAGTTGATAAAAGCGACAATTTTCTTCAGTATGTCATATGCCAAGTTAAGTATGGTAAGTATGCTTATAACGCATGCTTTCGGGTTTGAGGCAGCTTGCTGCCTCAGTCAATCATTTTTTGAAGCTTGAGCCATACTAAGCGTTTATCGATGTTGCGGTTGTGCTGAAGGGAACAGCTCTAAAATACTAGAATGCTGTAAGCAACGATAGTTGTTTTTTTATGTTTTTTGTTGATAGTAATTGTTGATATGTTGTTTTCAAAATATAGAGTATAAAATCTCGCCTTCTCGACACTGTGCTCCGTCTACGACGTCCTAAGTCCGCGGTTCAGTTCGATACCGATGACTTTATATTATGCGGGCTGTGCTGCATGAAAGCTCATGACAAGTGTGCTAATTATAATGTGCCACTTATGACTTATTGATGTTTAACACAAACTTGTTTTATAAACGTGAGCCTTGTTTAAAAAATCTCTAAAAATCTCTCCTTGAACATCTCTAAGATAGAAGCAGCATAAAAAAAAAAAAAAAAAACGAAATGGCCATTTCAGCCCTTGAAAGGACTTTGACCGAGCTTCTTATGATCAATTGTGTTGTGTGTGTTGTAAATTTTTGAACACAAATTATCGGAAACTGGACTTACCAGTTTTACGCCGACTCCGAACGGCTTATGTTCCTAAGAAGCTTTTCATGGCAGTTTTTACTCTCTGAGCTTTGCCATTATCTGCAGAGAGGTGACGGCCGAACAGAAAAATTAATTCAATTGAAAAAAATTTTCTGTGTCAGGTGGAGGATTCGAACCTGGGTTCTTTGGCGTATGAGACACACACTCTACCCACTACGCCACGGCCGCCACATGATAGAAGCATGTAACATTTTAATCTGTGCAAAAAATCTTATTGGCAAACCAATATCTTGCCCAAATCTTGGAAAAAACTCTCCTGACAAATCTAAAAAAAAAAACCTGCAGAGATTGCAGCGAAACCAAAACCTTCTGAAATTGCAGCGAATCCTATAATAACACTATCGAAGGCTAAGGTTGTTAACCCCTCTCGTGAAATGTGTGCAAAAATAAACAATTTTTCTGATTCGCCATCTATTCTATGCGCCTCTGGCATAGTCAATACCAATAGTCTTTCTATTACATCGGAATCTGCATCAAAGAGAAACAAGGTTGTCGTTGCTGATACTGTTGCTTTTACCAATACTACTGAAGCTGCTCACGGCACCCCGATCACTGCTTCTCAGTGCAGCTCAACATCAAACACTGTGCCATCCATTGTTTTTGCCGAATCGTTCGCCTCCTCTTATTCGTCATACTCCTCTTATGCTGCTGCTATTGCTGGCGCTGTACTCATGAAAATGAAAGACTTGTTGCTGCATTACACTCTGCTGCGTCTAACGAAGCTCTCGTGGAACCGAACTCTAGATGGGTAAAGGCTACAAAGATAAGGAGAAAAACAAAACAAAACAAAACATAAAACCTATTAAAAGAGATGATGCTATTATCGGCGAAAATGTTAACACTGAGCTCGATGTTGCTGACTCATTTAAGTGGCTACACATTTCATCGTTTAAGCAAAGTCTCAGCTGAAAGCTTTATCGAGTTTATTACAAAGCACTCTTCTGTTGGAAAACAACACTTGACGAGTAATGTGCAAGTAAAAAAAATGTCGATATTCTCTCAATGCAAAGAGTATGCTTTAAACTCGGCGTTCTCTCTTCTTATTATGAATAGATTCTTACACCATCTTTATGGCCAGGAGGTGTCAAGGTATGCCTTTTTCGGTTTATTCAGAGAGGAAATTCATCCAGATAAACGATATAACTCCTCATTCGCCGATTACTCAGTTTACAGTCAGATTACGATTCCTACAGTGAAAATAAAAATCAGCAAGATATCGAGCTCTCATTATACTTCCACGAAGGAGTTGACATCGTGCACTCAAGGGGTATAGACGTGCCGCCCGTCAGTCACCTTGGTACATTTTAAAAATCGGTGTTTTTTGTTCCGTCGTTGTATTTATTTCCGTCGTGAATCTCTAAGTTTTATTTTAAGTGCTTAAAGTTAATAAAACGTCCGTCGTTAAATGAGTGTTCGTCCAGTGTTTTGTGCTTAGATTAAAAAAAAACCAGAAAACAAAAAACATAAGCAGCTGCAATAAACAACATCAATAACAACAAACACAACAGGAAAAAAACACATAAAAAAACAAAACAATAATAGAACTAACAAAACCATCGATAAACTAACAAAAAAAAACATCAAACAACAAAACAATGGGAATTAAAATTTGTAACAAATAATTAAATGAATAAAATTAAATAAATTAAATAAATTTAGACAAACACAAACTAATAACAACAACAAATGCAGCAGAAACCAGTTTTGCCATGAGCTGCCAGCAGCAATATCAACATTGCATCGATTTCGGTCTTCGATTTTTTGCTAACTACGCGAGGGGCTTTTCTATGCTCCTCGCTACGCGTAAGTAATCGTTTTTTCGTGTCCGTCAACTCCACCATCCTCTCCAATTAGTTACGTCTGCGAGGGGGGTTGCACAGTGGGTTGATTTGTGCTGGAGCAAAGGCATAACACTTGCTTCAGTACATTTTGCCATATCCACAGTGTTTAATCTGTTTTGCGGAAGTAACTAATTACCTTATTACCCTTATTTGCTTGAGACTTGCATTGTGCCTAAATGTCGGGACATTATCGCATAGACTTTTGCAATTTTCGTGGACTGAAAGCGAATTTCTTCTCGGTATATGCATATTGTGCTCTTTATAGGCCTCAAATAATAGCACTGAGTGAGACCCAGGTGACGGAGGACTCAGATCCACTGGATTTTCATATTCCTGGGTATCACTTACTGCCATTGTTTTCTTTGCATAGGGGCTTCGCTCTTTTTATAAGAATAGATGTGGCATTTCAGTTCGAGCTGGGTCTAAGCGTCGCCGATCCAGAATTCAGCTCCATGTGGGTGAGGTTCAGAGTTCGTTCACACTTGCTACATTTTTGTTTCGTATATAGAAGTCCAAATTTAGGAATAGAACCCACTTTTAATAAATTGGACTCTCTCTCTGATTCGATTACGCACATTTTGGAGTTGTTTCCTGACAGCGAAATCGTTGTTGCCGGCGATTTCAATGTCCACAACTCGGCTTGGCCACTCAAGCCACACCACACCTTAAGGACAATATGTTGAGCTTTTTGCTGAATCGAACCAATTGATTCAACTCGTAAAGAAACGAACATTTTTCCCACTAAATGATTTGCAAATCCATAATATCTGACTTCTCGTCATGAAAAATATGATGTGAGTGTCAATGAACCTCTTGGTAATTCGCACCATTGTACCATCTCCGCTGTTTTTCATGTTCTGACCTTCGCACCTCTACGCCTAAAGCCCCGAAAAGGACGGCATGGTTTTATGAAAGAGCAAATTGGAATGCGTTAAATAATTTGTTTCGCAACTTCAATTGGAAACTATGTTTTGCTGATAGAAATGTGAATGCCACGGCTGTCATGGTACAAGAAATTATCTTATTGGGTATGCGGTCTTTTATCCCCAATAAGAAGAAAAGCATTAAACCAAAAGACCACCTCATGGTTTAATGAGGATTGCAGTCAGGTCCAAGGAGGAAGCCTATCAGAATTGGCGTTCTGATAAGAATGCTGATATTTATAGACATCGCATCGAGGCTAGGAACCGCTGTAACGCAATTTTGAAACGCGAAAAGTTTCTTCACGAAACTCGCATTAGAGAACAGGTTCTTCTCTGACCTAAAGAGAGCAAAACCTTTTGGTCATTTGTTAAAAGAGTTAAAAATCGAACGTCCTCGTCGATTTCAACTCTTTTAAAAGATGACCAAATCTTCACTGACTCGGTTGATAAAGCGAACCTGTTGGCTGGATTGTTTGCACATAGTCCCACAATCTCGGATAGCAGTCAGCCACTGCCCTTTGGCGGGACTAGCTCTTCTTCAATGAAAGAGATATATTTTCGAACGAGAGCAGTCAAAAGAGTCCTTGCAAACCTTAAACATAAACCTTAACATAAACAAAGCCTCTGGTCGTGATGGCATACCACCAATTGTGCTTAAAACGTGTGCTTCTGCACTGCCTCAGCCTTTGCGCAACCTTTCCATCATCTCATACAGGACAGGAGTGTTTCCAGCTTGTTGGAAGGTCGCAAATGTCCAGCCGATACCTAAAAAGGACGATGCCACGAATCCCGCAAACTACCGACCCATTGCGATATTCTCTACGCTTTCCAAAGTTATGGAGAGCGTAATAAACTTCCACGTAATGAACTATATAGAGTGCAACGAATTGCAAAGTGACCGTCAATATGGTTTTCGTAGGGCCCGGCCTACTGGTGACCTTATGGCGTTCCTTACAGAAAAATGGAACCAATGCGTTCACCTGTTCGGTGAGAGCAGGGTTGTTGCTCTGGATATTTAAAAAGTGTTTGACCGAGTGTGGCATAAAGCACTCGTCTCTAAGCTGATTGCGCACGGTGTCGGTAATATCTTTGCTCAGTGGATCAAGTGCTTTCTTAAGGACAGAACTATTCGTGTCGTAATCGACGGTATTTCGTCCAGTGAGCACGCCATCAACGCAGGAGTACCGTAAGGTTCAGTTCTATCGCCAACTTTGTTTTTGGTTTTTATCAATGACCTTCTGTCATTAACTCATAACCCAATTCATTCGTTTGCGGACGACAACAGCATTTGTCATTCATATTTTTTCAGTAGTAGATCTTTCGGAGTCAGATGCTCTTGATGCTCTGGGCATATCGATACAATCAGACCTTCGTTGGAATGATTATATTTTCCATGTGTCGAAAGAAGCGGCCAAGTGCCTTGGTATCTTAAAACGGTGCAAGCGATACTTCACCCCATCTGATCTTCGAGTGATCTATACCTCATATATAAGGCCTAAAATGGAGTACAATTCGCACATTTGGGCAGGAGATTCGAGATCTGGAGGAGATATGGAAACATTTTATTTCCTCTCAGTTCTCTTGGGCATCGGCACAATGTTGGTTGCCTAAGCCTTTTGTATAGGTTCTACCATGGGTAGTGCTCAAGGGAGGTACATGGCCTAAAGCCACCAGATCGTGTATTTCCTAGGTCTACTCGGGCAGCTTTTTAAGCCCATCCCTTTACCATAGCATCGGTGCCCATTAGAACTTCGAATTACCGAGATAATTCGTTTTTTACTCGCACAGTACGATTGTGGAATAATCTCCCTGTGAGCATGTTCCCCGGCAGTTTTGATCTGTGTGAGCTTAAAGCAAATCTTTACCGTCACTACTCCATCTTCCCACCCTCCAACTTACTATCACCCGTCTTCCGAATTAACGCAATGCTTTCGCATCTAAAGGGCGCACGCCCTGAGCGTTGGTTAAGTTAAAAAAAAATGCTGGGGGCCTCAGAACTAAAATTCAATTGCTATACAACTCAAACCACGACTTTGATGTTATAGCGCTAGCTGAAACGTGGCTATCCCCTCAGTTCTTATCCATTGAACTGTTCGATGTCGGGTAGGAATAATATCGCAAGGACCGCTCATCTCTTTCTGAAATGACAAGAAGAGGTGGCGTCCTGATCGCAGTATCTACTATCCATGCTAGCAGAGAAATTCAACATCCACAAAACTCCTACTTTATTGAACAACTGTGCGTTGCTGTATCAGTCAACAATAGTTCATCATGTGTTTTAAATGAAATAGTTTTTATAATAAGTTATATACCACCAAACAGTATTATCGAAATTTTTAGCGACATTTTTTCAATATTAGTCATATTGTTAACTCATTAAATGATCATCAAACCCCTTGTGTTCTAGGTGACTTCAATATAGGTGACTTGGAGTGGATTTTTAGCTTTGACGATCAAATGCACCTCCATTTTAATGTAAAGAAAGAAGGCGAGAGTCTTTTTTGCGACACGCTTTATGCTCTAAATCTTTTTCAAATCAATAATTTTAAAAATAATATAAATCGAATTTTAGAATTGGTCTTCGCCAACAACGATTCTCGTTGCAAGATTGATATATGTAACATGCCCCTTACCCCCGAATCAGTACACCATAAAGCTCTTATGCTCAATTTTTATTTCTATAAGCGAAACAGTTTGTCTGAACTTAGCTCTGAGCTTTATTATAATTTTCGCAAAGCCAACTACGTGGCTATTAACAATTATTTTTTTCGATAAGCTGGGAGTCAATTTTTGAAGCGCAAGATATTTTCGCAATGTATTCAACATTTAAAATATATATGAATGAAGCTCTTCGTCTATATGTGCCAGTTAAAAGGGAATGTCGCCAATTTAGTCTTCTTTGATACGCCAAGAGGCTTCTTCATTTAAAAAATATAAGAAATAAAACCCACAAAAGGTTCAAGAAAGCTAACCTGTCAGTGGACAAAAATGAATTTCTTCTTCGAAGAAGAGAATTCGAATTCCTTTCGAATTTTCTCCATTACCAATATCTGTTCAATATAGAAAGCAATATAAAATCTAATTCTAAATCCTTTTGGGTTTTTATAAACTCAATACGAAAGTCGTCCGGTATACCAAATACGATGGAATGTTAAGGCAAAATCGCTAGCAATAACCACATCTTTAACATCTGGACATCTGTAACCTCTCCGCAGATTTCTTTGGAGCTATTCTCGATGGCTTTTGCAATACAAATAACATATACGATTTTTCAAACATACCGTGTTCAGTTAGTATCGGTAATACAACTATTTCTGCGGACGAGGTCTTAAACGCGATTAAAGCTCTAGATTGCAATAAAGGTGCTGGCTATGATCTTTTACCCCCGGTTTTTCTAAAGAATTGTGCATTTTCTCTTTTTAAATGCTTTAGTTTAATGTTTAATAAATCAAGAATGTCCGGTATTTTTCTAGATGACTGAAAAATATTATTTATTTAGCCCATTCACAAATCGGGTCAGAGAGGGCTTGTGACTAATTACAAGCCCATTGTCAAACTCTCAGCAATACCTAAATTACTCGACAAAATTGTAAACAAACGGCTTTTTTATGAATTTAAAAGTATTATATCTACGAAGCAGCATGGTTTTTTCCCTGTTAGGTCTATCACCACAAACTTAGCAACGTTTGCAAATTATTCGTTATGTGCTATTGAAGGTGGGTCTCAGGTAGACGTTTTATATACCGATTTTGTTAAAGCGTTTGACAGCCTAAGCCATATGCTATAGTTAAAAAAGCTGAAAAAGCTGGGCATTTACTCCAATTTACTTTTGTGGATTAAATCCTATCCCGTTTGACAGCCTAAGCCATATGCTATAGTTAAAAAAGCTGAAAAAGCTGGGCATTTACTCCAACTTACTTTTGTGGATTAAGTCCTATCCCTCCAATAGGCAGCTCGTAATCAAGGTGAAGGAAAGTTATTCCAGAACGATAACAACAAACTTCGGCGTACCTCAGGCAAGTCACTTAGAGCCTCTGCTTTTTTTATTAGTTACTAAAAATGTTATTTGTATCTTTAAATCGCAAGGTTAATACAAGGTCACGCAAGGTCGCAGGCCATCATCGTCGCGACGCCGAGTAAGAATTCAAGTTCATATCAGGAACTTTCTACTATACGCCGACAACTTAAAAATGTTTGCAACTATAAACAATTCTCATGACTGTTGCCACTTTCAAGCAGACATAAATTCTTTAAAAACATGGTGCAATCAAAACGAGTTACATCTCAATCTTAACACATGTAAAATTCTAACTTGCTCGCGTAAACAATCGGCTATCATTCACGACTACAACTACGACTTTAATTGTTTTTTTCAAAGAGAGAATGTCGTAAAAAACTAAGTCGTCCTTGTAGATGCCAAACTATCGTTTGGCGCATTTAGATTGTATGGTTTCTAGAGCGAGTTCTCTTTTTAGTTTTGTCATCAGAAACTCGAAAGAATTTGTAACGAACTTCCGTTTTCCGTATTTTACAGCTGAGGTATACTCGATAGTGTCCAGCGTTCCTTGCAGAAATTTAGTATAAGGAGACCCTTTCACTTATGTGAAGTTTTATCTTTTCATTTTATTTAAATCAAAATTAACCTTAGTTCTATTGTTGGCTAATTAACAAACCTTAATCTGGATATACACTCAAAGTTGTGACCCACTACGATGACTTTTAGACTTCCTTGTGGTGAGTGAGATGTGTTTGTGGTTCCTGGTGGGTCCTGATATGAACTTGAATTCTTACTCGGCGTCGCGGCGATGATGGCCTGCGACCTTGCGTGACCTTGTATTAACCTTGCGTAACCTTGCGGTAACCTTGCGTGGCCGTGTATTGACCTTGCGTATCCTTGTGGTAACTTTGAGTGATCTTGTAGTAACTTTGAATGACCTTGTATTAACCTTGCGTGACCTTGTGTTAACCTTGCGTCACCTTGTATTAACCTTGCGTATCCTTGTGATAACCTTGCATTACCAAGTATTGACCTTGCGTATTCCTGTGGTAGCTTTGTGTGACCTTGTAATAACTTTGAGTGACTTTGTAGTAACTTTGAGTGACCTTATATTCCTTGCGTGGCCTTGTGTTAATCTTGCGTGCTCTTGTATAAGCCTTGTGTCACCTTGTATTCCTTGTGTTAACCTTACGTATCCTTGTGGTAACTTTGAGTGACCTTGTATTAACCTTGCGTTGCCTTGTGTTAACCTTGCGTGCCCTTGTATTAACCTTGTGTCACCTTGTATTAACCTTGTGTTAACCCTCTACAGCTGGCGTGCTCCAAATTTCACAATATAACTGACGTGGAGTCTAGCAGACCTCACTTTAAATCTGATTTTCTATGATGAAATTTCTGACTGTAACTTTCTTGACCTTATTCCATATAACAGCAAATACATTTTAGGCTAATATGAGAAAAAAAATTTGAAATAAAAAAAGTTTTTGGGTTAAAGATTTGGTGCGAATTTGTCTGCGAATTTTACGTTTGTATGAACGAAGTTTTGATTTTCGGTGTCTGTGAGACTACGACGTCAGCTGCAGGGGGTTAACCTTGAGTGTCCTTGCGTTAACCTTGCGTCCTTGCGTCACCTTGTATTAACATGGGAGAGTGTACGTGCTATATCTGAGACAAAACTACCGATATTAGGCCTACATAAGTCGAGGGGAAGCCTCGGAATACTGGCAAAGAAGTTTTTAATTACACTATTGAAAAAGAAAGCTTTATCATCAATAGGCAATCGCGCCACCCTAGGAGCGGAAACCAAAATATTATCGGGAAAGAAAACTTATCACCGATAATAGGTCTACTTATGAACGCAAGAACTCTGACTCCTGGCAAAGGAGTTTGATTACACTACAGAGAAAGAAAACTTTATCATCAATATGTAATCGCGGCACCCTAGGGGCGGAAACCAAAATATTGTCGGGAAAGAAAACTTATCACCGATAATATGTCTCATCAAGGTTACACTTTTTCACTTACCACATATGCTTCTGAACGTCCGATCACGTTGACTGCACGATTTACAAGAACACAAGAGCGCGATTCCATGCTGTGGCTGGCTTTTTATACATTCAGTGCTAGCTGCGTTTTGTACACACCGGTTCCGAACTATGTTGGCGCGGCACTTGTTGTCTCCCTCTCACAGCTATCATATGAGCCATGCGGCGTATGTGTGTGTGTGTGTTAGGTGCATACCCAGATCTATATATGTACTGCCTATGGATATAAGTGTTATCCCAGTAAACAATTGTATAAAAATAAAAATGGGTAGTCAAACTTCTACATTAAATAATATTATTATATTAAAACTTAACGAAAGTATAGTAATTCCAAAGGTATAACTAAATTTATTTAAAGTAAATTTTGTCGTTATAAATTTAATGACCCAAATACCATAAAATCTTTATTTGTCGCATTAGTAAGACCGACTCTAGAATATAAGGCATTGTCCAAGCAAAATCGGTACGCAATAAAAGCTCGTTGCTTTTCACCTTGTGGCCCCTAGAAAAAATGTAGGTATGAGAACTTACAGAAAAAATCAGTATGCACCCCTGGCCAAAAAATCAGCTGTTTCCGTTAAGATTTGTAGTTTTTAGAGAGGATGGAAAAAGCGCGTCGCGAAAAAATTGTGCACACATATATGCAAAATCCAACATGGTCGTACTCGAGTATAGCAAAATTATTAAAATTTCCAAAAACTACTGTTGCAGCAGTAATAAAAAGATTCAAGCTAACTAAATCTAAAAATAGGGCAAAAAAAAAAATCGAAAAAATCAAGTTATGGAAATGTGCAGCACAGGAAAAATATTATAGAGTCAATTAGACAAAACCCGCGATTGTCTGATAATGATAGAGCAAAAATTTAATACTAGCAGAAGTACGGCTAGAAGAATCCACATCGAGAATGGATTTAAGTCTTATCGTGCCGTTAAGTGTGCCAATCGGTCAATAAAGAAAAATATTGATGCCAAAAAGAGAGCTCGATTGCTTTATGCTAAAGTGCCGACAAAATTTAAAGGGTGCATTTTAATGGACGACGAAACATATGTCAAAATGGATTTTAATCAGCTTCCAGCAGCAAAATATTATCTTGCCAAGAAACGTGGGGATGTTGCGCGTAAATTTAAGTACGTTGGAGTTGACAAATATGGCAAGAAGAGTTTAATTTGGCAAGGTATTTGTAGTTGTGGATTAAAGATCCGAGCTTTTGTTACCTCCTCAAATATGACTTCAGCAACCTACGTTAAAGAGTGCATAAAAAAACGCGTTTTGACCTTTATTCGGCAGCACCGAGGTCCAGTAAAATTCGGGCCAGACTTGGCTTCCAGTCATTACTCCAAAACGACGCGGGAATGGTATAAAGCAAACAAGGTCGACGTTATACCGCAAGAAATGAATCCACAGAACTGTCCACATCTTCGCCCAATCGAAAGATATTGGGCCCTTGTTAAATACAGGTTAAGAAAATATGGCCGGCTAATGAAAAATAATAAAACATTAATAGTTAACTATATCATCCCAGGTAAACCGAAAATGTGTGCAGAATGTAATGGCGACTATCAAGCGAAACACCCGTCACTTTATTCGTAGCAGTCAAAACTGACCCTTATGACATTCTGTTTTTAAGAAAAATAAACAAGCTTTAAAAAACACTTCATCTTGTTTAAATCAGGTGGGAAACTAAAAAGTTATGGTTCATCAAGTTCGTACCGATTTTGCGTGGACAATGTCTTACCAACATTATTTAGTATCCCTTATATGAGATAGCGGTAAAAAGAATTGAAAAAGTACCAAATTTGCACTTCGTCGTAGTTTTTCTTGTAGAATATGCCCTCATACAAATCGCGCTGCGAATTATTAAATTTAAACAATTTAAAACAACGAAGAAAGGCTCAGATCTTTATTGTTATCAAAGATATACTCGATAATAAAATTGATTCACCTGAATTGTTAGCACTTATCAATTTTATGCGCCGCAGAAAACTCTGCGAATTAGAAATTTATTTTTACCATAGTCCCATAGTTCTAACTATGGTTTGAATAAAACTCTAACTCTGTTCAACTCAATCAACAGTCATATGCATTTTGATGTAAACAGACATATATTTTAGTCAGTGAAATCACTAAATTCATAATATTTTATCATTCATAGTTAAATTATTAACAATTAATTAGGTTAAGTTATGTCTGTAAGGGCTAAATAAATAAATAAATGGAGATGGGTTTTAAATATACCAATATGATCCCTGTTTCATTCACTCATGAAATATTTATTTATTTATTTATTTATTTATTTATTTAATTTAGACCAGCTAGCACAACAAGACCAAGATCTTATATAACAGCACTAGCTTCAAAGTATGAAAATGTTTAATAGTTCTTAAGTAGTAATAATATTATAATTATACAGTAATAATAAATTATAGTAAAACACTAGCCATTAAACACTGATATTAAAACATGAAATAAGAAAGTTTCAAAAAGTTTCAAAAGTAACAGCAAAAAGTACAGTCAAACCTTAAAAAGAAACAAAAAATATATCTATGAAAGCATGTATACTTATTTTTTACATATAAATGAATCACCTGAAATGGTTTCATAAACAATTACGAAAACTCTTAAAAACAAAAGATCTTTGAATAAGATACATGACTTTAATCCTTTTATTGCAACGAGGAAAGGTATATCGCAAGCTGATTTCTAAATTGCACTACGTCATTAATCAATCTTAATTGAATAGGAATTGCGTTCCACAGACGCGTAGAAAAAATAAAAAATTGCCGCTCTGAAGTTAGGTATGAAAAGCGCTTTGGTATTACTGTTTTAACCCGATTTGAGCGCGTGAAAGTAATTTTTTCAAACAGATAAGTAGGTTCTTTTGTAGTTATGATCTTGTGTAAGTAAACCATCGTGCGAAATTTAAGCAGATTGTCAAAGGTCATACCATACAGTTTTTTGGCGTAATGCGAAACATGATCTCTACGTTGTAATCCGAACACATATCTTGTAATGTTATTAAATACGACATTAAGTCTTTTTTTGCTGGAATAGTCGCAATTCGCAAAGATTTCACAACCATAAAGTAATGTAGGAACAAGATATGTTTTAGCAATAAGGATTCTGATATTTATCGGCGTGAAGTATTGCGTTGCCCACAATTCGCGTAGCATATTATAAAGCCTTCCAATGACCGAGTTAATGTGGTTATTCCAAGACAGTGAGCTATTAAATGTAATGCCCAAGTTTTTTGCTGTGTCAACGTAATCGATGTTGCAATTGCCAATAGCTAATTTTGGGATCTCAGTCATATTTATTAACTGCTTGGATATCACAAGACATTTGGACTTTTTCGGATTTAAACACAACCCATTTTGCATGGCCCAATGATATATTTTATTAAGAGTGTTATTTAATGTGCTGATACAGCTTCTTAGTTTATTGCGGCTGCAGCTTCCATATAACTGCACATCGTCAGCATACATGTGCATCGAGCAATTATTCAAAGCATCGGGAAGATCATTTATATATAAAGAAAATAAAAGTGGTCCCAGGATTGAGCCTTGTGGCACACCTCTACGGATGGAGAGAAAATCCGATGCAGAATTACCTGAGCATACAGATTGAGACCTAGAAGAAAGGTATGAACCCAGAAGATTAACAGCAGTATTTGAAAAATTAAATAATTTGTCTAATTTTGTTTGCAATATTGAGTGATCGACGGTGTCAAAGGCTTTTGAGTGATCCAAAAGTATTAAGAAAGTGACTAGGTTGTCATCCAGACCAAAACGTATATCTTCGACAACGTCGACCAACGCAGTAATGCAGCTGCGTTTTGGTCTAAAACCTGACTGTCGACTTGTAAGCACGCTGTTTTGAAGAATAAACTTGTTGATCTGCTCATGTAAAATTCGCTCAAAGGCTTTAGAGAGAAACGGTAAGATCGCAATCGGTCTATACTCATTGCCGGATTTGGGTATCGGTATAATTTTGGTTTTATTCCAGCTTGCTGGGAAAGTTGAGGAGGTTAGTGCTGTGTTGAATATGTGCGTAATGTATGGAAGAATTTTCGGAAGAAGAATTTTTTAAAAAAGTGGGTGTAATTCATCCAAACCAATAGCATTGGATTTGATCTTTAGGATGCTTTCAAGTACATCGGCTTGATCAACACAATGAAAACAAAATGGTCCATCTTGTGTGGTAGTACTGGACACATGAAGGTATGAGTAGGTTGTGACTACTGGCATCGGAAAATTAACGAATTTTTTATTCAAATTATCAACTTCTGAGATTTCCAAGCCCTTTAACTTACTTTTACCTATGCCGATGTTTCGAATTTCCCTCCACTTTCGCTTACTTCCTGCAGCGCTACCAAACTTTTGACTATAGTAGGAACATTTTGCTGAACGTATTTCCTTTACAACCCTTTTTCGCATGCTTCTAAATTCGTTGTAGATTTCCGCTGTTTTGAATTGCTTCAATCTCTTGTATGCCTTATCACGCAGAGCTATAAGCTGTTTTATGCTTTCATTAAACCAAGGTCGCTGTAGTCGCGTTATCTGCATTCGTTTTAATGGAACATACTCGTCAAACAAATAAATAATATTTCTTTCGATGAAGCTTACTTGCTCATCAACGTTAGCAGTTCTGAATACGAAACTCCAGTCAATATTTACAACAGCATTTTCTAGTTCTGAATAGTTAATATTTTTAAAATCGCGGTAGATAAAAGCTTGAGATGTGTTATCCAGCTGGAAGTCAAAAGTTAGGAATATAACGTCGTGTTTTGAAAAAGATGGGAGTGATATCTGATCATATAGCAAAATTTTGAATTTATTGTTTATTTATATTATGTTGGCGCGGCACTTGTTGTCTCCCTCTCACAGCTATCATGTGAGCCATGCGGCGTATGTGTGTGTGTGTGTTAGGTGCATACCCAGATCTATATATGTACTGCCTATGGATATAAGTGTTATCCCAGTAAACAATTGTATAAAAATAAAAATGGGTAGTCAAACTTCTACATTAAATAATATTATTATATTAAAACTTAACGAAAGTATAGTAATTCCAAAGGTATAACTAAATTTATTTAAAGTAAATTTTGTCGTTATAAATTTAATGACCCAAATACCATAAAATCTTTATTTGTCGCATTAGTAAGACCGACTCTAGAATATAAGGCATTGTCCAAGCAAAATCGGTACGCAATAAAAGCTCGTTGCTTTTCACCTTGTGGCCCCTAGAAAAAATGTAGGTATGAGAACTTACAGAAAAAATCAGTATGCACCCCTGGCCAAAAAATCAGCTGTTTCCGTTAAGATTTGTAGTTTTTAGAGAGGATGGAAAAAGCGCGTCGCGAAAAAATTGTGCACACATATATGCAAAATCCAACATGGTCGTACTCGAGTATAGCAAAATTATTAAAATTTCCAAAAACTACTGTTGCAGCAGTAATAAAAAGATTCAAGCTAACTAAATCTAAAAATAGGGCAAAAAAAAAAATCGAAAAAATCAAGTTATGGAAATGTGCAGCACAGGAAAAATATTATAGAGTCAATTAGACAAAACCCGCGATTGTCTGATAATGATAGAGCAAAAATTTAATACTAGCAGAAGTACGGCTAGAAGAATCCACATCGAGAATGGATTTAAGTCTTATCGTGCCGTTAAGTGTGCCAATCGGTCAATAAAGAAAAATATTGATGCCAAAAAGAGAGCTCGATTGCTTTATGCTAAAGTGCCGACAAAATTTAAAGGGTGCATTTTAATGGACGACGAAACATATGTCAAAATGGATTTTAATCAGCTTCCAGCAGCAAAATTTTATCTTGCCAAGAAACGTGGGGATGTTGCGCGTAAATTTAAGTACGTTGGAGTTGACAAATATGGCAAGAAGAGTTTAATTTGGCAAGGTATTTGTAGTTGTGGATTAAAGATCCGAGCTTTTGTTACCTCCTCAAATATGACTTCAGCAACCTACGTTAAAGAGTGCATAAAAAAACGCGTTTTGACCTTTATTCGGCAGCACCGAGGTCCAGTAAAATTCGGGCCAGACTTGGCTTCCAGTCATTACTCCAAAACGACGCGGGAATGGTATAAAGCAAACAAGGTCGACGTTATACCGCAAGAAATGAATCCACAGAACTGTCCACATCTTCGCCCAATCGAAAGATATTGGGCCCTTGTTAAATACAGGTTAAGAAAATATGGCCGGCTAATGAAAAATAATAAAACATTAATAGTTAACTATATCATCCCAGGTAAACCGAAAATGTGTGCAGAATGTAATGGCGACTATCAAGCGAAACACCCGTCACTTTATTCGTAGCAGTCAAAACTGACCCTTATGACATTCTGTTTTTAAGAAAAATAAACAAGCTTTAAAAAACACTTCATCTTGTTTAAATCAGGTGGGAAACTAAAAAGTTATGGTTCATCAAGTTCGTACCGATTTTGCGTGGACAATGTCTTACCAACATTATTTAGTATCCCTTATATGAGATAGCGGTAAAAAGAATTGAAAAAGTACCAAATTTGCACTTCGTCGTAGTTTTTCTTGTAGAATATGCCCTCATACAAATCGCGCTGCGAATTATTAAATTTAAACAATTTAAAACAACGAAGAAAGGCTCAGATCTTTATTGTTATCAAAGATATACTCGATAATAAAATTGATTCACCTGAATTGTTAGCACTTATCAATTTTATGCGCCGCAGAAAACTCTGCGAATTAGAAATTTATTTTTACCATAGTCCCATAGTTCTAACTATGGTTTGAATAAAACTCTAACTCTGTTCAACTCAATCAACAGTCATATGCATTTTGATGTAAACAGACATATATTTTAGTCAGTGAAATCACTAAATTCATAATATTTTATCATTCATAGTTAAATTATTAACAGTTAATTAGGTTAAATTATGTCTGTAAGGGCTAAATAAATAAATAAATGGAGATGGGTTTTAAATATACCAATATGATCCCTGTTTCATTCACTCATGAAATAATTATTTATTTATTTATTTATCTAATTTAGACCAGCTAGCACAACAAGACCAAGATCTTATATAACAGCACTAGCTTCAAAGTATGAAAATGTTTAATAGTTCTTAAGTAGTAATAATATTATAATTATACAGTAATAATAAATTATAGTAAAACACTAGCCATTAAACACTGATATTAAAACATGAAATAAGAAAGTTTCAAAAAGTTTCAAAAGTAACAGCAAAAAGTACAATCAAACCTTAAAAAGAAACAAAAAATATATCTATGAAAGCATGTATACTTATTTTTTACATATAAATGAATCACCTGAAATGGTTTCATAAACAATTACGAAAACTCTTAAAAACAAAAGATCTTTGAATAAGATACATGACTTTAATCCTTTTATTGCAACGAGGAAAGGTATATCGCAAGCTGATTTCTAAATTGCACTACGTCATTAATCAATCTTAATTGAATAGGAATTGCGTTCCACAGACGCGTAGAAAAAATAAAAAATTGCCGCTCTGAAGTTAGGTATGAAAAGCGCTTTGGTATTACTGTTTTAACCCGATTTGAGCGCGTGAAAGTAATTTTTTCAAACAGATAAGTAGGTTCTTTTGTAGTTATGATCTTGTGTAAGTAAACCATCGTGCGAAATTTAAGCAGATTGTCAAAGGTCATACCATACAGTTTTTTGGCGTAATGCGAAACATGATCTCTACGTTGTAATCCGAACACATATCTTGTAATGTTATTAAGTAAATACGACATTAAGTCTTTTTTTGCTGGAATAGTCGCAATTCGCGAAGATTTCACAACCAAAAAGTAATGTAGGAACAAGATATGTTTTAGCAATAAGGATTCTGATATTTATCGGCGTGAAGTATTGCGTTGCCCACAATTCGCGTAGCATATTATAAAGCCTTCCAATGACCGAGTTAATGTGGTTATTCCAAGACAGTGAGCTATTAAATGTAATGCCCAAGTTTTTTGCTGTGTCAACGTAATCGATGTTGCAATTGCCAATAGCTAATTTTGGGATCTCAGTCATATTTATTAACTGCTTGGATATCACAAGACATTTGGACTTTTTCGGATTTAAACACAACCCATTTTGCATGGCCCAATGATATATTTTATTAAGAGTGTTATTTAATGTGCTGATACAGCTTCTTAGTTCATTGCGGCTGCAGCTTCCATATAACTGCACATCGTCAGCATACATGTGCATCGAGCAATTATTCAAAGCATCGGGAAGATCATTTATATATAAAGAAAATAAAAGTGGTCCCAGGATTGAGCCTTGTGGCACACCTCTACGGATGGAGAGAAAATCCGATGCAGAATTACCTGAGCATACAGATTGAGACCTAGAAGAAAGGTATGAACCCAGAAGATTAACAGCAGTATTTGAAAAATTAAATAATTTGTCTAATTTTGTTTGCAATATTGAGTGATCGACGGTGTCAAAGGCTTTTGAGTGATCCAAAAGTATTAAGAAAGTGACTAGGTTGTCATACAGACCAAAACGTATATCTTCGACAACGTCGACCAACGCAGTAATGCAGCTGCGTTTTGGTCTAAAACCTGACTGTCGACTTGTAAGCACGCTGTTTTGAAGAATAAACTTGTTGATCTGCTCATGTAAAATTCGCTCAAAGGCTTTAGAGAGAAACGGTAAGATCGCAATCGGTCTATACTCATTGCCGGATTTGGGTATCGGTATAATTTTGGTTTTATTCCAGCTTGCTGGGAAAGTTGAGGAGGTTAGTGCTGTGTTGAATATGTGCGTAATGTATGGAAGAATTTTCGGAAGAAGAATTTTTTAAAAAAGTGGGTGTAATTCATCCAAACCAATAGCATTGGATTTGATCTTTAGGATGCTTTCAAGTACATCGGCTTGATCAACACAATGAAAACAAAATGGTCCATCTTGTGTGGTAGTACTGGACACATGAAGGTATGAGTAGGTTGTGACTACTGGCATCGGAAAATTAACGAATTTTTTATTCAAATTATCAACTTCTGAGATTTCCAAGCCCTTTAACTTACTTTTACCTATGCCGATGTTTCGAATTTCCCTCCACTTTTGCTTACTTCCTGCAGCGCTACCAAACTTTTGACTATTGTAGGAACATTTTGCTGAACGTATTTCCTTTACAACCCTTTTTCGCATGCTTCTAAATTCGTTGTAGATTTCCGCTGTTTTGAATTGCTTCAATCTCTTGTATGCCTTATCACGCAGAGCTATAAGCTGTTTTATGCTTTCATTAAACCAAGGTCGCTGTAGTCGCGTTATCTGCATTCGTTTTAATGGAACATACTCGTCAAACAAATAAATAATATTTCTTTCGATGAAGCTTACTTGCTCATCAACGTTAGCAGTTCTGAATACGAAACTCCAGTCAATATTTACAACAGCATTTTCTAGTTCTGAATAGTTAATATTTTTAAAATCGCGGTAGATAAAAGCTTGAGATGTGTTATCCAGCTGGAAGTCAAAAGTTAGGAATATAACGTCGTGTTTTGAAAAAGATGGGAGTGATATCTGATCATATAGCAAAATTTTGAATTTATTGTTTATTTATATTATGTTGGCGCGGCACTTGTTGTCTCCCTCTCACAGCTATCATGTGAGCCATGCGGCGTATGTGTGTGTGTGTGTTAGGTGCATACCCAGATCTATATATGTACTGCCTATGGATATAAGTGTTATCCCAGTAAACAATTGTATAAAAATAAAAATGGGTAGTCAAACTTCTACATTAAATAATATTATTATATTAAAACTTA
Source organism: Coremacera marginata (assembly GCA_914767935.1). NCBI lineage: Eukaryota > Metazoa > Arthropoda > Insecta > Diptera > Sciomyzidae > Coremacera > Coremacera marginata. Next base: position 78,189,293 of record OU612045.1, read on the forward strand.
ACGAAAGTATAGTAATTCCAAAGGTATAACTAAATTTATTTAAAGTAAATTTTGTCGTTATAAATTTAATGACCCAAATACCATAAAATCTTTATTTGTCGCATTAGTAAGACCGACTCTAGAATATAAGGCATTGTCCAAGCAAAATCGGTACGCAATAAAAGCTCGTTGCTTTTCACCTTGTGGCCCCTAGAAAAAATGTAGGTATGAGAACTTACAGAAAAAATCAGTATGCACCCCTGGCCAAAAAATCAGCTGTTTCCGTTAAGATTTGTAGTTTTTAGAGAGGATGGAAAAAGCGCGTCGCGAAAAAATTGTGCACACATATATGCAAAATCCAACATGGTCGTACTCGAGTATAGCAAAATTATTAAAATTTCCAAAAACTACTGTTGCAGCAGTAATAAAAAGATTCAAGCTAACTAAATCTAAAAATAGGGCAAAAAAAAAAATCGAAAAAATCAAGTTATGGAAATGTGCAGCACAGGAAAAATATTATAGAGTCAATTAGACAAAACCCGCGATTGTCTGATAATGATAGAGCAAAAATTTAATACTAGCAGAAGTACGGCTAGAAGAATCCACATCGAGAATGGATTTAAGTCTTATCGTGCCGTTAAGTGTGCCAATCGGTCAATAAAGAAAAATATTGATGCCAAAAAGAGAGCTCGATTGCTTTATGCTAAAGTGCCGACAAAATTTAAAGGGTGCATTTTAATGGACGACGAAACATATGTCAAAATGGATTTTAATCAGCTTCCAGCAGCAAAATATTATCTTGCCAAGAAACGTGGGGATGTTGCGCGTAAATTTAAGTACGTTGGAGTTGACAAATATGGCAAGAAGAGTTTAATTTGGCAAGGTATTTGTAGTTGTGGATTAAAGATCCGAGCTTTTGTTACCTCCTCAAATATGACTTCAGCAACCTACGTTAAAGAGTGCATAAAAAAAACGCGTTTTGACCTTTATTCGGCAGCACCGAGGTCCAGTAAAATTCGGGCCAGACTTGGCTTCCAGTCATTACTCCAAAACGACGCGGGAATGGTATAAAGCAAACAAGGTCGACGTTATACCGCAAGAAATGAATCCACAGAACTGTCCACATCTTCGCCCAATCGAAAGATATTGGGCCCTTGTTAAATACAGGTTAAGAAAATATGGCCGGCTAATGAAAAATAATAAAACATTAATAGTTAACTATATCATCCCAGGTAAACGAAAATGTGTGCAGAATGTAATGGCGACTATCAAGCGAAACACCCGTCACTTTATTCGTAGCAGTCAAAACTGACCCTTATGACATTCTGTTTTTAAGAAAAATAAACAAGCTTTAAAAAACACTTCATCTTGTTTAAATCAGGTGGGAAACTAAAAAGTTATGGTTCATCAAGTTCGTACCGATTTTGCGTGGACAATGTCTTACCAACATTATTTAGTATCCCTTATATGAGATAGCGGTAAAAAGAATTGAAAAAGTACCAAATTTGCACTTCGTCGTAGTTTTTCTTGTAGAATATGCCCTCATACAAATCGCGCTGCGAATTATTAAATTTAAACAATTTAAAACAACGAAGAAAGGCTCAGATCTTTATTGTTATCAAAGATATACTCGATAATAAAATTGATTCACCTGAATTGTTAGCACTTATCAATTTTATGCGCCGCAGAAAACTCTGCGAATTAGAAATTTATTTTTACCATAGTCCCATAGTTCTAACTATGGTTTGAATAAAACTCTAACTCTGTTCAACTCAATCAACAGTCATATGCATTTTGATGTAAACAGACATATATTTTAGTCAGTGAAATCACTAAATTCATAATATTTTATCATTCATAGTTAAATTATTAACAATTAATTAGGTTAAGTTATGTCTGTAAGGGCTAAATAAATAAATAAATGGAGATGGGTTTTAAATATACCAATATGATCCCTGTTTCATTCACTCATGAAATATTTATTTATTTATTTATTTATTTAATTTAGACCAGCTAGCACAACAAGACCAAGATCTTATATAACAGCACTAGCTTCAAAGTATGAAAATGTTTAATAGTTCTTAAGTAGTAATAATATTATAATTATACAGTAATAATAAATTATAGTAAAACACTAGCCATTAAACACTGATATTAAAACATGAAATAAGAAAGTTTCAAAAAGTTTCAAAAGTAACAGCAAAAAGTACAGTCAAACCTTAAAAAGAAACAAAAAATATATCTATGAAAGCATGTATACTTATTTTTTACATATAAATGAATCACCTGAAATGGTTTCATAAACAATTACGAAAACTCTTAAAAACAAAAGATCTTTGAATAAGATACATGACTTTAATCCTTTTATTGCAACGAGGAAAGGTATATCGCAAGCTGATTTCTAAATTGCACTACGTCATTAATCAATCTTAATTGAATAGGAATTGCGTTCCACAGACGCGTAGAAAAAATAAAAAATTGCAGCTCTGAAGTTAGGTATGAAAAGCGCTTTGGTATTACTGTTTTAACCCGATTTGAGCGCGTGAAAGTAATTTTTTCAAAAAGATAAGTAGGTTCTTTTGTAGTTATGATCTTGTGTAAGTAAACCATCGTGCGAAATTTAAGCAGATTGTCAAAGGTCATACCATACAGTTTTTTGGCGTAATGCGAAACATGATCTCTACGTTGTAATCCGAACACATATCTTGTAATGTTATTAAATACGACATTAAGTCTTTTTTTGCTGGAATAGTCGCAATTCGCAAAGATTTCACAACCATAAAGTAATGTAGGAACAAGATATGTTTTAGCAATAAGGATTCTGATATTTATCGGCGTGAAGTATTGCGTTGCCCACAATTCGCGTAGCATATTATAAAGCCTTCCAATGACCGAGTTAATGTGGTTATTCCAAGACAGTGAGCTATTAAATGTAATGCCCAAGTTTTTTGCTGTGTCAACGTAATCGATGTTGCAATTGCCAATAGCTAATTTTGGGATCTCAGTCATATTTATTAACTGTTTGGATATCACAAGACATTTGGACTTTTTCGGATTTAAACACAACCCATTTTGCATGGCCCAATGATATATTTTATTAAGAGTGTTATTTAATGTGCTGATACAGCTTCTTAGTTCATTGCGGCTGCAGCTTCCATATAACTGCACATCGTCAGCATACATGTGCATCGAGCAATTATTCAAAGCATCGGGAAGATCATTTATATATAAAGAAAATAAAAGTGGTCCCAGGATTGAGCCTTGTGGCACACCTCTACGGATGGAGAGAAAATCCGATGCAGAATTACCTGAGCATACAGATTGAGACCTAGAAGAAAGGTATGAACCCAGAAGATTAACAGCAGTATTTGAAAAATTAAATAATTTGTCTAATTTTGTTTGCAATATTGAGTGATCGACGGTGTCAAAGGCTTTTGAGTGATCCAAAAGTATTAAGAAAGTGACTAGGTTGTCATCCAGACCAAAACGTATATCTTCGACAACGTCGACCAACGCAGTAATGCAGCTGCGTTTTGGTCTAAAACCTGACTGTCGACTTGTAAGCACGCTGTTTTGAAGAATAAACTTGTTGATCTGCTCATGTAAAATTCGCTCAAAGGCTTTAGAGAGAAACGGTAAGATCGCAATCGGTCTATACTCATTGCCGGATTTGGGTATCGGTATAATTTTGGTTTTATTCCAGCTTGCTGGGAAATTTGAGGAGGTTAGTGCTGTGTTGAATATGTGCGTAATGTATGGAAGAATTTTCGGAAGAAGAATTTTTTAAAAAAGTGGGTGTAATTCATCCAAACCAATAGCATTGGATTTGATCTTTAGGATGCTTTCAAGTACATCGGCTTGATCAACACAATGAAAACAAAATGGTCCATCTTGTGTGGTAGTACTGGACACATGAAGGTATGAGTTGGTTGTGACTACTGGCATCGGAAAATTAACGAATTTTTTATTCAAATTATCAACTTCTGAGATTTCCAAGCCCTTTAACTTACTTTTACCTATGCCGATGTTTCGAATTTCCCTCCACTTTTGCTTACTTCCTGCAGCGCTACCAAACTTTTGACTATAGTAGGAACATTTTGCTGAACGTATTTCCTCTACAACCCTTTTTCGCATGCTTCTAAATTCGTTGTAGATTTCCGCTGTTTTGAATTGCTTCAATCTCTTGTATGCCTTATCACGCAGAGCTATAAGCTGTTTTATGCTTTCATTAAACCAAGGTCGCTGTAGTCGCGTTATCTGCTTTCGTTTTAATGGAACATACTCGTCAAACAAATAAATAATATTTCTTTCGATGAAGCTTACTTGCTCATCAACGTTAGCAGTTCTGAATACGAAACTCCAGTCAATATTTACAACAGCATTTTCTAGTTCTGAATAGTTAATATTTTTAAAATCGCGGTAGATAAAAGCTTGAGATGTGTTATCCAGCTGGAAGTCAAAAGTTAGGAATATAACGTCGTGTTTTGAAAAAGATGGGAGTGATATCTGATCATATAGCAAAATTTTGAATTTATTGTTTATTTATATTATGTTGGCGCGGCACTTGTTGTCTCCCTCTCACAGCTATCATGTGAGCCATGCGGCGTATGTGTGTGTGTGTGTTAGGTGCATACCCAGATCTATATATGTACTGCCTATGGATATAAGTGTTATCCCAGTAAACAATTGTATAAAAATAAAAATGGGTAGTCAAACTTCTACATTAAATAATATTATTATATTAAAACTTAACGAAAGTATAGTAATTCCAAAGGTATAACTAAATTTATTTAAAGTAAATTTTGTCGGTATAAATTTAATGACCCAAATACCATAAAATCTTTATTTGTCGCATTAGTAAGACCGACTCTAGAATATAAGGCATTGTCCAAGCAAAATCGGTACGCAATAAAAGCTCGTTGCTTTTCACCTTGTGGCCCCTAGAAAAAATGTAGGTATGAGAACTTACAGAAAAAATCAGTATGCACCCCTGGCCAAAAAATCAGCTGTTTCCGTTAAGATTTGTAGTTTTTAGAGAGGATGGAAAAAGCGCGTCGCGAAAAAATTGTGCACACATATATGCAAAATCCAACATGGTCGTACTCGAGTATAGCAAAATTATTAAAATTTCCAAAAACTACTGTTGCAGCAGTAATAAAAAGATTCAAGCTAACTAAATCTAAAAATAGGGCAAAAAAAAAATCGAAAAAATCAAGTTATGGAAATGTGCAGCACAGGAAAAATATTATAGAGTCAATTAGACAAAACCCGCGATTGTCTGATAATGATAGAGCAAAAATTTAATACTAGCAGAAGTACGGCTAGAAGAATCCACATCGAGAATGGATTTAAGTCTTATCGTGCCGTTAAGTGTGCCAATCGGTCAATAAAGAAAAATATTGATGCCAAAAAGAGAGCTCGATTGCTTTATGCTAAAGTGCCGACAAAATTTAAAGGGTGCATTTTAATGGACGACGAAACATATGTCAAAATGGATTTTAATCAGCTTCCAGCAGCAAAATATTATCTTGCCAAGAAACGTGGGGATGTTGCGCGTAAATTTAAGTACGTTGGAGTTGACAAATATGGCAAGAAGAGTTTAATTTGGCAAGGTATTTGTAGTTGTGGATTAAAGATCCGAGCTTTTGTTACCTCCTCAAATATGACTTCAGCAACCTACGTTAAAGAGTGCATAAAAAAACGCGTTTTGACCTTTATTCGGCAGCACCGAGGTCCAGTAAAATTCGGGCCAGACTTGGCTTCCAGTCATTACTCCAAAACGACGCGGGAATGGTATAAAGCAAACAAGGTCGACGTTATACCGCAAGAAATGAATCCACAGAACTGTCCACATCTTCGCCCAATCGAAAGATATTGGGCCCTTGTTAAATACAGGTTAAGAAAATATGGCCGGCTAATGAAAAATAATAAAACATTAATAGTTAACTATATCATCCCAGGTAAACCGAAAATGTGTGCAGAATGTAATGGCGACTATCAAGCGAAACACCCGTCACTTTATTCGTAGCAGTCAAAACTGACCCTTATGACATTCTGTTTTTAAGAAAAATAAACAAGCTTTAAAAAACACTTCATCTTGTTTAAATCAGGTGGGAAACTAAAAAGTTATGGTTCATCAAGTTCGTACCGATTTTGCGTGGACAATGTCTTACCAACATTATTTAGTATCCCTTATATGAGATAGCGGTAAAAAGAATTGAAAAAGTACCAAATTTGCACTTCGTCGTAGTTTTTCTTGTAGAATATGCCCTCATACAAATCGCGCTGCGAATTATTAAATTTAAACAATTTAAAACAACGAAGAAAGGCTCAGATCTTTATTGTTATCAAAGATATACTCGATAATAAAATTGATTCACCTGAATTGTTAGCACTTATCAATTTTATGCGCCGCAGAAAACTCTGCGAATTAGAAATTTATTTTTACCATAGTCCCATAGTTCTAACTATGGTTTGAATAAAACTCTAACTCTGTTCAACTCAATCAACAGTCATATGCATTTTGATGTAAACAGACATATATTTTAGTCAGTGAAATCACTAAATTCATAATATTTTATCATTCATAGTTAAATTATTAACAATTAATTAGGTTAAGTTATGTCTGTAAGGGCTAAATAAATAAATAAATGGAGATGGGTTTTAAATATACCAATATGATCCCTGTTTCATTCACTCATGAAATATTTATTTATTTATTTATTTATTTATTTATTTAATTTAGACCAGCTAGCACAACAAGACCAAGATCTTATATAACAGCACTAGCTTCAAAGTATGAAAATGTTTAATAGTTCTTAAGTAGTAATAATATTATAATTATACAGTAATAATAAATTATAGTAAAACACTAGCCATTAAACACTGATATTAAAACATGAAATAAGAAAGTTTCAAAAAGTTTCAAAAGTAACAGCAAAAAGTACAGTCAAACCTTAAAAAGAAACAAAAAATATATCTATGAAAGCATGTATACTTATTTTTTACATATAAATGAATCACCTGAAATGGTTTCATAAACAATTACGAAAACTCTTAAAAACAAAAGATCTTTGAATAAGATACATGACTTTAATCCTTTTATTGCAACGAGGAAAGGTATATCGCAAGCTGATTTCTAAATTGCACTACGTCATTAATCAATCTTAATTGAATAGGAATTGCGTTCCACAGACGCGTAGAAAAAATAAAAAATTGCAGCTCTGAAGTTAGGTATGAAAAGCGCTTTGGTATTACTGTTTTAACCCGATTTGAGCGCGTGAAAGTAATTTTTTCAAAAAGATAAGTAGGTTCTTTTGTAGTTATGATCTTGTGTAAGTAAACCATCGTGCGAAATTTAAGCAGATTGTCAAAGGTCATACCATACAGTTTTTTGGCGTAATGCGAAACATGATCTCTACGTTGTAATCCGAACACATATCTTGTAATGTTATTAAATACGACATTAAGTCTTTTTTTGCTGGAATAGTCGCAATTCGCAAAGATTTCACAACCATAAAGTAATGTAGGAACAAGATATGTTTTAGCAATAAGGATTCTGATATTTATCGGCGTGAAGTATTGCGTTGCCCACAATTCGCGTAGCATATTATAAAGCCTTCCAATGACCGAGTTAATGTGGTTATTCCAAGACAGTGAGCTATTAAATGTAATGCCCAAGTTTTTTGCTGTGTCAACGTAATCGATGTTGCAATTGCCAATAGCTAATTTTGGGATCTCAGTCATATTTATTAACTGTTTGGATATCACAAGACATTTGGACTTTTTCGGATTTAAACACAACCCATTTTGCATGGCCCAATGATATATTTTATTAAGAGTGTTATTTAATGTGCTGATACAGCTTCTTAGTTCATTGCGGCTGCAGCTTCCATATAACTGCACATCGTCAGCATACATGTGCATCGAGCAATTATTCAAAGCATCGGGAAGATCATTTATATATAAAGAAAATAAAAGTGGTCCCAGGATTGAGCCTTGTGGCACACCTCTACGGATGGAGAGAAAATCCGATGCAGAATTACCTGAGCATACAGATTGAGACCTAGAAGAAAGGTATGAACCCAGAAGATTAACAGCAGTATTTGAAAAATTAAATAATTTGTCTAATTTTGTTTGCAATATTGAGTGATCGACGGTGTCAAAGGCTTTTGAGTGATCCAAAAGTATTAAGAAAGTGACTAGGTTGTCATCCAGACCAAAACGTATATCTTCGACAACGTCGACCAACGCAGTAATGCAGCTGCGTTTTGGTCTAAAACCTGACTGTCGACTTGTAAGCACGCTGTTTTGAAGAATAAACTTGTTGATCTGCTCATGTAAAATTCGCTCAAAGGCTTTAGAGAGAAACGGTAAGATCGCAATCGGTCTATACTCATTGCCGGATTTGGGTATCGGTATAATTTTGGTTTTATTCCAGCTTGCTGGGAAATTTGAGGAGGTTAGTGCTGTGTTGAATATGTGCGTAATGTATGGAAGAATTTTCGGAAGAAGAATTTTTTAAAAAAGTGGGTGTAATTCATCCAAACCAATAGCATTGGATTTGATCTTTAGGATGCTTTCAAGTACATCGGCTTGATCAACACAATGAAAACAAAATGGTCCATCTTGTGTGGTAGTACTGGACACATGAAGGTATGAGTTGGTTGTGACTACTGGCATCGGAAAATTAACGAATTTTTTATTCAAATTATCAACTTCTGAGATTTCCAAGCCCTTTAACTTACTTTTACCTATGCCGATGTTTCGAATTTCCCTCCACTTTTGCTTACTTCCTGCAGCGCTACCAAACTTTTGACTATAGTAGGAACATTTTGCTGAACGTATTTCCTCTACAACCCTTTTTCGCATGCTTCTAAATTCGTTGTAGATTTCCGCTGTTTTGAATTGCTTCAATCTCTTGTATGCCTTATCACGCAGAGCTATAAGCTGTTTTATGCTTTCATTAAACCAAGGTCGCTGTAGTCGCGTTATCTGCTTTCGTTTTAATGGAACATACTCGTCAAACAAATAAATAATATTTCTTTCGATGAAGCTTACTTGCTCATCAACGTTAGCAGTTCTGAATACGAAACTCCAGTCAATATTTACAACAGCATTTTCTAGTTCTGAATAGTTAATATTTTTAAAATCGCGGTAGATAAAAGCTTGAGATGTGTTATCCAGCTGGAAGTCAAAAGTTAGGAATATAACGTCGTGTTTTGAAAAAGATGGGAGTGATATCTGATCATATAGCAAAATTTTGAATTTATTGTTTATTTATATTATGTTGGCGCGGCACTTGTTGTCTCCCTCTCACAGCTATCATGTGAGCCATGCGGCGTATGTGTGTGTGTGTGTTAGGTGCATACCCAGATCTATATATGTACTGCCTATGGATATAAGTGTTATCCCAGTAAACAATTGTATAAAAATAAAAATGGGTAGTCAAACTTCTACATTAAATAATATTATTATATTAAAACTTAACGAAAGTATAGTAATTCCAAAGGTATAACTAAATTTATTTAAAGTAAATTTTGTCGTTATAAATTTAATGACCCAAATACCATAAAATCTTTATTTGTCGCATTAGTAAGACCGACTCTAGAATATAAGGCATTGTCCAAGCAAAATCGGTACGCAATAAAAGCTCGTTGCTTTTCACCTTGTGGCCCCTAGAAAAAATGTAGGTATGAGAACTTACAGAAAAAATCAGTATGCACCCCTGGCCAAAAAATCAGCTGTTTCCGTTAAGATTTGTAGTTTTTAGAGAGGATGGAAAAAGCGCGTCGCGAAAAAATTGTGCACACATATATGCAAAATCCAACATGGTCGTACTCGAGTATAGCAAAATTATTAAAATTTCCAAAAACTACTGTTGCAGCAGTAATAAAAAGATTCAAGCTAACTAAATCTAAAAATAGGGCAAAAAAAAAAATCGAAAAAATCAAGTTATGGAAATGTGCAGCACAGGAAAAATATTATAGAGTCAATTAGACAAAACCCGCGATTGTCTGATAATGATAGAGCAAAAATTTAATACTAGCAGAAGTACGGCTAGAAGAATCCACATCGAGAATGGATTTAAGTCTTATCGTGCCGTTAAGTGTGCCAATCGGTCAATAAAGAAAAATATTGATGCCAAAAAGAGAGCTCGATTGCTTTATGCTAAAGTGCCGACAAAATTTAAAGGGTGCATTTTAATGGACGACGAAACATATGTCAAAATGGATTTTAATCAGCTTCCAGCAGCAAAATATTATCTTGCCAAGAAACGTGGGGATGTTGCGCGTAAATTTAAGTACGTTGGAGTTGACAAATATGGCAAGAAGAGTTTAATTTGGCAAGGTATTTGTAGTTGTGGATTAAAGATCCGAGCTTTTGTTACCTCCTCAAATATGACTTCAGCAACCTACGTTAAAGAGTGCATAAAAAAACGCGTTTTGACCTTTATTCGGCAGCACCGAGGTCCAGTAAAATTCGGGCCAGACTTGGCTTCCAGTCATTACTCCAAAACGACGCGGGAATGGTATAAAGCAAACAAGGTCGACGTTATACCGCAAGAAATGAATCCACAGAACTGTCCACATCTTCGCCCAATCGAAAGATATTGGGCCCTTGTTAAATACAGGTTAAGAAAATATGGCCGGCTAATGAAAAATAATAAAACATTAATAGTTAACTATATCATCCCAGGTAAACCGAAAATGTGTGCAGAATGTAATGGCGACTATCAAGCGAAACACCCGTCACTTTATTCGTAGCAGTCAAAACTGACCCTTATGACATTCTGTTTTTAAGAAAAATAAACAAGCTTTAAAAAACACTTCATCTTGTTTAAATCAGGTGGGAAACTAAAAAGTTATGGTTCATCAAGTTCGTACCGATTTTGCGTGGACAATGTCTTACCAACATTATTTAGTATCCCTTATATGAGATAGCGGTAAAAAGAATTGAAAAAGTACCAAATTTGCACTTCGTCGTAGTTTTTCTTGTAGAATATGCCCTCATACAAATCGCGCTGCGAATTATTAAATTTAAACAATTTAAAACAACGAAGAAAGGCTCAGATCTTTATTGTTATCAAAGTTATACTCGATAATAAAATTGATTCACCTGAATTGTTAGCACTTATCAATTTTATGCGCCGCAGAAAACTCTGCGAATTAGAAATTTATTTTTACCATAGTCCCATAGTTCTAACTATGGTTTGAATAAAACTCTAACTCTGTTCAACTCAATCAACAGTCATATGCATTTTGATGTAAACAGACATATATTTTAGTCAGTGAAATCACTAAATTCATAATATTTTATCATTCATAGTTAAATTATTAACAGTTAATTAGGTTAAGTTATGTCTGTAAGGGCTAAATAAATAAATAAATGGAGATGGGTTTTAAATATACCAATATGATCCCTGTTTCATTCACTCATGAAATAATTATTTATTTATTTATTTATCTAATTTAGACCAGCTAGCACAACAAGACCAAGATCTTATATAACAGCACTAGCTTCAAAGTATGAAAATGTTTAATAGTTCTTAAGTAGTAATAATATTATAATTATACAGTAATAATAAATTATAGTAAAACACTAGCCATTAAACACTGATATTAAAACATGAAATAAGAAAGTTTCAAAAAGTTTCAAAAGTAACAGCAAAAAGTACAATCAAACCTTAAAAAGAAACAAAAAATATATCTATGAAAGCATGTATACTTATTTTTTACATATAAATGAATCACCTGAAATGGTTTCATAAACAATTACGAAAACTCTTAAAAACAAAAGATCTTTGAATAAGATACATGACTTTAATCCTTTTATTGCAACGAGGAAAGGTATATCGCAAGCTGATTTCTAAATTGCACTACGTCATTAATCAATCTTAATTGAATAGGAATTGCGTTCCACAGACGCGTAGAAAAAATAAAAAATTGCCGCTCTGAAGTTAGGTATGAAAAGCGCTTTGGTATTACTGTTTTAACCCGATTTGAGCGCGTGAAAGTAATTTTTTCAAACAGATAAGTAGGTTCTTTTGTAGTTATGATCTTGTGTAAGTAAACCATCGTGCGAAATTTAAGCAGATTGTCAAAGGTCATACCATACAGTTTTTTGGCGTAATGCGAAACATGATCTCTACGTTGTAATCCGAACACATATCTTGTAATGTTATTAAGTAAATACGACATTAAGTCTTTTTTTGCTGGAATAGTCGCAATTCGCGAAGATTTCACAACCATAAAGTAATGTAGGAACAAGATATGTTTTAGCAATAAGGATTCTGATATTTATCGGCGTGAAGTATTGCGTTGCCCACAATTCGCGTAGCATATTATAAAGCCTTCCAATGACCGACTTAATGTGGTTATTCCAAGACAGTGAGCTATTAAATGTAATGCCCAAGTTTTTTGCTGTGTCAACGTAATCGATGTTGCAATTGCCAATAGCTAATTTTGGGATCTCAGTCATATTTATTAACCGCTTGGATATCACAAGACATTTGGACTTTTTCGGATTTAAACACAACCCATTTTGCATGGCCCAATGATATATTTTATTAAGAGTGTTATTTAATGTGCTGATACAGCTTCTTAGTTCATTGCGGCTGCAGCTTCCATATAACTGCACATCGTCAGCATACATGTGCATCGAGCAAATATTCAAAGCATCGGGAAGATCATTTATATATAAAGAAAATAAAAGTGGTCCCAGGATTGAGCCTTGTGGCACACCTCTACGGATGGAGAGAAAATCCGATGCAGAATTACCTGAGCATACAGATTGAGACCTAGAAGAAAGGTATGAACCCAGAAGATTAACAGCAGTATTTGAAAAATTAAATAATTTGTCTAATTTTGTTTGCAATATTGAGTGATCGACGGTGTCAAAGGCTTTTGAGTGATCCAAAAGTATTAAGAAAGTGACTAGGTTGTCATCCAGACCAAAACGTATATCTTCGACAACGTCGACCAACGCAGTAATGCAGCTGCGTTTTGGTCTAAAACCTGACTGTCGACTTGTAAGCACGCTGTTTTGAAAAATAAACTTGTTGATCTGCTCATGTAAAATTCGCTCAAAGGCTTTAGAGAGAAACGGTAAGATCGCAATCGGTCTATACTCATTGCCGGATTTGGGTATCGGTATAATTTTGGTTTTTTTCCAGCTTGCTGGGAAAGTTGAGGAGGTTAGTGCTGTGTTGAATATGTGCGTAATGTATGGAAGAATTTTCGGAAGAAGAATTTTTTAAAAAAGTGGGTGTAATTCATCCAAACCAATAGCATTGGATTTGATCTTTAGGATGCTTTCAAGTACATCGGCTTGATCAACACAATGAAAACAAAATGGTCCATCTTGTGTGGTAGTACTGGACACATGAAGGTATGAGTTGGTTGTGACTACTGGCATCGGAAAATTAACGAATTTTTTATTCAAATTATCAACTTCTGAGATTTCCAAGCCCTTTAACTTACTTTTACCTATGCCGATGTTTTGAATTTCCCTCCACTTTTGCTTACTTCCTGCAGCGCTACCAAACTTTTGACTATAGTAGGAACATTTTGCTGAACGTATTTCCTCTACAACCCTTTTTCGCATGCTTCTAAATTCGTTGTAGATTTCCGCTGTTTTGAATTGCTTCAATCTCTTGTATGCCTTATCACGCAGAGCTATAAGCTGTTTTATGCTTTCATTAAACCAAGGTCGCTGTAGTCGCGTTATCTGCTTTCGTTTTAATGGAACATACTCGTCAAACAAATAAATAATATTTCTTTCGATGAAGCTTACTTGCTCATCAACGTTAGCAGTTCTGAATACGAAACTCCAGTCAATATTTACAACAGCATTTTCTAGTTCTGAATAGTTAATATTTTTAAAATCGCGGTAGATAAAAGCTTGAGATGTGTTATCCAGCTGGAAGTCAAAAGTTAGGAATATAACGTCGTGTTTTGAAAAAGATGGGAGTGATATCTGATCATATAGCAAAATTTTTAATTTATTGTCTACAAAGAATAAGTCAAGTAGTGTATTCACAGTTTGAGTAAAGTGAGTAGGGGTGATTGTGTTCGCCGAGTGTAAACCAAGTGCTTCCATATTTGATATTAAACGATTGTCTTCTAAAACATGACTATTAAAATCTCCAGCTATCACAATATTAGAATAGTCAATGGACATGCTTTCAATCGTGTCAAGAAATGGTGCGATGTCGACAGTACGGTTTGGTCTATATACGCTACTAACAAGTATTTTTTCACAACCATTTTCAATCACAACCATAACATATTCAATTATGCCATCAGGAGCAGATCTACAAACAAATTTACATCTAATACCATCCCGTACAAATATGGCTGCTCCACCTGCGTGACTTTGCCTGTCTGCACGGAAGATTTGAAATCCATTTACTTTAAACAAACTATTCTGCAAACACTCTTTTAACCACGTTTCACTCACACAAATCACATCCACACCCGATCCTTCTAAAATGTACCTAAACTCATCAATTTTATTGACCAAACTTTGAGCATTTAGGTGGCATACCTTTAAACCAATCTTTTGTTTGCTTAATATGCTTATAAGGTTATATGCGGTGACTCTGGAACGCAATCTATCATCATTCAAAGACACCATGACAATAAATTAAAGATTGAATTATTGATTTTAATGACGTGCGCAATTTCTTGTTGTAATAAGTATTTTTTGAAAAGTAAAAGCGATATATTAAATAACGATTATTTAATACGTAAAGAACGATGAAAATTTTATCTAAATTAACTTTTTTAAACCAATGAGATCTTTTTAATTCGTCGCGACAACACTGTTTCGTTGCAATACAAGAAGATAAAATAAACAATGAAAGATTTGATGAGAACGTTTTTAAGATACTTAACTCAATTAAGAGGATAAAATTAATAAAAATAATGATATTGTATGAAACTGAGAAGCAGCAAAGAGGAGCTTTGGTGGTATGTTTAAGTTGTTGAATCACGAAAAATGTTATCAGCATTGACCTCCCGCATGTTATTGTCGCTTTGAAACAAAGCTTCAGTTGAGTTGGTGCGTAAATTGTTGTTGTCCCGGTCGATGTTCAGAGAACCAACAATGAGCTCCAATTTCTGTATCGTGTCGACAAATATTGGCTGGTCATTTGTTTTCGGCTTCACGTGTACTATACCGCGGCGAGTGAATGCAGCAGCAAGTATGTGCTGTTTTTTAAATCGTAGAGCAGATTGCAGTATAGCAGAGTTCGCTTTCGTTAAGCCCTCATTGACATATATGGGTTTAGTTGACTGAAACCCGGCATGTTGAAAGCGCAAAAAATCTTTGTTCTCGCGTCTAAATCTTGCAATTCCGTTAAGAACAAAGTTTCGATCATGAGGTGTGTCAAATTTCGTGATGATAGTAGTGTCATTAGGGCTACTTTGTGAATTTTTAGCCGGTTTAACACGGTAAATGTTTTTAATATTGGGTAGTTGAATGTTGACGGTAGTACAAATTTTATTAAGAATGCCATGTAGATTCTCCCCTTCAGAATGTGGAATTCCATTCAGCCGAAGGTCGCAGGCAACAGCGGCATTATCTTGCTTAGCCAGCTGTGCTTTTAAATATTCCATCTCAGCCTTAAGAGCGCCAACCTCGGCCTTGCAGATGTTGGCTTCACCAGCAACGTGCTTGAGCGTGCCAATCTCAGTCTTGAGAATATCTACGTGATTAGCAACATTTTCCAGCAAGGTGACTCTCTGCATCACATCATTCAAATCACTGCGTATTTCAGCAACCAAGGTTGATTTATAAGGTTGTCGCAAGGGAGAGAGCGAGTGCCCATAATTGTCAAATCGAAGTTGACATCTCATAGAAAATCTGCAAGTGCTCTCTATTATCATCCGTTTTTCTTTCGTAGTCATTCGCAAACTTGGCTGGTTTTGACAATTATGGGTACTGAGAAGAGAGTGCGATTAGCCCTGCGACAACCTTATAAATCAACCTTGTCAGCAACATTATTTCGGAGCTCGTCGAGAATTCTTCTTTCACTCTCTTTCATCATCTCACTATGCTTTTCAAAGCGCGCCCCCAGCATTTCGTTTTGCCTCTCAAACTTTTGCGCTATAAGCTTAAGAAGCGACGGTGCTACAGGTGTATTTGTGTCGCCACCATCATTCTCTCCCACTGCACTCTCGGTATTTATCATTGAGGGAGTAGGTTTGCCGACCGTAACATTAGATGGTTTCAGTGGTGAGCGAATCGATGCTCGTCGAGCAGAGAGACATTTAGCACATTTGTATAATTGATTGTGTTTTTGCATATACTCTAAATCTGCCTTTTTTAATTGTACGCATTGGCTATGGAAAATTTCGTTGCAAGTGCCGCACTTTACTTTTTTCTCTTCATCCAAGTGACGTTCGACCCTTGATAGACAGACACACGGCATTTTTACGATTTAGAGAATTATTAATTGAAGCGCCAAAGAAAAGAGCCACAGCAGCAGCGCTGAGACGAAACAAGAACAGCACAGAAGAGAAGAGGTAACAGCAAAGACAGCAGCCGATTGTGTGTAGCAACGAAGCAGGTAGAGATTAATGCACCTATTATATTGTAGTGCAGAACAGCTGAAGAAACGAGAAACGAGCAGCAGCGCTCACAACAGAAAAAACAAATGATCAAAACAGAGCAGAAATGCAACAGCAGATGATCGCACGATCAGAAGCATGCGGGGTGACAACGCACACACGATAGGTAGCTTAAACGGTTCGATTAGTTTGAGTTGAAAGTTCGACAGCGCGACATTTAATTTTTTTTTTTTTCAAGTCTTAATATGGAATCCATAAAATAACTTTAATTTTCAGTTTTATTTTTTTCCTCACAAAATAACTTGCATTTAAAAAAAGACAGTTGAACTAAATGAATACGTCCCTAGAACGTACCTATTTACGTACGCTTATATTATGATTATGAGTAACCAAGAGAGGGGTTCTTTAAAATCTAGAATATACCTACTACACTGATGAGCAAAATGATGAGACCACCCATATTTTTTGTTACACAGTGTTATGGAGAGCAAAAGTTTTTTAAGAACTTAAGAAAGTATGAGGAAAAAAAAAATATTGAAAATAACTGTTGACTGCCAACAACAACAGCAATATTGTGTTTTGTTTTATTTACATTTTATGCATTTGTTTACTTTTTGGGATGAGCAAAAAGATGAGACCACGTGCTTACATTTTATTCGTACTGCTGTTTTTGTGAATTAAACATTACTTAAATTTAAATTTATTAAATTAATTAAAATTAAATTAAATAAAATTATATCTGCAAGCAGCTTACAGAGCGAGAACAAGGAGAAATTTCTGCTTTAAATGAGACTGGACGATCAAGTAGAGAAATAGTCAGGAAAATAGGCCGATCAAAGACAGTTGTGCTAAATTTCATTGAAAAAAAGGAAGATTATGGAAATTACAAGAACTGTGGAAGAAAGTCAAAGCTCACTACCAGAAACAAACGGCGGATTGTGGCAAATTCAAGTAACGCAATGACAATTGCCAATGAAATAATCAGGGCTTGCCAACTAAACGTGCATAAAACTAATCTCATTGTGAATGTTTTCATTACAAAATAAGTTTTATTGTGACTGTCAGGGGTCGAAAAAAGCATTGTAATCGACAGCCTGTTAGTTAGTAAGAGATAGACCACAGGAGAGGTAGTCAATAATTGTCGAGTTTTTTTTGCTTCGGCTTTTTCCCGACGGAAAATAATTAATTGTGTTTCATTTCTTGTTTTATTTCAATTTCTGTCGCGAACATTTTGGTCGGCTTCGAGCCTGGATGCACAAGCAGCGACTTATGAGAGGAGGTGACAGAAGGATAGAAAAGGTAAAAAGAAAAAATGAGAAAACACCAAAAAATTTGAATAATCTACTTGGGTGAGTACAGCAACGCGCACGCTCGCTTGTTTTATTAACAGTTGAACGATTGAATTGATTGAACGTGTGCGCGGTTAATTAAACGTGAAAAAAAAACAAAAACTAACTAAAGAAAGGAAAAGTTGATTATTATAAACATTTAACTGCTCGAATTGATACAGAGGTGAGTGGAGAGTGAAATAATTTTAATATATTTAAAATAGTGGGAAGACGTAAGATACGTAGAAATGTGAGACATAGTGTGTTATAGTGTTCAAATTTGGCGATGATGTGTAGGAAAGTGCACGGACAACAAATTTAATTATTTATTTTGCTTCTATGCAAAGTTGTGGGCATGTTTAAAAACATATTAAACCACAGCGCTGAATTCAATTGTTCGTTCGATGTGCTGCTGCGTCGTGCAGCCGAAGTCATTTGTTTAAAAAAAAAAAAAAACAAAAACAACAAACAACACGCAGGGTTTTTGTGGTTGCTGTTGTGAGGGTGCTGCGGCAGCGAGCGTGTGTGTGTGTGTATGTTTTGGACAGACTGAAAGAAAGCAAGGGTATGACTTTAGCACAAAAATGCAAGAATAAGCATACACCATGACTAGTAGAGAAAAGAGTAAAGCATGATTTGGGCAGTGCAAAGAGGAAAAATTCTTTAAGAAATAAAAATATAGAAAAACATTTGACGATCGAAGAAAAGACTGAAGCCGCTATTTTTTGAACACATGAACACCAACCAAAAAAAAAAAAAAAAAAAGAAAAAAAGAAAGAAGTTCAACTCTAGCATCAAAGTATGCAAATGAGTGTGGGTTATGAATAATATTTAGAGGAAAGAATGTGTTAATTTTTAATAAAAGAAAGAAAAGTAAAGTGTGCAGATTTTGGACAGAATTGGAAAGAAAAAGAGGACAGATCTTTAATAAGAATCGTAAAAAGAAATCAAAGTGGAAAGATTTTGAAAGAAATTACTATATTTTTCTTCTGTGCAAATAAACTCTGCGCAGAAAAATTGCACATACATAAGCGAAATATTTAAGGGCATTCAACATGTTGCTGCGTTATAGCTATGCAGCCGCAGCCAGCATGCCTGGAAACAAAATTCTCGCGAATTTACATGTTGTATGACGTTTTGAATTTGTTGTTGTAGCATGCAGCAGCGACGAACAGAAGCAATTCGTTATTATATATGTAGTATGTGTAATAGGACAGACAGAGAGAGAGCAAAGGGTACGACTTTAGCACAAAGATGCAAGAATAAGCGTACATCGATGATACAATTATAAGGTAAGCTCACATTTAAATGGCTGCTCAAATAACAAGTTTTGCAACAACAAAGCTGTGAGAACGCTAAACGTAATATGATAAAGGTAACAACAACAATAAGAAAACTAAAATTCGACCAACCGATTTTGACACACAGCTTCTATTTTACTCCGACTTGAGCCTACCTTATAATTCTGCCATGCGTACATCGTAAGCAATTATTTCAAAGACAGAAAGGAAGAGAGATTGAAAGCCGAGAGTTTGTTAGATAATTTGAATGTACACAGAAGAGGACAGATTTAATGTTGAGAATTGAAAGATTATCAAAATAAACAGAAAGATTGAAAGATAATTTTAGCCAGCAAAGAAAAATAGAGATTGAAAGAAGAAAGAAGAATAGTTTATTTATTTATTGTTTTGTTTTATTTTTATTATTATGTTATTTTAATATTCTTGCTATTTTATACAGAGTGCGCAATGACTGAGCAAAATCAATACGAGGAGGACGCAGAGGCTATCGCTAGATTCGCAGTATTAGCCGATGAGGGAAAGTTTGCGGAGGCCACCATAGAGCATGTGGAACTGCGCTTGGACAGACTAGAAAGATATTGGAAAGACTTTGAAAGAATCCATCATGAGTTGGTAGGAAAGATAGCAGCAAAAGGTTTACCGGCCTTAAAGGGAAAGATGCGTGAGACTGAGGAGTGTTATATTAACGCAGCCAGTGCATTAAAGGCGCGCATAAAGGCACTACAACCTCCAGTGGAAAGAGGACAGATGGAAAGCTCGCTGATTTTGAAGATGCCATTCCAGCAGCACGATGTGAAGAATACATGGGGCGAGTTCGATGGATCCTACATCAGATGGCAAGGTTTTCATGACTGAGATTTCATCGGCATACAAATTTCTCTATTTGAAAAAGTCACTAACTGAAGGTGCGGCCCGTACGCTAGGAGAATGGCAGCTTACAGAGGACAGTTACGAGGATGCTTGGGAAAGACTAAAGCAGCTATATGGTAAAAAGTATCTGATCTGTCGCTAACATTTGCGACAATTTTATCGGTTGCCAGCCATCCAGGGTGCGCCAACGGCCAACGACTTGCAGCGTATGTCAAATGTCACCCACGAGATGCTCCGACAACTGAAGGAGCAGGGTTTACCGGTAGAGGCATGGGACATGATCATTGTCCACAATTTACATGAAAGACTGGACAGCGAAACTGGTCGGCAATGGGAGCTGCAGCGAGATTCTGAAACTCCGAAGGCAATGGACATGCTTGAGTCTCTTGACAAGCAGGCTGCCGCTATGATCAAAACGGTGGCACCAGGTGGCAGACGTTCACGCGAGCTTCAAAATACAGTCCACGATAACTTAAGGCTTGATGTGAGCTCTCGCGAAGGATCATTAAGTGGTGCGCGTGCTTTGGTAGGCTCCAAAAAATTCCCATGCGATGAATACCATGCAGATCACCAGATTTGGGATTGTCCAGATTTCATGGCATTAAATATTCGGGGAAAGAAAGGCTTTGCAGAAAGACGCAACCCTTGCATGAATTGCCTCAAGCGAGGACATGGTCCGAATGAATGCTACTTGGGTGCATGTGTTCATCGTCCGGGCAAGCCCCGACATAACAGTTTGTTATGTCCAAACAAGCCAATTTAGATGGTGCTAGTCATGATGGCACAGTCGAAGTTCGAGGGCGAGGATCAGGACTCAGAGAGCCTCCCGAGGAGCACCATATCGGCACCGGCAGATTCACATGGACAGACTAATAAGAATCAAAAGAAGCAACAGAAGAGGACAGCTAAGAAATGACTAGCGGAACCTAAAGAAAAACGCAGAAGGACAGAGAAAGAAAAACTGAAAAACGAAAGTAAACCTTGTATGTATTTCTAACAGAAAAAATTGTTTTACTAAGGAAAATGAAAATAATATAAAAAAAAAATACTTTTTTACAATATGTACAGACTTTTAATAATATTTCAACAGAAGAAAGAGTGGCCTTGATGCCAACAGTTATGGTAAGAGTGGAGGTTTTTGAAAGATTTGTTGGCCCTTTTAGAGCTTTGTTAGACACAGGTGCACAGCCAAACCTCATTAGCTATTCGTTATATCAGGACTTGAAAGTTGCAGCATTGCCTTTGGCTAAGAGAATGGTTGGCATAGATGGAAAGCCATTTGAGATAGAAAAGAGAGTCAGGCTCAGAATTTTTCCATGGGGTGTGTTTCAGGAGGAGTTTTGGGTGTTACCCAGAGAGAGTTAAGGGCAGCTTATATCCCCATCAAGAATGTTAATACTACAAGATAGTGATATTAAACCTGCTTACAAAAGTGATATAAAACCTGCTATTAAAACTTGCCGATCCAGAGTATTGGAAACCGGATGTGGTACACATGCTTTTGGGAGTGAGTTTTGTGGCAAGAATCGTTGAATCAATTATTACGAGGCAATTATTAAGATAGATGGAGAGACTGGGCAAGTTTTGCCATTAATAGAATATAATCAAGATGAACAATTGGACAGATTACTGAGACGGTTGTGGCCACTAGATCAAATTGGTTTACATCCTAGCCGTACGAAAGAAGAAGAAATGGTTGAGCAACATTTTATGCGCACTCATAGACGAGATGAGAGTGGTCGGTTTGTAGTGCTCATGCCATTGAAAGAAGATATGAAAGAAATTGGCAGCTCAAGACTGATTGCGTTTAAGCGATTTATATATTTGGAGAAAAGATTAGAAAGAAATAAAGATCTGAAAGAGAAGTACATAGAGGAAATGCGTGAGAATATTAAATTAGGCTACATTCGAAATGCAACCGAAAGACCAAAAGATAGACAGATTACATATTATATACCACACTGTTGTGTGACTAAGAAATTTCGTATTGTGTTTGATGGCAGTTGTGGAACGGATAAAGGTATTTCTCTTAATGATATTCTAATGTTGGGTCAAAAAATTGCAGAGAGATTTACATGAGAATAATGCGTTTTAGATGTCATCGCGTGGCTATATGTGCGGACATTAAGAGGATATTTAACCAGGTAATGTATTAAGAGGATGTTTAACCAGGTAATGTTGGCTTAAGAGCAGGGGGACTTACAGCGTATTTTCTGGAGGGAAAGTCCTGAAGAGGTGATACGCGAATATTGGCTTACAGTTGTCACCTTTGGGTTGACATCTTCACCGCATTTATCAGTAAGATCAGTAATTCAATGTGCAAGGGAAGCTTCAAACAATTTTCCTGAGGCATCATATGCAATTGAAAATGATTTCTACATGGATGATTGTGCCACGGGTGCTGATACAGACAGAAAAGCAATTAGACTAGCAAAAGAAATGCGAACTATTTTGCAAAATGCTGGTTTCAAGCTCTGCCAGTGGAAATCAAACTCGAAGCAATTGATGGACACGATGGAATCAGATAGCAACTGTTCTTCAGCGGTGTTTTTGCCGGGGGAGGGGTCAAGCATTTTAGGCTTGAAGTGGTTGATTGCGACAGATCAATTTGCATTTTCAGTAAAAACCCCGCAATTGGAGAAAGATTATATGAAGAGGAAGATTGTGAGCTGTGTAGCTCAGCTCTATGATCCCAACGGTTACATGTCGCCTGTTGTGATAGTAGGAAAGATATTCATTCAAGAAATAGGAAGGACAGAATAGTTCCTATAGAATAGAATGGGACGAAATAGTTCCTGCTGAAATATATAGAAGATGGACGGAATTTTGGAAAGAAATTGTATTATTGGAAAAATTTAGAATCGACAGATGGATAGGCACGATAGAGAACATGGTTGTACAGATACATGGATTTTCTGATGTTTCATTAGTGGCTTATGGCGCTGTGATATATATTCGGACAGAATATCCAAATGGAAAAGTGATGTCAAAGTTGTTAGTTTCAAAGATAAGAGTAGCTCCTTTACATATACTTACTGTTCCAAGGCTAGAATTGGCAGCAGCTGAGTTGTAAGCGAGATTATTTGTGGATGTCAGGAAATCGATGAAGTGGCCATCAGCAGATTATAATTTATGGACAGACTCAAGCATAGTATTACATTGGATAAGGAAAGTACCATATAATCTGAAGATGCTTGTTGCTAATCGAGTAGCTTCTATTCAGGAGAATTCAGATGTAAAATATTGGCGGCATGTCAGTACAAAAGAGAACCTTGCTGATTTATTGAGTCGTGGATTATCACCATGGGAACTAATTGATAATAGATTGTGGTTGCATGGTCCTAGTTGGCTTGTACTCAATGGATCGGATTGGCCAATGAGTAACCTTATGGACGAGGAGCCGTTAGAGGTTAAAACAGAGATGAAAGTATTCACAGCTTCGAAATTTGCGCCAATGTTAAGTGTACGAGTTGATGGGATGCAGGAAAGCGTGCCCTTGTTGGCATATGGTCGCACGTTAGAAAGGACAGTCCACATTTTAGCATATGTATTTCGATACACGAACACATTACGCTCCAAACCTGGAAAAACGAGAACTAGATCAAGAAAGGACATAATTGAGATGCCAACGGCACAGGAGAGAAGTTTGGCAATAAGATATTTTTTAAGAAAGGCACAAGAAGAGTACTGTAATGCTGAGTTTATAGCATTAGAAAGAAGACAGAACATAGCGGAAAGAAGTTAAAATAGAATTGTTGAAACCAATTGTTGACGATAAGGGACTATTGCGTGTTGGCGGCAGGCTTAATCGTGCTGAAATAGATTATTAGGTGAAGCATCCTGTGATAGTGCCTACAAGCTCGTTACTGGCCTCACTGGTTATAGAAGCAGTTCATAGACAGACAAAATATGGTGGTATCCAGGTAATGATGCAAATTATTCAACAGCGTTACTGGATACCAAGGTTAAGAAATGCACTGAGAATGATTAATAGATGTGTCATATGCGCACGCTACAATGCGAAAATGGAGCAACAGATTATGGCTGACTTGCCATCGGACAGAGTACAGGTAGGCAAGGCATTTTTGGATTTTCGAATGGACTTTGCAGGTCCATTCGAGATAAAAAATATTAGTAAAGAGGCTTCAAAGCCAAAAAGAGGAAAATGTTGGGTAGCGATTTTTTATGGTTGAAAACAAGAGCCATTCACATTGATATCGTGACAGACCTAAATTCCCTTGCTTTCATTGCATGTTTTGAGAGATTTATTGCACGGAGAGGTCGATGTGAAAGACTATACAGTGACAATGGTACGACTTTTGTGGGGACCAACAGAGAATTGAGAAAGGCATTGAACAGTTTGAGCAATCATGAGACTCTAAGATCTTATAAGGGGACAGAATGGAAGTTTATGATTCCAGATGCACCCCATCAAGGTGGTATCTATGAAGCAGCAGTTAAGTCGATGAAATATCATTTTATTAGAATAGTTGGACAGAAAGTCTTAATATATGAACAATTATTAACTCTTCTTTCACAGATAGAAGCAATATTAAATTCACGTCCAATACATCCAATAAACGATGACCCGAGAGATATACAGGCATTGACACCAGGTCATTTTCTGGTGGGTGAACCGTTGGTCTTACCTTTACCTTTTGGTATTACACAGCGAGAATCTTCTGTTGGTCTGAAGTAGATACGATATGTTGGTTCTGGATCAGGTGGAGCGGTGGAGCAAGCCAATGACGTCACTCCGGTACAGCGCCATCTAGTGGGGGCTTTTTGCTCAAATGTGCAAAGGTGTATGTCTTTGCTAAAAGCTATTATGGTGTATGTCTTTGCTAAAAGCTATTATGGTGTATGTCTTTGCTAAAATGTATTAAAAGTAGGCAAGTTTGGTGTATGTCTTTGCTGTAAGCTTTTAAAAATTGGCAAGTTTGGTGTATGTCTTTGCTTTATTTATACTTTTAAATTAGCAAGTTTGGGGTATGTCTTTGCTTTAAACTTTTAAAAATTGGCAAGTTTGGTGTATGTCTTTGGTTTATTTATACTTTTAAATTAGCAAGTTTGGGGTATGTCTTTGCTTTTAAGCGTTGATCATAATTTTATACACTAAAAGTAGGCAAGTTTGGTGTATGCCTTTGCTGTAAGCTTTTAAAAATTGGCAAGTTTGGTGTATGTCTTTGCTTTATTTATACTTTTAAATTGGCAAGTTTGATGTATGTCTTTGCTTTAAACTTTTTAAAATTAACAAGTTTGGGGTATTTCTTTGCTTTAAGCGTTGGTCATAATTTTATACGCTACATTATCGGTAGTGGTAGTCAAGCGAGTTCTTATCAGTGTTTGCATGTTTTGTTTTTTTCTTAACCCTCGCATTAGCTATAGCAATGACTCAAAAAATAAATATATATTTATAAGACTTCTAACGTAGACTGCGTGGTGGCATACTTATCAGAGTTCGCATGAGTAAACGAAATACATAGCAACCAGGAAGAGTCAAGAAGTTTCTAGAAGCTTCGAGATGCAGAAACTTCGAGAACATTTTAGAAGCTGACTTATGTCATTGTATGCCGAAGCGAATGGTGTGAGAGAGAAAGGGAGAGAGAGAATTTGATAGTAAGAGAGAGAAAGGGAGATAGCAAATAGCGCGATCCTATACAAATAATACTTCAGAATCAACCTAACCTTAGCCAATGCCATAGGTATAGGGGGGCACCCTTTATGTATATAGGTATATATCTTTACCTACATAGGTATATAGGCTACTCTATAGGTATGACTATCAGTTTAAAACGAATACGCATAATGTCAATAACAATGTCTTTAAGCGGAACCACTTCAACTCTTGTTGCAAAATATTTTCCTCCGGTTGAATTACCTACAAGATATGTTTGTGGACTTATAGACTTTGTATCTATTAATTCTATACCAAATGTACATGATTACAATAATTTATTCCATATCGGACCACAGTAGATACAATACAGGGCTTCTGGCCCAGGAGGAGCGAAGGAGCAAGCCGATGACGTCACGCCCGCACCCCAGAGCCATCTAGTGGGGGGCTTTTTGCTCAAATGTGCAAAGGTGTATGTCTTTGCTAAAAGCTATTATGGTGTATGTCTTTGCTAAAAGCTATTATGGTGTATGTCTTTGCTAAAAAGTTATTATGGTGTATGTCTTTGCTAAAAGCTATTATGGTGTTTGTCTTTGCTGTAAGCTTTTAAAAATTGGCAAGTTTGGTGTATGTCTTTGCTTTATTTATACTTTTAAATTAGCAAGTTTGGGGTATGTCTTTGCTGTAAGCTTTTAAAAATTGGCAAGTTTGATGTATGTCTTTGCTTTAAACTTTTTAAAATTGACAAGTTTGGGGGATAGCAATGACTTAAAAAATAAATATATATTTATAAGACTTCTAACGTAGACTGCGTGGTGGCATACTTATCAGAGTTCGCATGAGTAAACGAAATACATAGCAACCAAGAAGAGTCAAGAAGTTTCTAGAAGCTTCGAGATGCAGAAACGTCGAGAACATTTTAGAAGTTGACAACATCACAAAAAAAAAATTTTTTTTTAAGTCAAAGGTGTTAAGTCTCAAGCTTCATGGTGTGAGACAGAGAGAGAGAGAGAGAGAGAGAGAAAGGGAGAGAGAGAGAGAGAGAAAGGGAGAGAGAGAATTTGGTAGTAAGAGAGAGAAAGGGAGATAGCAAATGGCGCGATCCTATACAAAGAATACTTCAGAATCATCCCTAACCTAAGCCAATGCCAAGAAGAGTCAGGAAGTTTCTAGAAGCTTCGAGATGCAGAAACGTCGAGAACATTTTAGAAGTCGACTTATGTTATTGTATGCCGATGACGTCACCCATACCCATCCTGTTACGGATTTTAATTTTATTTAATTTCAATTTCAATACTAATTTCAAGGTTAAAGTGATAAGAGCCAAGCTTCATAGTAAGCGCACTCATAACCCGCAAGTTCAAGATAAGGCAGCAATGGACAAGTTCAAACATGTTTTTTTTGTGTTACTTATAAAATAAATAAACAATTTTTGCGGTCAAGTGCAAGGGCAAAAAAAGAAGATAAGAATTTAAAGTTGATATGTCAAAAACTAAGCTAAGCTAACCTAAGCTAATATAAGCTAAGGCTGCGTTTATAGTGAACGCCCATAATCGGCTGCTTTTTTATAATGGTTCTTGTTGTTGTTGTTCTTACTGTTGCTATTGTTGTTCTTACTAATGTTGTTGTTGTTGTTCTTGTTCTTGTTGTTGTTCTTACTGTTGTTGTTGTTGTTCTTACTCTTGTTGTTGTTGTGGTTGTTGTTGTTGATGAGGCTGTTTTACTAATAAAAATAGGCAATCTAAAGTTACTAAATAAATAGCTAAACTTCTTTATTAAAATATTATTTATATTAATTACACTACATTTTGAGCCCAATTTGGTCACATCTGTTGATAACCAAGATAAGCTATGGAAGCTACGTCCAATTACGGACCATCTCAAGTCAAATATGTTGAAGAACTATCACCCAACACAACATTTATCTTACGATGACAATGGACGACACGGTTGCAAGCAGTTTTTTAAAGGTAAACCAATCGGCCAAACGGTTACATGTTAAATTTTGACATATATCAAGGCAAGAACCCACGTTGTACCAATCCATATGATGAACGATGCGGAAAATGTGCAGCACCACTTATAACTATGATCGATGACTTTCAGATGATTTGAAAGGTCTTATTGAATATTTCATTCATATTGAATTATGATATACATAATGAAATACATAATATTTCATTCATATTGAATTATTCAATAAGACCTTTCAAATCATCTGAAAGTCATCGATCATAGTTATAAGTGGTGCTGCACATTTTCCGAATCGTTCATCATATGGATTGGTACAACGTGGGTTCTTGCCTTGATATATGTCAAAATTTAACATGTAACCGTTTGGCCGATTGGTTTACCTTTAAAAAACTGCTTGCAACCGTGTCGTCCATTGTCATCGTAAGATAAATGTAGTGTTGGGTGATAGTTCTTCAACATATTTGACTTGAGATGGTCCGTAATTGGACGCAGCTTCCATAGCTTATCTTGGTTATCAACAGATGTGACCAAATTGGGCTCAAAATGTAGTGTAATTAATATAGATAATATTTTAATAAAGAAGTTTAGCTATTTATTTAGTAACTTTAGATTGCCTATTTTTATTAGTAAAACAGCCTCATCAACAACAACAACCACAACAACAACAAGAGTAAGAACAACAACAACAACAACAACAGTAAGAACAACAACAAGAACAACAACAACAACATTAGTAAGAACAACAATAGCAACAGTAAGAACAACAACAACAAGAACCATTATAAAAAAGCAGCCGATTATGGGCGTTCACTATAAACGCAGCCTTAGCTTATATTAGCTTAGGTTAGCTTAGCTTAGTTTTTGACATATCAACTTTAAATTCTTATCTTCTTTTTTTGCCCTTGCACTTGACCGCAAAAATTGTTTATTTATTTTATAAGTAACACAAAAAAAACATGTTTGAACTTGTCCATTGCTGCCTTATCTTGAACTTGCGGGTTATGAGTGCGCTTACTATGAAGCTTGGCTCTTATCACTTTAACCTTGAAATTAGTATTGAAATTGAAATTAAATAAAATTAAAATCCGTAACAAGATGGGTATGGGTGACGTCATCGGCATACAATAACATAAGTCGACTTCTAAAATGTTCTCGACGTTTCTGCATCTCGAAGCTTCTAGAAACTTCCTGACTCTTCTTGGCATTGGCTTAGGTTAGGGATGATTCTGAAGTATTCTTTGTATAGGATCGCGCCATTTGCTATCTCCCTTTCTCTCTCTTACTACCAAATTCTCTCTCTCCCTTTCTCTCTCTCTCTCTCTCTCTCTCTCTGTCTCACACCATGAAGCTTGAGACTTAACACCTTTGACTTAAAAAAAAATTTTTTTTTTGTGATGTTGTCAACTTCTAAAATGTTCTCGACGTTTCTGCATCTCGAAGCTTCTAGAAACTTCTTGACTCTTCTTGGTTGCTATGTATTTCGTTTATTCATGCGAACTCTGATAAGTATGCCACCACGCAGTCTACGTTAGAAGTCTTATAAATATATATTTATATTTTAAGTCATTGCTATAACTAATGCGAGGGTTAAGAAAAAAAACAAAACATGCAAACACTGATAAGAACTCGCTTGACTACCACTACCGATAATGTAGTGTATAAAATTATGACCAACGCTTAAAGCAAAGAAATACCCCAAACTTGTCAATTTTAAAAAGTTTAAAGCAAAGACATACATCAAACTTGCCAATTTTTAAAAGCTTACAGCAAAGACATACCCCAAACTTGCTAATTTAAAAGTATAAATAAAGCAAAGACATACACCAAACTTGCCAATTTTTAAAAGCTTACAGCAAAGACAAACACCATAATAGCTTTTAGCAAAGACATACACCATAATAACTTTTTAGCAAAGGCATACACCATAATAGCTTTTAGCAAAGACATACACCATAATAGCTTTTAGCAAAGACATACACCTTTGCACATTTGAGCAAAAAGCCCCCCACTAGATGGCGCTGGGGTGCGGGCGTGACGTCATCGGCTTGCTCCTTCGCTCCTCCTGGGCCAGAAGCCCTGTATTGTATCTACTGACCACATACTATTACAATTCCAGTTGGTTCATATGAACTGAAAGACATTGCTTCTTTCTTAGAGTCAAGTATAAAATCCATTGATGATTCAATTTACTTAAAAATTGAGCGAAACAATAACACCCTAAAAACTGAAATTACTTCCTCCGAAGACATAGATTTTTCAAAACCAAACAGTGTAGGACAGTTGTTGGGATTCAGTAAAAGAAAATTGATAGAAAATGAGCTACCGTACGAGGAATTTATCAATGTGGTTACTATAGAGCCATTACAAGATATAGAAAAAACAAAATATATAAATATAGATCAGTCAGGTACAACTAGATATTTTCAATCTGACTTACCTTTGAATATTACAAATGTAAATACAATACGTATCGAAAGCAACTTGACAGATGGATCATATATTAATAGCACTTTGGTTCACACTATTCACGAATTTCCTCTAGATGTTCCACCCGGATATAAAATTAAAGAGAAACCTCAAAATGTCATTTATTTACCTGTCAACTGTCAACAAGTAAGCAACATAACGATTAGAATCTTGAATCAAGACGGCGACCTTATAAATTTTCGAGGGGAAAAGATTACCGTAAGACTACACTTCAAGCCAGAACAATTATAATTATGATTATTTATAATAAAAATAAGATACAAAGAGAATTTCCAGTTAGTCCTACATCAGCACTTGAACGAGGAAGAAGAAGAGCTAACAAACCATTGACAAGATATAATATAGAATTTTTAAAATCCTTGGGACTTAATCTTGGGAGAAGAGTCAACAACAACTATTACTAAACTGCTAAATTGGTCTGTACTATTCAACAGCTAACTGCTAAAACTGATCTATGCTGTTCAACAGCTAACTGCTAAACTGGTCTGTACCACTCAACAGCTAACTGCTAAAACTGATCTGTACTGTTCTACAGCTACCGGCTAAAACTGATCGATAATTAGTCAATCAATCACAATATCGATAATCAATCAACCAATAATTCAATATGAATGAAATACTCAATGTACTTCAACAACCTATGTACGATGAGAGTATTATAAAAAGATACTATCATAGTTACTATCCATACCAAAAATCGTTTAACAATAACGATGAAATTCGTATACCAATTCAAAATCAAGATCTCTTTGTCTTACCAAGTGAGAGTATGATTTACATTCATGGTTTTATAGTAAAACAGGAAGGAGGAAATGATGTAGTAACAACAGGTGTGAAATTTAAAAACAACTTTGTTTCATATCTGTTTGATGAAATTCGTTATGAAATTAATGGTTTTGAAGTTGATCGTACACGTAATCTTGGAATTTCATCAACCATGAAAAATTTCGTTTCATTGAATAAAGCTGAATGTGGCGCATTAAGAAACGCAGGTTGGGTTCCTGATGAAAATTTCACATTGGAAAAATCTCATTTTAGTTGTTGTGTGCCGTTGAAAATGTTCCTGGGTTTTGCTGAAGATTATAATAAAATAATATTAAATTCGAAGCATGAACTTATCCTTCAACGTTCTACATATAATGATAGATCATATCATTCTACAAATGGAACTGATCAGTTAAAGCTAACAATACTAGACATAGTTTGGAAAATGCCTCATATACAATTATCAGACTTTGCAAAATTGGAAATGTACAAGATAATTAAAAACGAAAATTTGGTAATACCAATGGCGTTTAGAAGTTGGGACTATCATATAAATCCTATACTACCAAAGGAAACAAAAGTTTTATGGAATGTAAAGCTTTCACCGCAAAATGAAAGACCACGATTTCTTATAATCGGTTTACAAAGAGAAAAAAGTAAACAGGAAGGAAATATATTTGATCATTGTTATATATCTAATTTAAAAGTATATATAAACTCTGAATCATATCCCTATGATGATTTAAATAGTCGCTTTGAAATGGGACAGTGTGCTGTACTATATGATATGTATGCAAAATTTCAACAAAGTTATTATATGCGGGAACCTAAACCATTGCTAGATGTCGTTGGATTTAAGGCTATTGCACCACTTATTGTTGTTGATGTAACACACCAAAATGAAGCAATTAAAGTTGGACCTATTGATGTACGAATTGAATTTGAAACCGAAGCAAACAAACCGATTCCAGATAGAACCTCAGCCCACTGTTTAGTAATTCATGATCGAGTAATTGAATATTCACCTCTAACCAGCGAAATCAGAAAAAAATAATTAAATATAAGATCACTTTTTTCCATTAATAAAATTATACAATTTGTTTATATATATATATATATATATAAATAAAAATAATAATAGTAATAAAGAAAAATTTAAATAAATTTTTAAGTCTATACCTATAGATTAGCCTATATACCTATGTAGGTAAAGATATATACCTATATATATAAAGGGTGCCCCCCTATACCTATGGCATTGGCTAAGGTTAGGTTGATTCTGAAGTATTATTTGTATAGGATCGCGCTATTTGCTATCTCCCTTTCTCTCTCTTACTATCAAATTCTCTCTCTCCCTTTCTCTCTCACACCATTCGCTTCGGCATACAATGACATAAGTCAGCTTCTAAAATGTTCTCGAAGTTTCTGCATCTCGAAGCTTCTAGAAACTTCCTGACTCTTCCTGGTTGCTATGTATTTCGTTTACTCATGCGAACTCTGATAAGTATGCCACCACGCAGTCTACGTTAGAAGTCTTATAAATATATATTTATTTTTTGAGTCATTGCTATAACTAATGCGAGGGTTAAGAAAAAAACCAAACATGCAAACACTGATAAGAACTCGCTTGACTACCACTACCGATAATGTAGCGTATAAAATTATGACCAACGCTTAAAGCAAAGAAATACCCCAAACTTGTTAATTTTAAAAAGTTTAAAGCAAAGACATACATCAAACTTGCCAATTTAAAAGTATAAATAAAGCAAATACATACACCAAACTTGCCAATTTTTAAAAGCTTACAGCAAAGACATACACCAAACTTGCCTACTTTTAGTGTATAAAATTATGATCAACGCTTAAAAGCAAAGACATACCCCAAACTTGCTAATTTAAAAGTATAAATAAACCAAAGACATACACCAAACTTGCCAATTTTTAAAAGTTTAAAGCAAAGACATACCCCAAACTTGCTAATTTAAAAGTATAAATAAAGCAAAGACATACACCAAACTTGCCAATTTTTAAAAGCTTACAGCAAAGACATACACCAAACTTGCCTACTTTTAATACATTTTAGCAAAGACATACACCATAATAGCTTTTAGCAAAGACATACACCATAATAGCTTTTAGCAAAGACATACACCTTTGCACGTTTGAGCAAAAATCCCCCACTAGATGGCGCTGTACCGGAGTGACGTCATTGGCTTGCTCCACCGCTCCACCTGATCCAGAACCAACATATCGTATCTACTGTCTGAAGCTATGGAAAGAAAGACAGGAGATGCTGAGGCATTTCTGGGACAGATGGCAGGCAGAATATTTAACTACACTGCAAGAAAGAAAGAAATGGAGAAGAGAGAAGAAAAGTCTAAAGGTCGGACAGCTTGTGCTACTCAAAAGCGAGAACTTTCCACCTGCACACTGGGCAATGGGAAGAATCGAGTAGTTGATGGTGAGTAATGATGGAAAAGTCAGTTCAGTTCTGGAGCGGACGCCGACAAATATAATCAGAAGAGCAGTACAGAAATTAGGCATTGTCCCGGTTGAAGCAGAGAGACTTTAAAATTTATGATGGCTGATATCATGTATTTATTATAGTTATGGTTATTGCTGTAATGTATATTCAATTGTATACAAAGAGATTGATAGGAAAACTGGCGTTTTGGCGGCAGTGTATAAAACTAATCTCATTGTGAATGTTTTCATTACAAAATAAGTTGTATTGTGACTGTCAGGGGTCGAAAAAAGCATTGTAATCGACAGCCTGTCAGTTAGTAAGAGATAGACCACAGGAGAGGTCGGGTATAATAAATGTCGGGTTTTTTTTTGCTTCGGCTTTTTCCCGACGGAAAATAATTAATTGTGTTTCATTTCTTTTTTATTTCAATTTTTGTCGCGAACAAAACGTGTCTCGTTTCACGGTGTACAGAGCTTTAAAGCAGTCTGGAGTAATCAAAAGACAACATATGAAAACAGCACCGAAACTTAAGAATCACCACAAAGTTGCGCGAGTTGATTTTGGAAGGCAAAATATGGCCACGGATTGGACCAATGTACGTTTCTTGTTTGTGCTTTTGAAGTGTGTCTTTTGTATTAATTTCTTTTTCTGATAATTTTCTCTGATGGTTTCAAGTTTTACTGGAGAGATCTGCGCAAAGCTACTTTTCTAAGAGGAACTTTGGAGGAGGCTCGCTGATTGTTTGGGGAGGATTTTCTGCGAAACGAACTATGGAGCTGGCCTTTCCAAGCTGTAGGATGAACTCGGCTGAATACACAGACATATTGAAAATGAATTTGTTGCCTTTTTTAAGCCAAAACCAAGACAGAAAGTACATTTTCCAGCAAGACAATGCCTGTATTCATTGCAGCAAGCAAACCAAATCTTGGTTTTCCTTGCAAAATATTGAATTTTTGGACTGGCCAGCATGCTCTCCAGACTTAAACCCAAAGGAGAATGTTTGGGGTATTCTTGTTCGAAAAATTTATTGCAATAACAAACAATTCACCAGTATTCCAGAACTGAAATTAGCAGTTATAGAGGCCTGGGACTTTTTGGAAAGCGCAGCCCTGAAAAGGCTTATAAATAGTGTGCCTAATCGCATTTCTGAGGTCATTCAAAACAATGGAGCCTGTACACATTATTAAAAAGAGTTTTTTTAATTTATGTTTTCGATATTTTGGGAATAAAAAGTTTTTTTGTTTGAATAAAGCTAGTCGTCTCATCTTTTAGCTCATCCGAAAAAATAAACAAATGCACAAAAGCTAAACAAAATAAAATTCAATATTGTTGTTGTTTGCAGATCAACAGTTATTTGTAATGTACTTTTTTTCCTCATACTTACTTTTTTATCTTTTGCTCCCCATAACACTGTGTAACCAAAAATATGGATGGTCTCATCATTTTGCTCACTAGTGTATATACATTA
Organism: Coremacera marginata; assembly: GCA_914767935.1. Taxonomy (NCBI): domain Eukaryota; kingdom Metazoa; phylum Arthropoda; class Insecta; order Diptera; family Sciomyzidae; genus Coremacera; species Coremacera marginata. The sequence continues at coordinate 78,224,123 of OU612045.1, forward strand.
AGGTGGGCCATACTGCACTAAAATTTTTTTCGCAGTCCGGCTCAGTGAAAATCATTAAATTCATATAATTTTAAGAATTTTTCAGGAAGAAACCATATAAGTTTTGTAAACTTGGGTCCACCGAATTTTTGGAAATGTAAATTCACTTAAAAATATATATTTTTTCTATATTTACAGCGAAGATAGTACGAGAGGTCTAAAAATTATTTCTGTATAATTTGAGAACACTGAACACGATGGCACGAAAAGTTTTTTGTCCAGCATTTTACAAACCATGGTTTTAACGAAAAAACAGACGTGAAGCAATCTTATACTTCTATCATATTTTAGCTTAGTTAACATTCGAAAGAGATCAAGATTTAAATGATATTATTGCCAATTTATATTATAAAATAGATATAATCAGTTTCAAATCAGTACGTCCAGTGCGACCAGAGTTTTTCGGTGACGCTGAAAAATTATGAAATGATCGTTTACCAACTTATGAAGACGTCTTAACGCAAAAAAATAGCTTTTCACAAATAATAGGATTCTACGGAATAGAATCGATACTATAATCAAAGGTAAGTAAAAATCTAGCTGGGCTTTGTGGGTTTGACGACCACTTCTTTTTATGGGCCATTTCATATTGTGGGTCTTGGATTTTGACAAAAAATTGTACCATCAGTTTTTGTTCAACAGATCCGTCAGAAATGGAGATATTAACTTACTGTCTTTGGCAAAGTTGTAGTAAACAGTCTAATGAACAAACATAAAAACAAAACATACTCGTAAAATTATTTATTGCAATATTTTTTATTATAAGCCAAAAAATTTTCATTTTTTTCGCTTTTTTTGGCATAACTTGAAGGGAATCCAAATGTTTGTTATACTATTTTTTATAAAATTTGACCGAAAAAAAATTTAACCAACTCTTGTGATTTTTTATCGGTTAAGAAAATACTTTTTTAAATGAAAAATATATATTTTTAGGGCTGTTTTCACAATTTTTCGTGGATAACTCCTAAAGTAAGCAAATTTTTCACCCAAAATCTTGGGAAAAATTGTAGACAGAAAACTAACGAACAACTCTAGTGTACAATCTGAAAAGGTCAGCAGTACTTAAAAAGCCCAAAAAGATCGTTTAAGTGAAAAATACCGGTTTGTAAGACTGTTCTCGCAATTTTTCGACGATAACTTCTAATCTAAGCAAACTTTTACTCTAATAACTTTGGTAAAATTGTAGCCGGAAGAATAATGAACTAGCAATAGGTTACATTTTCAAAAGTCAATATGGTGAATAACGAAAAAATATGTATAAGGGGGATTGATTTCGAATTTGAGGCTAGATTTAAAGCAAAAAAAACTATTCCTAGTTATAGTTTAGATATTTTGTGCATTTTTGGTTGTGGTTTGGCATCGATTGAGTGACTTTATTGATGCGAAAAAAATTCACAACAAAAAAACGCAAGAAATGTTGTTATTTTTTTTTATTTGATTTGATCTCTCTTTTTAATCGAAAGAGCGACTTCAAAAATAGTAGAATAGGTATGTTTGAAATTTTTTATTTAAATTTTTTATAGCAGAAAATAAGACTCAAACATCGTATGAAAGTTGTGCTCTTCCTGGATTTAATGGGTTAAATTATCAAACTTTGCCTCTACCTGCATAGATACCTTGTCGTGGTGTAGGGGCTCTCTGATACCTGGCCACCTCAGGGAGTAACTGTGGCCTTATCGCGGCATTAGGGTTAGGGCGCGGGGGACATCTTTTCCCTTCTTTATTTTTGACCACCATACTGGAGGACTCTGAACCCAGACTCGGGCTGGATTGGGGCTGCACACGAAGACACCAAATCTTGGCCCTTGGAGTTCCGATTCCGCTCGAGGAGGGGTTTCAGTGCCTGCCAGTTTAACCTTCTTCGTCCAACGAGGAGAGGGTGGTCGTACGACCATAATGAATAACAAAAAATAAACGAAAACACAAAACAAAATAGACGGGCAGTCTTTAAGTGCCAAAGGGGTGCAGCCTTCAGCTACACCAGACACGCGGTCCTTGAACACTCTCCTTGGCAATCAGCCAACAGACGCGCAGTTTCTAAATGCTCTTGGCAGCAAACCATCCAACAAACCTACGACAGAAGCAAGCAAGCTTCTGCTAAAAAGGCGCCACCCACCAAAAAGACGGGTAATGTTTCTTGGAAAGCAGCGCACAGAGTAATTGCAAATTCCCGATAATCAGCGCACCGAGGAGCAGAACTCGTCGTTGAAGTGGGCGGTGGGTATCATAAGAGAAGCTAATGCTCCTATCATGCCCATGCGAGATGCCCACAAAGCGCCAAAGATCTTTAGAGGAGGTCCCTCAGCCGAAACCGAAGAAAATTTGTGGTAGCACAGCTACTCCAAAGCTTTTAAGCGAAATCGCAGCTGGGTAAATTACCATTGCGGTAATCGGCAAAAGCGATCCGGACGGCAGCATTTCGCCTAAAAGATGTAGGAAGGTAATAGTCAAACTAGAAGGTGACACGGGTTGATGAGTCGAAGGGGGATTTTAGATCGGTAACTTTTGTTATCAATCAAGAGTCCCTGGCTAACTTGTCATCCAAAAATTTTGTGGTAGATTATGTCTTCTCATCCATACAACTACGGATCTTCAAAACAGATGAGGTGTTATTGGAGGATGAGCAGGCTTCCAACTCAATTAAGGATGACCCATCTGAGTCCTGCACCCCTGCACCAGAATCGGAAGACTCAATCTCCGATACTGAACTTGCACAGTAACTTCCGTTATTCCGTTCCTCCCTGGAATATGACCTCCTGAATTCGGACAGTGAGTTTGACATAACCCACTACTAGCAGCCTTGGTGCTAAGAGTAGTGCAGATTAACCTCCACCACTCAATGGTTGCGTCCGCCAGTCTCATCCTCCGCTTAAGTTAAGACGGTGAATATGTTGTCCTGTTCCAGGAGCCGTGGGTAGTCTGCGACCTGGTGTGTGGACTCAGGACTCCAAATTACACGCTATTGTACACCAAATCTCAAGGTAAAACAAGAGCGTGTATTTTAATAAAAAATAACCTGAATGCATTTACCCTCTCTAATTTCAGCAACAAGGACACCGTGGCCATAAGCATCGAGATGGGCCAAATTAGTTTGTGGCTTATCTCAGCTTACCTGGCTCATGACCATTAATTCCTTCCTGAGAAAAACGTTAGACAACTGGTCTCCACAGCGGCATCGCAATCAAAGGGCCTGATTATTGGATGCGATGCGAACGCTCATAATATGATCTTGGGCAGCTCAGACACCAATGAACGAGGTGAGGCACTTTTTGATTATATCCTCTCTACCAATTATATTTTAAATAATGTAGGCAAGGAACCCACCTTCATTATAAGCATTAGGCAGAAAGTTTTAGACATAACACTTGCCTCTCACCATACATCTGACAGGATTAGAAACTGGAGAGTTTCAAAAGAACGCTCCTTTTCGAATCATAGGTATATTCTCTTTGGCATTGATGACTTTGAGCCGAGACCACGAAGCTTTCGTAACCTTAAACAAGTCAACTGGGGTCTATAGGTAGATACATTAGAAAATGATCTCGCATATGGACTAACGATTCGTCCTACCTTAAAAAAAAACTTAAAAAAAACCCCAAAGAGGAAACAAAAGCCACCTTGGTGGAAGACCGGACTTGAAGAGCTCCAAAATAAGAGCAGGAAACTCTTCAACAAAGCTAAAGCCACTGGATCCATCGATGCATGGACCAGCTACAAAGTGACTTTTAAAGAATATAAGAAAGAATTGCGGAAAGCACAAAGGCAGTCCTGGAGAACCTTCTGTGAAAATATATCACAGACCTCCGAGGCGTCAAGGCTTAGAAAAATTCTAACAAATAGTCCTTCCAACCAAAGCTTTTTGAAGAAAGAAGACGGAGCATGGACCACCAATAGTGAAGAATCTCTCAAAATTTTAGTAAAAACTCACTTCCCTGGTTGTACAGAAATAGGCAATACTCCAATTAAGGAGGACTACGCACTTTCAACAACTCCCTCGATCTAATCTCAATCAACGCTCAAATGGGCAATTGAAAGCTTCAAACCGTTTAAGTCACAAGGACCAGACGGCTTAGCCCCCATAGAAATACAAAAAGCTTATGATATCATAAAGTAATGGCTTATGATGATCTACCAAGGCTGCCCAGACCTCAATAACATCCCCACACTTTGGCGACATGTGAGGGTTGTTTTCATACCTAAGGTGGGCAAAAGCTCACAAGTAACCCCAAAAGACCTTCGAACAATTAGTCTCTCATCCTTTCTGCTAAAAACTCTCGTGAGATTAAAAGAAATCCACTTGAGACAAAAGATAGTAGTTTCCTTACACTTAAGGCAAATCCGTGAAAACAGCTCTCCACTCCATAGTCTCCATAGCTGTGGACTCGGCGTCAACCCTGAAAAAACAAATTTAGTGATTTTCACAAGAAAACACAATCTACCAACAACCAGTCCTCCAAACTGGGAAGCATAAGACTTAGCTTCTCAAATCAAGAGAAACACCTGGGTCTTATCCTGGATAGAAAACTAAACTGGAAACCCAATCTGCTCGAGAGAGCCAAAAAAGCCAATATAGCCTCTACTCATGCAAAAAAGCAGTGGGTAACAAATGGGGCTTACAGCCAAGTGTTACTCACTGGCTTTACACGGCAGTAGTAAGGCCAATATTGCTATATGGTGGCATTGTCTGGTGGCAAGCACTAGACAAAAAAATATACCTCAACACACTTCGTAAAGTTCAAATATCAGCTGAGTTATGTATCAGTGGAACATAAGAACCACTCCTACAGACGCATTAGATACTATGCTCCACCTTATACCACTTGATATCCTAGTAAAACAGATGGCTACCAATACAGCCATCTGTCTAGAGGCCACCTCTCAATGGAGGGAGGCACATTAGGACACACTAGCATAAGGAAGTTCCTTCCTCCGATACCCAAATCCGCAGACTACATCACACAAAAACTTTTCTTTGCCAGGATATTTCATGTATACATTCCCTCCCACGAAGAGTGGGCGGTTGGAAATATTCCACCAAACAATGTCATCAGAATCTATACAGATGGATCAAAATTAGATGGCAAGGTTGGATGAGGAGTCTTCTCTGATACATTGAACATTAATCTGGCCTTCAGGCTCCCCAACTATTGCAGTGTCTTCCAAGGAAGTAGTCGCAATACATGAAGCAGTAACTTGGCTTCAGATGAATGCAATATCCCAAATGGATATCTACATACTATCTGATAATCAGGCCGCCTTGAATGCCCTAAAATCTGTTGAAACAACATCCAAAACAGTAATTCGCTGCCGCAGATCCCTAAATGAGATGGCAGAGCAGCTCAAAATACACCTATGCTGGATTCTCGGATATAGAGACATTCTAGGAAACTGCAAAACAGATGAACTCGCTCGCACTGGAACAACCAAACAACTCTCGATAAAGAAAGTATTGGTATATCACTCGCCACATGTAAACAACTCACAAATGGGCTCTCCCTGAATAAAGCCAACAGTAGATGGTCAACGGGAAGCGCATGCCATACAGCGCGTCAGGTTTGGCCAAAAATCGCCCTAAAACGCTCAAAAGAACTGATATCCCTGAGAAGGGATCAAATCAGTACTATGATAGGTATCCTGACAGGACACTGCCTAATAGATAATCATGCACGAAGATTAAACATACTCCACAACGACTTCTGTAGAAGCTACAAAACATCTTCTCTGCACTTGCCCAGCGCTAGCTAAAAATCGCCACCTTCACTTAGGTAAATGGTTCCATAAAGATCTAGATGATCCCTCAGAGTCTTTGGTATACCGAATCCTTAGCTTTGTCAACAGCTCAAACTGCTTTAAATAGAGAGGGAAATTAACCCAATGGCATCACAATGGGCCTCATTGGCCCAAGTGTGTCTCAAAGGAGACAGCCGCTTCAACCTAACCTATCAAACTTTTCGATGGAATGTGTCAGACATGGTGTATCTCATAGAGCTGCAGCTGAACTGGCATCCGCACTTATGAAAGACTTAAACATTAAAGACAAAAATTACCAAACCTTAATATTATATAAGAATAAAGTTCAAAACGAATCAAGAGAAAAATGCCAAGATTTGAAAGTAAACAAAGTTTTCAATAAATAAATACATATCGAGGGCTTATATTAATTTTCCTCTCTCTTTTTTTTTATTTTTATAAATGCTAAAACGATGACTGACTCGGTTGCATCTATGTATCAATATTAGAGCGAAAAACTAATCCTAACACCTTATTTTAATCAATTAAACTGAACCTATATCTACAAACTTATTTTTTACTTACGACAAAGACCTCTATCTGCATTAAAAACAAGTAGTTTTTTAAACTCTATTAAGATTTTTTTATTTTGAAACATTTTCTTGTGTTGATACAAATAGTTTTCAGTTACACTACCACAAATGTTTCAGAGTTTAGTGCAGCTCTTATTTTAGATGGTCTTGGACTCCACGTAAATAAAAAGCACTTTGGGAAGGATTTTCGATTTTGTTAGCTAAACTCGTTTCCTTTGAATGCAGTTGTAACCAAGAATGTGAAATTTGTGAAAATGCGCATAAAAATTTGTGGTTGTTAAATGTTCTGTATTGAAATTGATTTTTGAAAACGCATACGAAACCTGCCCATTTGTATACAACTCAATTTTCAATCGCATCAAACAAGCGGAAACATCTACAAGAACTTAAAGCTGTAATTTCAACCGAATATCATATTTTTTATGACAAAATCAATACAAAGAAAATAATAACATAACTTTACTTGAGATGCCCATATTGAAATATCAGTATCTTTGACATTCAACTTTTCTTTTCATGTTAAATACGAAAATTGTGGAAAAAAACATCAACAATAAATACAGCAAAGTTTTAACTGTTGATTTCTTACAAGAAAAGTCGTTTTTTATTACTATACAAATACCTCTATCTGCATTTATAGTAACTTTTTTTCTGGACAAAACCCACTATCTGCCATAGCAGCTAAACTAGCGCAAAAATGTAAAAAAATTTTGTGCACAGTGGTCCGTGGATACCTTTGAACAACATTGTAGAAGATCGATTTTTCAAAAATTGTTAAATAAGAAGATGAAACGGTTTTTTCGCTCTCCTAAAAATTTGGACTTTTGCAGATAGAGGAAAATGAATATAGGCCCTCGATATACAAAATCCTCATTAACCCTCCGTCATGAACATGTTCCGATAGTCACGTACGTAGCGCATGTATCTGGCCAGATACACTATGTATTTCAGTACATTTATATGAAAAATATGATATTTTAGTGATAATATTACATTGTTATAGTGTTATCACGCCAGGCAGATATATATTTTCCTTTTTTTTTTTTTTTTTTGTTCTTAGTACATGCCAGAGTACTGCAAAGCTCATTTGGAAAACGTTCAAACGCAATCAACACCCTAAAAAACATGCCTTTGCGTTCAACCGCTCACTTTTGCTCAGATACACATATTCGCTGTTGAGCTAAATTCAATCAAACCATTTGCTTCGTGTTGCCTCTGTGAGTTTATTCAATTCATCTTCGTCATCTTCATTTCGGGTGTTTGCTCGTTCGGCTCAGCAACGAATACTTTGAGCAAGAATGAAACGCGGAAAGCAACAATCAACGGGTATGAGTTTTTGCATGTTAAGTCAGAATTTAAAAACAATTTTGTTTGCCACTAGGGTGGGCCCTACAAATTTTTTTACACATTTTGTGCATGGGGGCCGTTGATTTTGAATCTTGTATTAGAATTTTAAAATTCAAGATGGTGGATAGGGTTGCCACTTGAATTTTATTTTTTTTTTGTGGAAATCAATAGCTAAAAATAGGTTTCTGATCCCAAATCCACTGTCAGAATTTTAAAATTCAAATTTTTTTTAAAATTAGGTTTGCCACCTAAAAAAATGTTATTTTGCTTTTTTTACATTAGCATTTAATTATAGGAAGTCATTACATTATTATAAAAAAAGGTCGCTTATTCCAAATTCGTTGTCCGAATTTGAAAAAAAAAAACATTTGCAACTTTTTAAAATAGTTATAGGAAGTTGCTTATTTCAAATGGTGATAACGCTTCTCAGCATCTTTTTTATTATTAGTGGCATTGACACTGAAAAAAATTTCTGATTGAGTTTGCAAGCCTGCTAACAGAATTTCATAAAGTTTCGCAGCAACCAAATTATCCGTAACAGTGAAATCAAATAAAATTTCTGACTGGGTTTGCAATGCCTGCTCACAGAATTCCATAGAATTTATTTCTTTCAATTCCCAAAAATTCTCGCCGTAGGCCTCAAAAATTGAGTAAAAGAAGAAGCAAAGAATTCGTTCAAGTTAGTTGTTATAAAAATTTTGAGCGGTGAAGTCTTTTTAAACAAAAAAAAAATGTCAAACGACGCAGATACTGTTCTAGACCTAATTTCAAAAAGTGTTTATACCTTGTCACCGCGATGCAAGGGGAGAAGCATAGTATGGACTATAATGTCTGAAATAATAAAGGAGGATGGAGTAACAATTAGTAACAATTGTAGGTACAATTAGAAGGTACAGTACGACGTCACTAAATGCGTCACTCCAATATTTACTTGTTGACTCACTAAACGCAACTTCAGAAAGAAATACTCTGAAATTTATATTAGTTGTGTTAAGCGAGGTGGTACTGTATTTTTATTTTCCTATGTTTCAATGGAATTCTGTCAGCAGACATTGCAACAAATTATATTTGATGTTTTGAATAATCGTGTTGCTGTGTCACAAAAAAGCAAGCGAGCAAGGAATTATATGGAATTCTGTAAGCAGGCTTGCAAACCCAATCAGAAGTTTTATTTTTAATGCCACGAAAATTAAAAAAGACGCTGAACTAAAAAAGCACGTAATCAGCATTGCCAGTATTTATCCCACTTTAGGATTGTTTTTATACCACATTTGAAGTTTTTTGCAAGCCTTTTTTGTTGCCAGCCTTTATAAAAATTTCCGCCCGATCGAATGAGCTATGTCTCGATTTTGCCAAAATTCTCATTCTCCTGTAATCACGTTTTTAAAATGAGTCAAAAATCCCACACAATCAGATTTTATGTGTGTTGGTGGGATTTTTGACTCTTTTTAAAAACGTGATTACAGAAGAACCACATTTTTGGCAAAATCGAGACATAACTCAATCGATCGGGCGGAAAATTTCATAAAAGCTGGCAACATTGTTGCCAGTTTTATCTAGAAGACTCTTGGATCGGTACTTTTCAAGATAATTGCAAAAAACTTCAAATGTGGTATAAAAAGAATCCTAAAGTGGGATAAATACTGGCAACGCTGCACGTAATCATTATTTTAATTTCCTGTTGGGTTGATGTATGTATGTTTCCTTTACTCTTTCCTTTTAATTTACAAAAGTGGTTTCGAATCTGGCATTAGAATTTTGAAATCCAAAGTTGTGGATAATGTTGCAAATTTTACTTCAGATACGAAATCAGAGACTCTTTTATTAAATACTTACTAATGTAGGAAATCCTTTTTTTTCTTAAAATTTTTTTTAATAAAAAGTCAGCACCGGTAAAAATTTTTCAATTACCGGTAGCAGTTCAATCGGCTCTGGTCTCTCCCTATTACTAAGTGGTGATGTAAAAAAATTGCGAAATAACAACTTTAGGTGGCAACCCTAATATAACGAAATTTAAGATTTTTCAAATTTTGACAACTGATTTGGAATCAGCGACTAATTTTTGAGTAGTGTTTGCTCCAGTGTCGAAATGCAAATTCAAATTTTAACTGATTTGGTATGAGCGACCTACTGTTACCTAGTATTTTCTTCAGCCTCGGGTTCGCAAAAAAAAATTAGGTGGCAACCCTATCCGCAACCCATTTTGAATATTGAAAATCTGATTTCATATTTGAAATCAGCGACTTCCAATTACTTAATTCTCGTTAAAAAGAAGCGGCAAGATAACATATTTTTGTGTAACACTTTTTTTTTTTAAATTTTCAACTTTTAAATTCTGACAACTGATTTGAAATCAGTGACCAACAGTGATTACATAGACATGTGAATGCGATCAGCCACCCGAAAAAAGCAAACGGCAGCATCATGCTCACTTTATTCAACGCTTAATTTCGTTTGCTCAAATATGTGAGCGAAACATTTTTGATGAGCAAACTCACCCTCACACAAATGAAGTGTTTGCCAGCGTCGTTCATATTCATTCAACGCTTAGAGCTGTTGAGTGAGCTGAGTAGAGCAAAAATTTGAATGAATGAGTAATGCAACAAAATAGTGAGCTTTGCAGTACTCTGAGTACATGCTAAGCCACCTACCCGTGGAAAAAAAATTTTAATGAGAAATAAAACAAGAAAAATTTTATTTTTGTGTTTAATTTCAAAAAAAAAATTGTTATAAAGTTCATTTCAATTAAATTAGTAGTTATAAAGTAAGTTTTAATTAATTCCAAATAAAAAAGTCTTACACAGCTTCAGGTAAGCAACTAAAACATGTATACTCTGATTTCGAATGTTGTAGGCATACTGGCATACTCGAGCACTTGGAACAAAAATGAGTTAGTCGGCGAATTTTTTCATCTCCCAATGTACAAAGCTGACAACTTTTTTTCTTTTGTAGAGTATCAGCCCCACTTGAGCTAGGAACTACTACTGGAATCTGAAATGAAAAAGAAAAACGAGGAAAATGAGATGTAATGAAGGGCAAATGTTATATCAATCAAACTTACATTTAGTGGTCTTTCAAAATACGATTCCATGGCCAAACGAGTGTTGAACTGTTTGATGATGTGAATGTTGTTCATTCGGTTTTCAATATTTGGAAGAACCAATGTATCAGCTAACGTAGTGAGAAAATTTCTTCTAGCACTATTTTTATTGAGACCATCAACTTCTTTGCAATTACAAAATGCAGCCAGTGCCATGGTGTCCAACATGTTGCAGAAAAACGCAAAAGTCCATCGTCTTGTTGACCGCCTTGTAGTAAAATGTGTAACCATTTGGTCCATACAATCTACGCCAGCTTTATTTTCATTGTAAAAGAAAATTGCTTCGGGTTTCATTGCTTCCCCTTCACAATGTTTCGTATAATGAACGGTCGAAAGTAGGTTCACACATTTATTTTTTTTTTTGGCACGTAGCTGCAAATTGATACCAAATTTTCGTGGAATCCAAATAACGGTGACAAAATAGGACGAGAACGATCCTTTCTCATTTCGTTAGGAATACATCTTTTATTGGAGCGAATGGTACCAACAAATGCCAGACCAATTCTGGCCAGACGCTTTACTCCTTCTAAAGTAGTAAAAAAGTTGTCAGCTATAATTGTACGGCCAGTATTGCTGTACGGCTTTGCGAGTTGTATCAAAACATTTTCACCTTGATTCACTTTTCTTGCAGTGGATATTTAGATTTGGAATCGCAAGCCCACCAAATTTTGATGTCATATTCCGCTGGTTTTGATGGTATGTACTGAGTAAATTTAGTTTTTCCACGATATGGGAACAGTTGTTCATCAATAGTTATGCTGCCATGCGGACTATAGTTTTTGGCAAGATTTTCATTTAAAAAATTCCAAACGTCACGAATGGGTGCAGCTTTGTCATCGTGCAATCGTTGAGCGCGTGTTCTACCATCATCAAAACGAATGTATTGTGCCAGTGCAGAGAATCGATTAAAAGACATGGCTGCTCTGAATATGGGTAGATTATTTGACTGCCACAAAGCTTTTGTGGTTTGCATATTATTGTGGGTATAACCAGCTGCCAAAAGAATGCCGACGAATGCGTATAATTCAGTTGCGGTCAAATCTGTCCAAACTTTTTGTATTTTACTCGGATTAGCTGCATTCCACTTCTCGACTACAGCTTTTCCATGGCGATCCGTTTCAGAAATGATAATAAATGTTATATTTGGTGTGAAAAATTTTTTGAACACCTCAATTGGAACACTGTTTTGTTGCTTCGGACCAGGTCGAAAACGCATGATATTGTGTTGACGTAAACGAACTCCAATATTTGGTTCATTTTTACACCATATAGTACCGTCCTTACCAAGAAAAGAATTTTCGGTAGCATTCTGTTCTTCAATTTCTTCATCGTCCTTACTATCGTCACTATCAAACACTTCATCTGCTTCGACAACCCAATCATTTTCGACATCTGAGGCATCACCATCGTCTGGCATATAATTTAGATCCATATCGTCGTCAACTCCTGGTCATCAGTCATCAATCTCATCAATTGCAACCACTTCTTCAGCGACTCTTTCACGCTCTAACTCATTGACCAATGCTTCTGCTAGTCGTGTATGGAAATCACATTACCACTACTAAATCGCGTATTATAAACAAACTGTACTTCTTCACCCATTTTTTTTTTTGAATAAATAAAAATTCTTCCGTTAATTATTGTCTGTACCTTTCAAAGTTCACTATGCAACTGAAGCGAAAAAATATAAAAACCAAAAAAAACCCTTGTTTGTGCTTGCCTCCATTGCTGTGAGAGTGATTTGAGTAAACAAACGCAGAGAAAAATAAAAAATAGCAATAAAGTTCAGTACTCTTCATACAAACTGTGTGTGTGTATCTGGCCAGATACATGCGATACGTATACGATGTATAGATGAAAAAATCCACATAAATTTTATTTGTTGTTTTTTTTTTAATGTGTTTTTTCATAAAACGATACCTAATATTTGTAGAGGGTACCTGGAAACTCAAACCCCTAGCTAAATTAGAAATAAATTTAAATCACAGTTAAATTCGTAAAATATCTGGCCAGACACATGTGCATGACGGAGGGTTAATTGTTTTGCCTTTAGTAGTTTTTTTTTTAGTACCTGATTTAGAATCAATTTTGATGATTTAAAACGATAAAGACATACAAAAAACCATCTCAAGCAAGAGCTAAACAATTTCATTGATAAAAATGCTTAATATTTAAAAACGTAATTTTAACATTTAATCAAGCCATTGTCAAAAAAAATGTTGACATGTTGGAAAAAAACTGTTAGTATCATCATGTTCAGTGTTCTCAAATCATACAGAAATCATTTTCAGACCTCTCGTACTTTTGTCGTTGTAATTATTCTGCAAAAAATTTATAAAATTTTATTTATTTTGAAATGTTAATCGATTTTCAAAAATCCGGAGGGCAAAAGCTTACCAAAATATAAGGTTTCTTCGCAAAACATTCTTAAAATAATATGAATTTTATGATTTTCACTGAGCCGAGCCGATTCAAAATTTGATCCGCCTAAATATAAATATATGGCAAATGCTGCTTAAATTTTTTTTTGTTTTAAGTTCACATTGTTTTTCAAATAAAAGCTGTTTTTTAAAATTTTTTTTACTTATTATTTATTTTTTACTCTTGTTTTTTATATTAAATTAACTTCTGGGCGGTGATTTTTTTCCTGACAAAATTTCGAGAACTCAATCGGAACAGTAGTTTTGGAGATATATTATTTAATTGATTTGTGGACGGTAAAGGGAGGAGTGACCAAATTTATTTTTAAATCATCTACTGGAAGGAAGTATGCAGCCAAAATTTCAGCTAATTCGGCAAAGTAGTTTTGGAGATAAAGCAATTTAATTGTTTTATGGGCGGTAAAAGGAGGTGCGGCAACATTTTTCCTTAACCATACTCTACATGAAGGAAAGTAACTGCCAACATTTCAGCTGAATCAGCCCAATAGTTTTGGTGATATAGCATTTTTCATGATTTGTGGGCGGTAATAGGGGGTGTGGCAACATTTTTTTTCCGAAGCCTTCCTTTACTTGAAAGAAATTTACTGTCTTATTTCCAGCTGAATCACCCTGGTAGTTTTGGAGATATAGCATTTGTATTGATTTGTGTTGTCCATCTTCTGCTAAAGAAAATTTAAAATTTCAGCAGAATCGGCCTAGTAGTTTTGGTGATACAGCATTTTTATTGATTTGTGGGCGATAAAAGGGCGGTAAAAAAATGTTATACTATTCCATTGTCACCTGACTTACATATGTATGCTAAATTTCAGCTTAATCAGATACCAACAAGTTGTCGAAAAATTGTTCACAAATTTTTACGGTCATTCATACATACATATGAACGCACCACGAAGCAATTTAAATAAAACCTTAAAAAACTAATTGACTGAAGCAGCAAACATTTTCGATTTTCGAAAATAGTAAAGCCAAAGCAAAGAAAACGAAAGCAACAGCTAATTGCTGGCAGTTGCTGAGACTCGTTTCGAAGCACTTTCTTAAGCACAACCTTCTGCGCAGTTTGCGGAAGCAAAATGATATTTCGTATTTTCCCTGTGCTTTTGCATTGTTGCTTATGCCTTGTTGAGTAAGTATTTGAAAACGAAGTTTTTTATTTTGCTGAAATGTATGTAAGCAAAGCAAAAATTTTTGTTCTGTTACTATTTTGAAGCCGGCAATTCAAACACTGCTTTAAAACAAGAGACGCAATAGTGCGATGGTAGCTTGTTGATTTTGTAGACGTATGGAGCGCAGTTCAATGCGAGCACGGAGCAGGGAAGGCCAGTTGATTCCTAACAATTTTTTGGCAGCTTCTTCTTATAAATATTTGTAAATTTTTATTTATTTTATTATTTGTAAATAAAAAATATAAAAAACAAAAAATAAAACAGCACGGTCTGTCGTCTGTGCTGTGAGGATCCAACCTGCCCAGCAGAAAATGTCCTGCCTGATCACGCTGGAATTCAAGCCTGTCAGGAATGACCGATGCCTGACCTTTCCTTGAAAACGCCCCTGATTTTTTCATACAAGTTTACGCCTCTTCAGACCTGAAATTTAAAGAGGTAAATTTCTTATTTTTCCTTAATTTCTAGTCTGCATATCAATTCAGATATGAAATCCGATCTGAAATAAGAGAGGATTGATTTTTTGTTTAATTTCATTTTAGAATACGGGTCTGTGAAAAGAAAGCCTGAATTATATTTCAATTTCAGCCTTGAAATCTGAACTGAATAATGGAGGCATGATTATGTTTAAAATACAGTCCTGAATTCCAGTCTAACTATAAGAGGCCTGAGCGAGTTTTCTGCTGGGTGAGTACTAGTCAAATCATCAAAAAAATAAGTTGGCCTCTTAATAAATAACTAACCCAGAAATTAAAAAAAATTCGCTATCTAGTTCTGTATTGCTATGTTAATAATACTGTAGAAATTATAAAATGTGGTGGAAATGAAATTTCAGTTTAATATCTCAAAAACTGAGACAGCTCAAAGCAACAACTGTCATTTTATTAGAATTTTTTTAAAGTCTCATTTTTGATTATTTAAAGGATTTTGAAATTAGTTTTAAATCAACTTGGTCAACCATTTCACATGTAAAATTTACCAGTGAATCGAATGCTACCATTAAAATTTGAGAAAACTTACGTCTTTAGTTTTAAGCGCTTTGCAAAGTCACATAAATATGTTTTTGCAATCTTTGTTTTCACCGCATCCAACTATATCCAAATGATATAGTAAGACGGAATAAATTGTGGTTTAGTAAATATTATGTTGACAACTATAAAAAAAAACAATTTGCAATCGGATGAGTTTTGGGTAAAAAATTCAGTTTTAATCAGTAAAAAATTTTAATTATTGGTAATAATTCATAAACTTTTTTATTGTATTATTTATTAACTCTTAATATTTATTATTTCTATCTATTTTGTTGGATGGTAGGGGTACATTTTTTGTTGCAAAGAAATGGTTAACCAAGCTAATATAATGGATATTAAGACCATTTTTTTAATTGTTGGCGGCAGTGGCGCAGTGGATAGAATGCCCATACGCCAAAGAACCCTGATTGATTTTCCACCTGACACAGAAAGTTTTTTCAGTTTGAATTAATTTTTCTGTTCGGCCTTTACCTCTCTGCAGACAAAACCTCAAAGAGTAAAAACTGCCATGAAAAGCTTCTTATGAATATAAACCGTTCGGAGTTGGCGTTAAGCTTGTAAATCCAGTTCTCGATTATTTGTGTTCAAACATTTCACAACACAATTTACCATTTTTAATATAATTAAACGTGAGAGCTATCTTAGTTTTTGAGATATTAAACTGAAATTTTGTGATTCTTTGTTTTCTTACAACCACCTTTCATAATTTTACTACTTGCATAACTCAGAAACACTTTTGCATTTTTGACTTGCACTTTTGGCTTTTAGAAGAATTTAACACTGAACTAAATCATATTTTTAAGAGGAAAAGAAAAATTGTTTGCAATATTAATGTGTGTGGATTTGTGTCTGAGATGTTTGGTAATGGTTTGTATAGCTTTGGGGAGAGGGGTCCGAACCCGCGGTCCCCATATCTACGCCTCTACATGAGATCAATATTTTGTCAATTTTTTTTTTGTTTTGTTCAAAAATTAACAAAAATCATATAAGTAACTTAGTTTGATTTTTCAAAACAAATAGTTAATAAATCTTAAAGCGTGAAAACTTTCAATGTTGATGCTAAGAAAAATTTGGGCAAATCCAGGAAATTGTCAACCGAAGGTGAAAAACTATGAGTTATTTAAAACTTATAATTTTAAGATATTATCTTGGAGAAACATTTAAATTCTATTTATTTAAGCAATATATACATGAATTTATTTACCATGATGATCAAATCATTCGCACTGATTCTCAAATGTAGTTTTTCTTTCTAGTATGTGTTTAGTTAATATTTCATAAATATTTTTGTTTTATTAAAAATGTAAGGTATTGGCTAGAGATACTAATGAAAAAATTAAAGCAAAAAGAAATCAATATATTGAAGTTGTTTCTTAATTACTTAATTACCCAATTTAATCACAGTGGAAAAAAGTGTAACGTCCGAAACGTGTACGTCCGAACAGACGAATTTAAAATTATTGTATGAACCCAGAAACTTATAATCCTTTATTTAAAGCTATTTTAATATCCTCAAACATTCCTCTTTCTTTTATGCAATTGTGGTTTTTTTGCTAAATATGAACATTTCACTAAAAATGATGCAAATGCACTTTGACCTCCAAAACGACTTCCGTTTTTAATGACGTCCGAACGGCTCTTTCGGTATGAAAATTTATTTTTCCCAAATACAGTTAAGCCAATAATTAAATACAATTTGAAAGTACTCTACGAATCACTATTTTTAATGAAGTTTATATATAAATATCTCATGCAGAAAGCCAACAAAAGCAAAACATATGAGTGCGATTATAACGACCGCAACGCAGGATTTACCCATATACAGTGAGTGGCTATATTAATAGGGACAACCTTTAAAATGTGAATTTATCGTTATATTAATTAATCAAAAAGTTTCGCAAAAATGAGTTTTGTTGTAAAAAAATAATAAAAATTAAAAACTAAATTTTTAATTAACTTTCATATGACATGGCATTAACTAATCTAATATTGGGAACTTAAAACGAAAATGAATTTTTATAATAGGTACATTAAAGGTAGTTAAAAATGCAATTTTGAATTTTTTCATATTTAAGGCTGTCCTTATTAATTGACCACCAACTGATAATCGACGGCTAAGCGCACAAAAGTAATAAATGAAAATTTTTAAATTTCCAGAAACGCTTTATTTTTTGGTTTTAACTGAAATGTATTGAACTTTAAAAACAAAATAAACTTTTCTGGAAATTTAATATTTTTATTTATCACTTTTCTGCGCTATGTTAACTTTGTCAAAAAATCTCGAAATATCAAATAAAACAAAAAAGGAACATTGTTTCAAACATAGGTGTTTTACCTTTTGTAAATTGAAGTCAATCTAGACGTATACTCTTACAGATATTTTTTCGCTGACCAAACAAAATGTGGATTATTTTCACTTTTAATTAATTCTTTGGAAAACATTATATTATTTATGATATTTATGATAATGACAAAAGACCTAAAAATTTCAAAGAATTAAGTGGAAATTTTGAATCATTTGAAAAATTGTGAAAAAAACACTTGTGATGGATTAAATTTTATTTTATTTGTTTTTAATAACGAAAATAAATATTGAAAGTAATAGCTATTTTTCTTTTTTTTTATTGTTTATTTGAAACATTTACTTAAGCAAAAAATTTAATCACCATACCGAATACTTTTACGACACGTTAAAGAATCTACTACTTACGATCACAAAATAGTTTCTCAGTTCACCCTGTGCTTGGCTGCACTCGATCATTCTCACGTTAAAATCTCTACACGTCTGCCTAGATACCAAAAATCACGCAGTTTGCTAAAACTTAGACATGCACAAGACTTCCGCTAAATCGATCTCTTTTTCTAATAATCGTGCCACCATCAAGTCGTCATCTGCTTTAACTCAACGAGTTAAACTTAAAATTCTTAAAAGCATACTTTAAAACTATCTTATCTTAAAATAAAAGTGATTTGTTGCATTTAAGTAATCGGGTTTAAGCTAAAACTAATTTAAAACTATTAATAAAATTCCGCCACAACGCAAGGTGGTGCATACTGCTTGTGGAACGCTAGCACCAGCAGCCCTAACCAAGGTGAGCCAATGATTTTGACAGTGCTGTGATGTATTTATAAGGAAAGTATTTAAACAAATACTCCTTAGAGATTCCACCTAATCCGCCTGAACGCCACACTGATGTTCCACCTCAATTACGCAATTTTATAAGCGACAATCAAATTGATCAAAACGGAGCCATCATCAGCAAATCACCTTTAAAACCGTCAAACACGTAGAAAATCAAGAAAAAAACATATAGGCCCAGGTACCACGAACTCTCGTGCACATGATGCTAGTGATTCGATGGGCTCTAAAGTGGACCGTCAAGATCAGCTATTGTTTTTCTTTGATCAGCATTAGCGATGCAAAACATTTAGCACTACGTATAAAACTACACCTTAAAGCAGAAACCTAACAAACCTAAAGAAACAAATCCCAAGAAAAAACAGATCGAAAAAATAACTAGAAATACCTTTTTGCAATTTAGAAATATTTTATTTAAATTTTCTTAAATACAGCCTAAGCCCAAAATCTAAAAACAAAATCTAAATTCTAGATTATAGATCTAAGTCTGAAATTTTTTATTTTATTTTGTTGACTCTCGTTTTTAAATTTTGGAATAATATAACAAACATTTTTCTCTATTGTTATATCTAAAATAAACTTTAAAAGATCAAGTATATAAAATTATAAAAAAAGGAAGAAAGCAAAAAAAAAAAAAAAAAAGGCAAATGAAAACATACCAAAACAAAAAAAAAAGATACTGATTAGTTTTGATGCAATTGAAATGAAAGCATTTAATAGTATAAATATCTGAATTTGGAGCAAATTAAAGCTTAGCTAAAACAAAAGTTATTTCATTCATAAATTACGCTAATTAATTAACTAATATAATAATAACATATATAAGCACTTTATCATTGAAAACAAAGCAAGTAATGGGATGGTAAAATAACTATAAAAAAGAAAGAAAAATCAGAGCAAAGCAAAGAAATTAAAGTAAGTTGAGAAAAAGAACAAAAAGGAGAAGAAGAAAGCTTGGTTTAGAAAAACTTGGTTTAAAAATGTAAAATCAAAACAAAACCAATTACTCATTGACCAAAAATGTATCTATTGGAAGAACTTAGTTCTCTTTAGTCGTTGTTGTTAGTTTTTTTATAGTCGTTTTTGTTAGTTTTGACTTAACTTGCTGGGTTAAGCTTGTTAGCAATTTAATGCTGATGAAATTTTTTTTTTTATTTTAAGTTTTTTTTAATATAATACTATCATGCAACCTAATTATGCCATTTTTAAATTAAGGGAGTATTCCTGGTTGGCAAACATTTTTTTTTTTTTCATATTTTTATAGCTTGGATCTTTGAAAATATCGTCCTAAAAGGGATTTTTGAAATTCGAAATACTTAGGAGGTAAGGCCTTTTTTGTCCAGCAATGTTTTCGCCAAAATGCGATTTGCCTAATTTTGCTACTTTTTGAATGCAACGGTTTGAAGCAACCACAGAATTTCGTTCAACGCGTTCTTTAGTAGGTAATAACTTGTTTGTATATGCATTTAAAAAATAAATGAATATACATTTTAGAGCTTAGGTATTCGAATGTTGGCAGCGTTTAGTTCACTTTGAATTAAGTTATAAACCGGACGCGTGCGTTTCAAACATACGTATGCAATACTAAATCAGAGAGTCCAGGAAGCAATCAAACCTATTTACGAAACACTGTCAGCCGATGATTTGTTGAACAGATGCCTTGGCTCCGAAACTCAAAACAGCAACGAATCTTTAAACGCAGCGCTGTGGTCATTTGCACCGAAGCATATGCACACCGACGCACGCACTATTGAGAATGCCAATTATATTGCAACTGTCATATTTAACGAAGGTTTTTTGCCACTACTTCAAATAATGAACCTAATGGGCATCCCGATTGGCAACGTCACATATGATCTCGTCATGTCTCGTAACGAGCTCTGGCCGTATCAAAAGAAGGTAGTACTGCCCAAAGACCACAAAGAGCAGCTGAGTTCTCATTTTTTGAAAAAGAGGAAGGAGTTCTTTATGGGGCTGGCATTGCAGATTGGTATATGTAAGTATTTCACAAAAAAAAAAAATGTTTTATTGCCTAAAATTTTCTTTGAGTTTTTTCAAAATCACGATTTGGAACTTTCGAGTCACTATTCTCCGGTTCTACTGAACCGATTTTGATAAAACCATGTGTAATCGAAGCAAAATTGTCGCACTCATACATGCTGAAAATTTTGATTTCAATTTTTTTTTTAAACTTCAAACTTAAACGCGTTTATCTCGAAATCACGTTTTTCGAGCTTGCGGCCCAGATTGCGCCCGTAGTTCTGAACCGATTTTAATGAAACAAAGTGCAATCGACGTAGAATTGTCACCATTCTAGTTTTTATCTCAATCACAATTTTAAACAATTTTTTACTATTTTTTTCTTACACTAAGCTACAAAAAAAGACCCAAAATCGGTTTTTCATTTTTCAATGACCGCCATTTTGTAAAAAATTATCGCAAAATTATGGTTGAGGTAGGGACCAAAATAACATCTGTACTGAATCTAACGCCGTTTACTTTTTCATTCCACATGATCCGAAGTCGAGTTATCCGGGCCGCAAGCAGCATACCTTTTTTTTAGACGCCCAAAATTGAAGGACGACAACTTTTTGAACAGGCCTCGTACAAAGGAAAACATTTTTTGTTTAATTCAACATGTTTTTAATACTATAAAAAAAACAGAATTTAAATAACTCTTTGCGTTTTCAACTGAGAAGTTTTTCAAAAAGGGTCCAAAAACGGCCTTCCAACCAGGAATACTCCTTTAACAATATTTTAATTACCTGCAAATAAGAAACAAAAATGAAATAAATAAAATAATAAGTTTGCTTGCTTCAATATAAAAAGTAATTTTACGTCTTTGAAAATTTAAATAATAATCTACAAAATACGAGTATATTCTACTAAATGAATAAATTTTGGAAATCAATGAACATGGTTGCGTAAAGCTTAATTAAATCTCTGCAATAGGGCAAGGAACAATGACATAGAAAGGTAAGCTAGTCTGAATGAGGGCTCACGAGGATAAGGTTACTGTGAGTAGGATGGACGGGTACAGACTTCTTTCCCCTGTTGTATTCACCGCTATTGAAAAGCTGTAGGCAAGAACATAGTTTCAGTTTATTTTATTTTGGGTTTTTTTTTTAGCTTGGTTTTGTCTTCCTGTTATCCTGTATCATTTCATACTGTTTTTGTTTATTCTGGGGACAGGGAGCGAACCTTCACATGGCAACGTGTCTGACCACCTTAACCTGGCGAGGCCAGCATTATCCATGTCGAAATCGTCTCAAGTCGACTCAAACCTCCACGTGGTGTTCCCTGGGCAACGGCAAACTGGCATCCGTCAGTTTGACGGCTAATTTGAGCGGCGGGTTTAAGTCCCGCCACATTACTACTGCCCAATGAAAACTAAACCAGCCTCGTATAAGAACCCCAATTACATTGACGACCACCGCAAACGAAAAACGGACAATGATTTATGGATATGCACCTGGAATGTCTGGACCCTTTATAGGGAAGGTGCCATTATCCAACTTGCGGAAGCCCTCAAACCAATAAAATCTGACATCACCGCCATCCAGGAAATGCCATGGAAAGGGCAAGGCTGCTCTAAACAAGCACACTGCGATATCTACTACAGCTGCCATGCGGAGAGGCGCGAATTTGGATGTGGATTCGTCGTTAGCCGGAAACTACGCCACCTTGTTTCCCGGTTCACATCTGTGAACGGAAGATTGGCCACGATCCGCATCAAGGCAAAATTTTTCTTCATCAGCCTTATTTGCACGCACGCCCCGACGGAGGAAAAGGACGAAGCCGTCAAGGACGCTTTCTACGCTAGTCATGAGGACGTATACGCCCACTTTCCGGTCCATGACGTGAAAATAGTCCTTGGCGATTTTAATGCGAAAGTCGGAAGGGAAGAAATCTTTGGCCCCACTGTCGGTCAGTTCAGTCTTCATGAGACCTCCACGAACAACGGTCTAAGGCTGATCGACTTCGCCGTGGCGCGAAAGATGGTACTTAGTAGCACTAGATTTAAGCACCTCGACATCCACAAGGACACCTGGCTGTCCTCGGATCAAAAAACGCGAAACCAAATTGATCATGTTATAATCGATGGAAGGCATGCCTCTAGTGTTCTAGATGTGCGTACATTTCAGGGGGTCAACATTGACTCCGACCATTATCTTGTTGCAGCCAAGATCCGCATGCGATTATGCAATGCAAAGAAGATACGCACAGGAATGCAACGAAAGCTAGATGTCGCTAAGCTGCTTATATCCCACTCCATGCGCGCTGCCGCTGAATAAGTCATTGGTTTCCGGCGCCCGCAACCTCAGAACCAATGATACGATCAGGAGTGTCGCATCGCAATAAAAAACGCCGGCATAGACAGCAGTAAAAAACGCCGCATATAGAAAAACGCTGCATTCAGCAGCAACGCGAGCCGTGCGAGAAAACTATCGCGAAAAGTGGATAGTCCAATTTACTAACTGGAGACGATTCCACCAGTGTCGCCCATGGAGAGCGCAGTTCAGTGTCACCAATCAACGATGACGGAGTGGAAGTATCACCACCTAGCCATGAAGAGGTTCGAATTGCTATCCAAAGACTCAAAAACAATAAAGCAGCGGGTGCTGACGGCCTGTCAGCTGAATTGTTTAAAACCGGTGGCGATGAATTGATAAGGCACATGCATCAGCTCATCAGCAAAATATGACTAGAAAAAGCATGCCCGACGATTGGAACCTCAGCGTATTTTCCCTTATACTTAAGAAAAGAGAGCCTACAATCTGCGCCAGTTATAGAGGTATCAGTCTTATTTCCATCGCATATAAGGTTCTCTCAAGCGTACTGTGTGAAAGATTAAAGTCGATTACAAAAACACTGATTGGACCCTATCAGTGTGGCTTTCGGCCAGAAAAGTCCACCATAGACCAGATTTTCACGCTACGACAAATCCTGGAGAAAACCGACGAAAATCAAATTGACACACACCATCTCTTTGTCGATTCTAAAGCTGCGTTCGATAGCCCGAGAAGGGATTGCTTATACGCAACAATGTCTGAGTTCGGTATACCGGCAAAGTTGATTAGACTTTGCAGAATGACATTGAGCAACACACGCAGCTCCGTCAAGGTAGGAAATGACCTCTCCGAAACCTTCAATACCGAAAGAGGTTTCAGGCAAGGCGATCCACTGTCTTGCGATCTCTTCAACATCATCATGGAGGGGATCGTACGAAAGGCCGGTGTACATCGTAATGGCACCATTTTCTATAAAGGTGTCCAGCTCCTTGCGTACGCTGATGGTATTGATATTTTCGTCAGAACCAAGAGAGATTTTACCGCTGCTTTCGCCGCTATCGAAAAGGAATCAGCCAAAGTGGGTTTGACGATAAATGAGGGTAAAACAAAGTATATGCTGTCTACAAACAAGGGAGCGCGGCGTCTAGACTCCCACGTTTCATCCGGCAGCTATAACTTTGAAGTAGTCAAGGAGTTCGTATACCTTGGCACCGCCATTAATACCAACAACGAAGTCAGCCTGGAGATAAGGCGAAGAACTATAATTGCTAGGTGCTACTACGGGCTCAGTAAGCAACTTAGTTCCAGAGCCCTCTCTCGATCGACAATACTAACACTCTACAAGACGCTCGTTCTACCTGTGCTGCTTTATGGCGCTGAGGCATGGGTAGTTTCGCAAACTGACCCAGCCGCTCTGGGGGTGTTCGAGAGAAAAGTTCTTTGCAAAATCTTCGGTCCTGTTCGAGTCGGCAACGACAACGAGGGAGACCATGCCTCCGATGGATGGACCAGGCTGAGGAAACTCTAACCCAACTTGGTGTATCCAATTGGACAAGGCGCGCGCAAAGCAGAGGCGCCTGGCGAGAGCTGATGAGGTTGGCCGAAACCCGGACACGGGTTGTTACGGCCACCTAAGTAAGTAAGTAAGTAAACGTCTGTTTTCTAGTGACGTAAAGCAACAACCCTCGCCCCCCCTTCCCCACTTCCCCTGAGCTACGTCTGAAACAGAGCTAGGTGTGCAGATTCTCTTTAAGTTCACGGATCTTGGCTATTATACTATCTTGGCCAAGAACAGTCTAGTTGTACGTTACACACTTTCACTATTTTGTCTTCTGGCTTGTCAACTTTCTGGACGCTTCTCCACAGGCACAAAGTCATATGTATTATTTACTGTCTTAACAGTGCTGTCTCATGTAACCCCGTGTTAACGTAGAGTAAGGAACATTACAATAAATTAAATTTCACGTTTTCAATCCAAAAAAAAAATTTACCAGTTTTGGTAAAATTTTCGCATTCTGGCAATTCTGACTGTTAGTAGGGGTATATTTATCTTTCGGCGTGCCTTGCATCCCATTTTTATTAGCTCTCGATTAACAGTCATTCTTTAAACTTCTTTCTCCTAGCTATTTTTTAACTGCTTTTGAACGTCAGTGCCCAATTTTTTTTTAACTGCTCCTGATAACACAGTGCGACAACCAAAATGTGAGTAAGAAACAGACAACAGTTCTCAGTTATATCTGAACTCCTTATCACGAATCTGGCATCCAAATTTTTCCATCACGTCAGGATTTTGAGAAAACCATGATTCAAGGTCAAAAAATTCTCCTTAGAGAAATCAACTTGAAGCGTCGGAACTAAAAGTGGTACATGATTTTTATCTGAGGGATGTTTGTTATGTTATGAAAAAATGTTGATAAAAAATTTTCTTCCATACTTTCTTCCCCCCAACCCCCTTTTTCACTATTGTTTTTTGTACGTTTTTCAAAAAACATCTTATTTTAGCATAGCTATATTCTGCAAACCATTAAGAAATGTAACATAATGTGCTGGCAAAAAATCATTCCCATAAACAAACATTTTCTGTATTCCAACAACAAAATTACCGTTGATCCACCATATCCAAGCAATAGACCCCCTTAATACGAAATTGATTTGTTTCACTTATATAGTGTCAGATATAGACATGTTGAGATATGGACGAATAATACTTCAATACATATAATATTAAATAAGAATCGATATGTCTGCAAAGTTTTTTCGCTACTGGTACACTGAGGTCTTTATGGATTCCCTGGATCCCTAATGCTTTATGTATAAAAAGTAATAAATACTACTTCCCTCTACCATAAATCGTATTTCCCAAATCATAAATCATTCCTTCTCAACCATAGAACGTGCTTTTAAAATAATAAACTTAAAGATAAATATTAAGTAAACTAATAAAGAACAAACAAACAAAAGTATTTTCAAAAATGTTCATTTTTTTTTAAATATTTATCGATAAAATAACTGAAATATATCATAGTAGACTTATTCTTCTGAGTTCCAACATAGCTCTACGACTAAAAAGAATTCGAGTTTTTCCAGCATATCACTAATGGAGCTGTTATTTTGTGAAACCGCTCTCCATGATCCATAGTGGGAGAAATGGCTAATTTAGCGGTCTTATATTAATAACTAAAAAAAAAAAAAGATATCAAAATTAAATGAAATGTGATACATAAATTTGTAAAGTTAAACATTTCTAGAATGAATTGTTGTTGGACTTTTTCTCCTCGCCTATACAATTAAAAAACACAGTAAGACAATTTTAGATTTTTTCCAAAATTATAAGATATTGTGGGAAGATCATGGTAGAAAAGACAAAAACAGCTGACATTTTAAAAGTTGACATCTTAGTTAGTTTTAATATGGGCTTAAAATTTAGACTTTTTATAGCCTACACCTGAAAAAGTCAGCGTACATACTGTAGTGCACATGTGGCTAGCACTAACCTACCTCAACAATAACATAAACACACAACGCTACAAACGCTCTACGTTGGTCTCACTGCATACCTGCAGCGAAACCAAAGCATGAAGCGCAAGCAGTGACAAACTCAAGTGCTACTAGCGGCATGATTCATGTTATACATTGTGAAAACAAATCGCTGCCAAAAGTAAGTCATTGGAGTTTGTAACCTGTAAGTGGGTTATGATGGATAGTATTACAAACAGATGTGTAAGTAAGTAAAAAGTAATAGTAAGCAGATGTGTAATAATTGTATTTAGATTTCATGACTTTTAATTGTATATGTGTAAGAACTTATTTAGAATAAATATTATTTTGAGTGAAAAGAAAATATTGTCACTTTTCACTCAATATTTTTATTATAAAAACCCGAGTTGGGATTAAATAAAAGCAGTCTTAGAATCACATCAAAAAAAAGAAGTATTCTCTATAACTCAAATCAAGCCTTGTGGCTTATTCAATATTTAACTATATGGAAACACTGCCTTGTGGCAGAATATGAAATAAAGCCTTGCGGCTGAGTTTGAAAGGCCTTGTGGCCAAGAATCCCCTTTGTCCTCAAATAGGGAAGATAGGGAAGGTTAGTTAATATAAAACATAGTATTAACCTTTATATGGCGATCCTGCGGACCGAATCCTGGAGAAGCTAAGATCCTGTGGACGAAATCCTCAAAGTTAACGACGACGTCATAATACAGCAAGCTGAATGTCGGAGGAGTTCAACAAAATATTCCAGAAGTGCGTTGCACAGGCAGCCGAATACGCAAAAACCAAAAAAGCAGTGGAAAGATACGTACCCCTTCCCGTAGCTGCCCAGCAACAAGTAGCAACAATACCACAATACGAGGCGACACCAATACCTGGACCCAAGAAGCTTACTATCGAGGAATACAACAGACGTACAGCAGCAAAGAAGCAACAACAGGAAAAACAGATCCAGAAGAAGACAAGAGCTGGGAGACAAGTTCGGCAAAGGAAGGAACTAAATAATATATATAGATTAATAACATTATCAAAGGGAAAAGAAAGAGTTGAATTTTTAAGACAACTCAAAGACTTAAAATTTAAAATAAAAAATAAAATAAATTAAAAAAAAAAAAATGACAGAATACAAGCACTGTTTTATTTGTGAAGCAAAGATCAACACTAAATATATAAATGATCATTTAAAATTGCACAAACAAATTTTTGTAAAAATAAATAAAA
The DNA here is from genome assembly GCA_914767935.1 of Coremacera marginata. Classification (NCBI taxonomy): domain Eukaryota; kingdom Metazoa; phylum Arthropoda; class Insecta; order Diptera; family Sciomyzidae; genus Coremacera; species Coremacera marginata. The sequence goes on from OU612045.1 coordinate 78,251,711, forward strand.
TTTTGAACAAAATCAATAAAAATTAAAGAAAACAAAATTTTGAACTATTCAATTCATGAATAAAGATGCCCCACATTTATATGTAAATATCACGAATTTAAAAGAAACAATGGTTGCTCTAGGACAGGAAACAAAAATAACAGAGAATATTTCTTTTAATGGAAATATTTCTAACAAACAAGAAATGTATTTAGACATCTTTGTCGCCATAGGTTTAATTGCATTATTAATATATGTAATAAAAAAAGTCAATGAATATTACAAAAAATATGTAATAAAAAGAATTGCGAGTGCTAATATTTAAAAAAAAAAAAAAATTTTATGGATACATTAAAAGAAGCACTAAAGAAATTAAAACATAGTATAACAAAAGTTCCAACAAGAAAATTCAAAAAAGAAACTTTACAAGATAAGCAAAAAGAATGTAATATTTTAGAAAGTCAATTAAAAACTTTTATAAATTGTCCGCAACCAGATCATAAAAATATAATAGATTGTAAAGCATTAATAAAAACTATAAATAAATTAATTCAACACAGATTAACTTCGTATGACACGGATGATGAAATAGATAGCAGTAGTAATAACAGTAGTAGTGACAGTAATAGTGATAGTGAAAAAGAAATACTAAAAATGGCGAATTTTGAAATTTCAGTAGCATCAAAAATAGTTGATGAGTTTGATGGAGATAGCAAAAAACTATCAACGTTTCTAGACACAATTGAATTCTATGCATCAATACTTAAGGATGATACACAGAAATCTCAATTGTTAAAATTTATTCTAGCAGCAAAAATAAGTGAAAAAGTAAGAAACAGACTATTACCTGTGGCAGTTCCAAATTCAATTCAAGAGTTAAAAATAGTATTGGCAAAAAATTACAAGTTAAATAAAAATCCACTAAAATTACAAAATGAATTGCACCAGACTAGACAGGGGTCTATGAATGTTAACAATTTTGCCACTAGAATAGAAACAATAATATCATCTTTGAATGAAATTCAAATAGCTACTCAAGGAGAGAATAATAAAGAAATAATCATAAAACTAAATGACCAATTAGCGGTCAATGCATTTAAAACAGGTTTAAATGAGCCTTTCAGAAGCATAGTTCTTGCAGCTCAACCTAATACATTTGCTAAAGCTTTAGAGATAGCAGCAAAGGTAGATGGTAACACAAATGCAAACTATAATGTAATGACATTCAGAAATAGGAATGATTATAATAATAGAAATAGAAACTATAATAGGAATAGAAATATTCAAAATAATAACAATAATAACTTTAGAAATTATAATAATAGAAATAGTTACGGTTCTAGAAATAACAATAACAATGTCTATAGGAATTACAATAATAATAGAGCTAGCAATAATAACAGCTTTAATAATAATAGAAACCGTCAAAACTCGGGAAACGTATCAATCCCCGGCAACCGGGGTTAACGCAGCCTAAAAAAAGCAATAAATATAGAATTAGCTGTGTTAGTAATAATTTTAATACTAATATCATAAAAGTAAAAATAGGAGATAGAAATAATTTAGTAACCTTACTTATTGATACAGGTGCGGACATATCAATAATAAAAAATGAGAAAATTAATGAAAATGATATAAAATCGTCAAATCAAATCCAAATCACAGGTATTGCAAGCAGACCATTAACCATTCAACAACAAACAAATATAAAAATAAAACTCAACGATGGAGAGATTTCACACAAATTTTATGTCATACAAGAATATATTGACATAAATGCAGATGGAATACTTGGAAGAGATTTCTTAATGAAATATAATTGTAAAATAGATTACGAAACATGTGTTTTATCCATACACACCAAAGAAAACCAAGAAGATATTCCAATGTACGTGACATTGCCAGTAACAATATCAAATATTAATATACCAAGAAGAAGTGAACTAATAACAAATATAAATGTAGACCTGGAGGAAGACAGTATAGTACATGCATCAGAAATAAGAAAAGGAATATTTATAGCAAATGCAATCATACCAGCAGATGGACTCAAACACGTGAAAATACTGAATACAACCAATAATGATATTTATTTGGACAATTGTTATTTAAATATAGAACCACTGAAGAATCTTAAAATTTTAAACTACATAGGTTTAGAACAAAGTGATGAGAATCTTGAAATACACATAGATGGAAAAGATGAAAAAGCTAAACAAGAAGTAATTAATTTATGTCACAAATACAGAAACGTTTTCCATAATGAAGGAGATATACTAACAACAAACAATTTTTATAAACAGCAGATAGACTTAATTGACAACTCACCTGTTTATATAAAGAACTACAGACTTCCGCAAACACAACTTCAAGAAATAGAAGATCAAGTACAAAAGTTAATAGAAGAAGATATCATTGAACCATCATTCAGCCCATACAATTCTCCACTCTTAGTTGTACCAAAAAAATCAACAGATGGAACAGCAAAATGGAGACTGGTAGTAGACTTTAGGGCACTAAACAAAAAAATAATTAATGATAAATTCCCACTAACAAGACTAGAAGATGTACTAGATAAGCTCGGAAATGCGAAATATTTTTCCACTTTGGATATGACAAGTTCTTTTCATCAGATACCACTCATCAAAAATTCAAGAAATATGACAGCATTTTCAACAAATTCAGGGCACTATCATTTCAAGCGCTTACCATTTGGATTAAAAATAGCAACAAATAGTTTTCAACGCATGCTTTCAATTGCATTAAGTGGACTTCAAGAATCAGCATTTCTCTATGTAGATGACATCATTGTTTTTGGATCAAACCTGAGACATCATAACAAAAACTTGGAAAGAGTATTACAAAAATTACAAAGGTACAATTTAAAACTAAACCTCAAGAAATGTGAATTTTTAAAGACAGAAGTTGTATACTTAGGACACCTGATAACGTCCAAAGGAATAACAACTGATCCAGCTAAACACAAAACCATAAGGGATTACCCAAAACCAAACAATGCTGATGATACCAGAAGATTTGTAGCATTCTGCAATTACTATAGAAAATTTATTCCAGATTTTGCAGAAATTGCAAGACCACTAAATCAGTTGCTAAAGAAAGGACAGCTTTTTAATTGGACAGAAACATGTGAAGCAGCATTCAACAAGCTGAGAGAAAAGCTAATATCTCCACAAATATTAGCATATCCAGATTTTGATAAACCTTTTATACTGACAACAGATGCATCACAATTTGCTTTAGGAGCAGTACTATCTCAAGGTGAACCGAACACGACAGACCAATTGCCTATGCCAGCAAAACATTAAATAAACATGAAGTAAATAAGGCAATAATAGAAAAGGAGTTATTAGGGATTCACTGGGGAATCAATTACTTCAGACCATATCTCTATGGAAGAAAGTTCACGGTATACACAGACCATAGACCATTAGTAAGTCTGTTCACACATAAGAATCCATCATCAAAATTAACACGAGTACGACTGGACTTGATGGATTATGACTTTGATATAATTTTTAAACAAGGCAAGATGAATACTAACGCGGATGCACTATCTAGAATAAAATTAGATAGCGAGCAATTAAAAAATATGATACCTAAAGAAGCAAATATACAAGTATTAACACGGGCGGCACATAAAAAATTTAACAAGCATGCATGTACAAATAAAAGAATAACCGGTGATAAAAATAAGAACAATGCGCAAATGAGTAACCTGAATAATAATGATAGATCTCAGCAAGTGAAGAGTCATGAACTTCATATATGGGAAGCTACATCATTTTCAGAAGTAAGACGTCTAAAAAATTTAAAATTTATATATAATGAAAAGGCCAAAAATATGAATAATAATGGAGCAAACAACGTTCTTGAGGTGCATAACGAAAAATCTTTACCAGAGTTAAAATTGGTTCAGAGGAAGTTTACATCAAAAACACAAGAACAAAAAGATAATATAATTATAGCTCAAAATAAAGTTCAAGCGATACTTAACGAAAAATCTTTACCAGAGGTAAAATTGGTTCTGAGGAAGTTAGTATCAAAAGCAAACGAACAAAATATAGAAATATTAGCGCTAGGAAAGAATGATATCATATTTAATATAATAAAGGTGCACCAATTGAAAATAATATTTAATGAGATACAGAAAGATACAAAGGAGAAATTAAAAATTATATTGTATCAGCCCCCGAAACAAATAACAAATAAAGCTGAGCAGCTGCAGCTAATTAAAGAAAATCACGACTCAATATTAGGAGGACATATAGGTATTAAAAGATGCATCGCGAAATTAAAACAAAAATATATATGGAAAAATTTATCAAAAATGGTTAAAAACTACATAAACAATTGTAATTTATGTAATGAAGTAAAAATAACAAAATATACTAAGGAGAAAATGTGTGTGACGAAAACACCAACAACATCATTTGAAACAGTAACAATGGACACAGTTGGACCAATGAGACCCTCTAATGGATACCGTTATATTCTAACAATACAATGTGAATTGACAAAATATTTAGTTGCAATTCCTTTAGAAGACAAAACAGCGATTTCTGTAGCAAAAGCTATTGTAGAAAAATTCATTCTTAAACATGGATGTTTTAATATACTAAAAACAGATAAAGGAACAGAATTTACAAATGAATTACTACAAAACATATGTAAAGAATTAAATATAGAAAAAAGAACGTCAACACCATATCACCATGAAACTGTCGGAACAGTTGAAAGAAATCATAGGGTATTGAATGAATATTTAAGAGGAATGCAAGAGAATGATAACTGGTCAACTTTACTACCGTACTACACATATTGTTACAACACAACTCCACACTCAACAACAACATATTCTCCATTTGAATTAGTATATGGAAAAATTTGCACGCTACCTGGTGAGATTTGGAACAACAACAAGAAATTATATAACTTAGAAGATTATTTGACAGAATTAAAGATTAAATTAAAGTACGCACATAACAAAGCTAAAGAATATTTAGAGAAACATAAAATAGATATATCAAATAAAGAAAATAAGGCAACAGAACACAAATTTAATGTAGGAGATCTAGTATATTTAAAAGTAGGAAATAAGAAAAAGTTTGATAGACCATTTAAGGGACCATATGAAATAGTTGAAAGAAAAGGTCCAAATAGTGTAATAAAATTAGATAACAAAACATCAGAAGTTCATAATAATAACATTGTATTGTCAAGAACATTAAGTTAAAATAAACATAATAATCAATGTTTAAATATAAGAATTCAAATAAAATACTTACTATTCACATCTAGAAAGAAATAATTAAAATCACCTTCAAAATAATCTTTATTCATATTCAAGAATTATAAATAAACATTATTCTTTTTCAAAAGGGGAAGGATGTAGTGCACATGTGGCTAGCACTAACCTACCTCAACAATAACATAAACACACAACGCTACAAACGCTCTACGTTGGTCTCACTGCATACCTGCAGCGAAACCAAAGCATGAAGCGCAAGCAGTGACAAACTCAAGTGCTACTAGCGGCATGATTCATGTTATACATTGTGAAAACAAATCGCTGCCAAAAGTAAGTCATTGGAGTTTGTAACCTGTAAGTGGGTTATGATGGATAGTATTACAAACAGATGTGTAAGTAAGTAAAAAGTAATAGTAAGCAGATGTGTAATAATTGTATTTAGATTTCATGACTTTTAATTGTATATGTGTAAGAACTTATTTAGAATAAATATTATTTTGAGTGAAAAGAAAATATTGTCACTTTTCACTCAATATTTTTATTATAAAAACCCGAGTTGGGATTAAATAAAAGCAGTCTTAGAATCACATCAAAAAAAAGAAGTATTCTCTATAACTCAAATCAAGCCTTGTGGCTTATTCAATATTTAACTATATTGAAACACTGCCTTGTGGCAGAATATGAAATAAAGCCTTGCGGCTGAGTTTGAAAGGCCTTGTGGCCAAGAATCCCCTTTGTCCTCAAATAGGGAAGATAGGGAAGGTTAGTTAATATAAAACATAGTATTAACCTTTATAATACATTTTAGAAATCTTCCCAGGTACACGCCTACCTCCCATACAACCCACTATAGTAAAAACCATAAAATGGCTTATATATGAGATAAAAAAAAAAACTGTTGTATGTATGTATGTTTGGTTTTTATTTAGTGTTTTTAACATTTAATTTTTAAGTTTTTTTGCAATATGAATATTATTCAAAATCCGAATCTGAATCAATATGCAATATATCTGCCCGTAAATTTGAGTCTGAAAGAAGACTTCCTTACACCTAATTTCTTGTCTAACTGCATCTTGCTGTATAACGAAACGAAGTTATTGATCGAGCGAGACACGGTAAGCACTACATTTTTTCATAACAAATTGTATTGTCGCTCGTTTTATTGTATTTCTGCACAGCATTTAAAAATAAAACCCCCGGATTTAAATCGTTTGAGTAAACGTGCACATTTTGATGCTATTTTTTGTCACTTTTGTCATCTTTTCACAATTTTCTGGAACCATACTTTAAAATGGTACTTAGGAATTATTTAGGAATGCTTCTTGAAAAAGATGACCATTCAAATTCTGTTTTCTGAGATGGTGACAATTTAGTGAACATTGTCGCAATTTACACCGTTTCACTGTGTGAGATTTAACCGAACTATTAGGACAAAATTCAAAATTTTTGTAATATGATTCGCTTGTTCATTCTAACAAAAAAGTATTTAGAAGTTAGTGTATATTTGAAACACTCTTCTTAATGCAGGGTGTGCATAAAATTGGCTATAATGCGAAATACACTCTTAAATATTTAATCATAATATTTTTAAATGTTCAACCTCGATACACAAAATTATATTTTAAAATCGTGAGGTATTGTCATTTTGTAAAACGTCAAAGAGTTTTTCAGAAATAAAGATATAATTTAAAATAAAAGTTGCAGCCTAATGTATGTTTTATCTGCGGAAGCGTTGTAAGTCCCATAGCTCAATTAGCTCTTTTAGCTCACTTACAATAACTTCAATATTTCCGTGTGTGTTGTAATTCGAAGAATTGACTTCGTCGGCGTGATAGCAAGAAAAAATGTGCATACATTGTTGTTTTTTGTTATTGCTGCTGTGTGCATTTTGTTTTTTTTTATTTTTTTCGTCACCATCGAAGTTCCAATTATTTTTTTTAAATTTGTAATCCAGCTCACTGCCACGATACCGCTGATCTACGCAACTAAAACTTGGTAAAAAATTTAATCTAATTGCGTACATATGTGGTTAAAGTTATGGCATTCTAACAAAATGCAATCAAGTTTTTTTTTATTTTTTGCTTTAGTTCAAAAGATAATTTTAATACAAATATGGTTTATTAAGCTACTTATTATATTGAATATTAAACACAAAAACTGCTTACTTGAGGATGAGAAATAATTTAAAAATACACAAAAAACAGTTTTTCGACTGCTGTTTTAAACATAACGGATCAAGCAATCATTCTAAAATTTTTGACTTGGTTTTGTGAGTTTATATGCTGTTAAGAGAAAATAAAATTATTTTATGCAATTTTTTTTTATTTTTCCCGCTAGAATAAGATCGACACATGCATGCTGACATAAGAAAATTCAATATATTTTGAAAGCTGGGCTCAAAAGAAAAATTCATCTCAGTTTTCTTGTATCAGTTCAGAAATAATTTTTAACTACATTGTGATTTTTTGCTATGTAATGAATTTTTATAATTTTTGGCAAAAGCAAATATCACTATTTTAGCTTTTCTGGTTAAGTAAGTGTTTAACACACCTATTATTGAAAATTTGCAATAGAATTTTTCACATTTCTATGTGTTTGTTGTAAATTTTTGATTAGAAAACCACATTTGAAGCCCAAAAAACAAAATTTGTCAATGAAGCTGTCAATAAATGAAAAGCAGCTGACAATTTTTATCAAAATTTATTATTTTTGAGACTAAAAGCTTGTTTTGAAATCAAAAAACTACAACAAACACATAGAAATATGAAAAATTCTGGTTTACTATCGTACATTTTAAAGAATAGGCCTGTATATGTAAAATGTATAAATAACTGCCAAGCCACCCAATCCTAAAAACTGTTGAAAAAAAATTCAATAATTTTCCGATTTTAAGCAATATAAATTATGATTTCAAACATATAATTAGGAATTCAGTCCTGTATAAGCTCATCTTTAATGACGCCGTGGATCACCTACTTTAATGAATTCAGTTTAAGCTATTTGTTAGGATGCTCGATTTTTTTTTTAGAAAGCATTCGTATGATTGGAATATTCTAGAATGCTCAGGTATGTCAATAACCTACAAATATGAGGAGAATTGGCTTGAGAGTGCAACCCTAAAAAATAAAATATTCATGACTTGTATATTAAAATGAATAAATAACATATAATGACAAATAAAATATTAAAACTGTCATGTATTTTTAAGAGCATTTCAGCACTTGTTGGTCTTAAGTAAACTAATGATATTTAATTAATTTTTTTTTGAATAAACTGTATTTTAGTATCAATTTTATTTTTAAACTAATAAAATATTCTGTTTGATAATATATTCTTGATTTAATCAAATGCTTAAGAAATTTTTCGGATTAATAATTTCACACCTAAGTGGGATTTCTCGTGTGTGCAATGCATTTATATATGATTTGAAATGCTCAATACGTTGAGTATAGGCAGTTGCTCGGTGATGCAAATTTTAAAATGAGGATATATATAATATTAATAAGAAGGGTTGAAAAGGGTTGAAAATTTAAAGAAAAAGAAAGTACAAGATACTAAAAATATGTATGTGTTAAGCTTAATTCAACTTATAGAAATTGTTTAACTAAGCATATGATTTGATTCCAATTATTATTTTTTTATAATCTTTAAGTAAAGTCTTAAAGCTAAAGAGTAGTTTTCCTATGAATGCCCCTTAAAGTTAAATTTGTTATTTGATTGTAATTTGATTATATTATATTATAATTATAATATAAATAATATTATAATAATTATAATAAAATAATAGTTGCTAACAGTTTGATCTCTATTACTTGAGACCTGGTGTACACAAAAAAAAAACTCTACACTCTAACAAAAATCGATGGGTATTTACAGCAATTATTGCTGGCAACAGATTTCCTTCATTTAATATAATTTTATTTCAGAGAGCAAAATTCAAAACTTTTTACGCTAGAAATGCGTAATAACTTTCTATTAAACTTATTGCTTTCGCACTCTCGTTAAATACGAGTATTTAACACCCTCCCCTCCCCGCTTCCCTTCCCCCTACCCCCTTAAATGTCTCTTCTCTCTTGTCTTTGCTAATAAAAAAACGCTACAAATGCGTGAAGTCTCTCACACGCATCTCTTTTCAACTCTCTGTTTCAAAGTTATGCTGCATATGCATATGCTGAGCTTTTTTTTATGCTTGATTTTTTTTTTGGCTATAATTGGAGAATGAAAATGAAATAAAATTAAACAGAAGTCTTAATGAATTGTTGCGATTTGTGCCGTTTAAATAACATTTACAAGTAGAATATTTTATATATAAAATATAAACACATTTAAATTGAAGTTAGAACATTTAAATATATAATTTTATTATTAACTTAAGTTCAATTAAAGTAGGTTAAAAGCACTAACAAAAAAAAAAAAAACAATTATGTAATAATCTTAAATATTATAAGTATATTGTTAACATATATATATTGTTTTGTTATTTAAAAAAGATACTTGAAAGATTATTTATTAATATTTACTCAACTTTGTACGCACATAAACTACACTTAAACATTTTAGTTTTATTTATAAATATTTTTTTCTAAACACTAATTTAATTTATTTTATATATTTTATAAATATTATATAATTAAAATAACTCATTCAGTTACTAGTCCATGCGTTGCTCACATCAAACTGATGACAATTATGTATCTGTTAAAAAATACGCCTAAAATCATCGTTGAGAGAACATAACACCCGCTCCAATAGCGTAAAATATCGCTACTGAAGCGTTTTTGGAACTCTTTGAGTGACAACACGCTGGAATAGCGTGAAAAATAAAGAAAATATACCTATTTTGAAAAAAATACGCTGAATTTTTAACAGAATTGAAAAAAACCACTGCATAGCGTTTTATTTTTTCAAAATCGCCAATAAATGCCGTGAAATATCACAACATTTATTGTAGTGACTTTTCAATAAGTTTTTAGAGTGTACTCAATGTAAATAAGTGTAACGTGATAAGTTTTTCCCGTAGACGCCAACTTATAAGTCACAACTACTGCCTTAACAATATCGAACTTAACAGAGTCAATTATTTAGTTGATCTTGGAGTGATCTTGGACAACAAACTGCGCTTTAATCTACACTATGATAAGATGGTATCCAGGGCCAGTAAACCGTTCGGTTTCATTAAAAGACGAGCATTTGAATTCAAGAATGTTTGGGTCACTACATCCCTGTACTGTGCGCTATTGCGCCAAATACTCGAATATGGCTGCATTATTTGGAATCCAGCTTTTGAATCCAATTGTGATAGAATAGAATCCATTCAAAAGAAATTCTAACGATTCGCTTTGAGAGAAACTTATAACCCCCGCGATTATTGTAGCCTTCCACCGTATGAACACAGACTCAGCCTATTAAATTTGATGCCACTATCAATAAGAAGAACGGTATTGGATTCATGCTTTACCTTCGATGTTCTGAACGGTGTAACTAACTGCGAATACACCTCTAACAAGATTATTCACAATGACCCTATAAGACGTACAAGGTATACTCGGCTGGAATATCAGCATCATACTGCATATGCAAGTAATGAACCCATCAGCCGTTTATTTTTTAATTATTTTAATAAACATTATTTAATAATATATTCGAACATTACTCAACTTCCATGTCCAAATCCTCATTCGTGAGATCTATATCTAAGTTTCTCTCTCTCTTCCTGACCAACCCAGCTTTTTATCTTTTTTATTTTCTTCTCCTCTTTCTAGTATGTATGTACCTTATATGAACTCTTACTTTTAATTCTCTTTCTGCCTTTCCTTTTTGACGTGTTCGTTAAATCATGTCATTTAGGCTAATAAATTAAAATAAATAACATTAAGTTAGAATAAGTAACTTGCCTTCTTTGGCCAATAATAAATACATAAATAAATAAATAAAATTATTTATTTGACTTTTTTGCAATGCAGATCCACACACATCAACCTCTGTAACACGATTGAGCAAATGACTCCCAAGGCCAACACGCAAATAAAAACATGATAACGGTAATATATTACTTGCCTAAATAAAAAAAATTTTCAAGCCGGCCACATGTAAAAATAACAAAAATGAAACTCTTAGAAAACAATGTTTATTTTCTTCCACACTGTACACTGTTACACACTGTATATTAACGTACCTGTAGCGACCTCTAACTATAATGATAATTTGATTTAAATAATTGCTGTTTGAAAGAAGTGCTGTTTTTCCAAAAAAAATCTCAATTACATTTTTTCAGCTCAAATCTTCTAAAAAAACTGGTCCGCACTCCGATTGTAATTTTTTTTTTTTTCACAATGGGTTATCAAACATGAAAATCGGACTTAATTAGCAGAGTTGTGATTTTTTTTACTTTTAGAAAATTCTCATTTTTTCTTGTTGTATTAATAAAAATCGAAAAAAATTCAAATTTAAAAAAAACAGTCAAATATCATGGAAATATTTTCTAAAACTGTACCTAATACAGATGCAATTAGGTAATACGTACGATGGTGCGATTATATTTAATAATTTGATCGTTACGAAATTTTTTGCTATAAGTATGTTATGCTTTTTTGGAAATTTCGAGTTTGAGTATTTTTATTAAAAAAATTTTTAAAAACCCAAAATTACAAATTCTAAAAAAATAATCCAGAAATGAACTAAGAATAGGTTTTAGCTATTTTTTGCAAAAATTTAAAAAAAAAACAAAAAATTGGATAAAAAAGTTATAGTGGACTTCTTTTTCCAAAAACTCTGGTTATTGAAGTCCGATTTTTTTTTTAATAACTCATTGTAAAAATCGAAAATAACTCATTTCGGCAGGGTACCGAAGCTAAAATTTGAATTTCATCGCGATAGCTTTAAAGTTACGGCTGTAATCGTGTCGGCAGACGGGCAGACGGACAGAAATCCGCTAGGTGCTTATAGAGCACCTCTGCTGTTAAGGCTTAATTCCTCTGGGTCCATAGACGTTGGAGTTATAGTTCATGAATGAACATATAGTATTAAAAAATTCACATCCTTTTTTGAAATACTCTTCACAGACCTGTATTATACAAGTGACACCTAGAAAAGCAACCACGTACTAGATGTCACATTCATAAACACAATAGCATTACCCTGTGCCCTATTCTGTAAAAGCAGTACGCAATAAGAATTCCATACTGCCCTTAATAGTACCAGTTTGGCTACCGGTAGATGGCGTACCTTCAATGCCATCTACTGGTCAAGACGAGACCTATCTAATCTCTTGCATACTAAGCAGGTATGCCAGCCCGGTCGTACTACTGCCGGTCAATTTAGACCTGTGCAAGCGATGTGCACAAACCACAGCCAGCACGAGTCTCCCCGAAGGGCCAACTCATGATAGTCACCTGGGCAACTCGGTCCCGCCGAATGGGGGTCCACAACATCCCGGCAAATGAGACAAACAATTCTTATATATACATATAAATAGAATTTTCGTAATTGACTGTGCACATAGCACTATTTAATATTTGGCTGACACTTCAATTTAATGCATGGATCCCTTAACATACCTTAAACGAAGTGCCTACGATTTTTGACCAGCTGACTCGCAAGAAGGTTCACACTATGCCCACGCCATTCTGTAGTAATGATGCCCCTTGTCTTCTTGATTACTTTATTGTCTCCGATAGCATATCCGTCTTACTGTTTGATCAAATTTACTTTCTCTCTGATCATGATCTAATTTTTAGTACTTTTGACATCACACTAACTCGAAGGACTATATCCAAAACAATATCCTACCCGGATTTTAGATCCATTGATGTTCAGGCCTTGAATTATGATGCATGCCTCACCTGCTGAAACGAAATCTGGTTCCGCGCGAGTGTTGATGAAAAAGTAGCTTCCTTTTCAAATAAACTTAACAACCTCTATGCAAGACATGTTCCTACTAGGACTGTTGTTATTAAAAATGTTTCATGTCCCTGGTATACTTTAGGTGTCCAAAACTCTATCAAAAGACGAAATAAACTGCACAGGTTCTGGAAGAATAATCCTACGCCGGAAAAATTGGAAAACTATAGGGCGGCACGGAATGCCTCAGTTTTAATCGCTAGGCAATCCAAAAAAAGGTATTGCTCTAATAAATTGAAAGCATCGCTACCATCAAAGGTACTTTGGAGAAATTTAAAAAATTTTGGCATTGCAAACAAACCAGTATCTGAGTGTTTTCTTGACCCTGATGTACTAAATGACTATTTCTTAAATAATAACCAGAGTGTTGGTAGTTCTGAGGAATTATCATATACCTTTGTGCAACCAAACTTTCAGTTCTCCACTGTCAGCGAATATGAGTTCTGTAAACGACTTATGAATGTAAAGTCTAATGCCATTGGGGAAGATGGAGTTTCGATTAAGTTTATCAATCTAATTCTAACTTCTGAGTTAGTCCACTTACGCACATTATAAACCATTGTATCCCAACGTCATCTTTTCCTCAGCTCTGGAAAATAGCAAAAGTATTACCTGTTGCAAAAAAAACAACTGCGTGTGAACCTACTGATTTTAGACCAATTAGTATTTTGTCGTCTCTATCAAAGGTCTTCCAAGCAATTATGACCGGTCAGTTTTCTGATTTTTTAACTACTAATAGCCTATTATCTACACTGCAATCTGGCTTCCGTTGTGGACATAGTTGCTCAACTGCTACCCTTAAAGTTATAGATGATATCCGAACACCTTATGATGAAGGCTTAATTACACTGCTCTGCATGCTGGATTTTTCCAAAGCGTTTGACTCAGTAAATCACTCCTTACTCTGTCAAAAACTTGGGCGCAGGTATGGATTTTGTAATAACGCCGTAGATCTCTTAAGGTGCTTTTTGTCAAACAGAGTACAGAAAGTTTGTGTTGGCGATAGATGTTCTCAACTGAAGCCGGTATGTAGTGGAGTGCCACAAGGTTCCGTTCTTGGCCCTTTACTATTTTCAATCTTTATCAATGATGTTTTTTCATCTGTAAATACGCCACTATGCATGCTTTTGCTGATGATGTGCAATTATACCTTTCTCGCAGGACTGGTCTCATGGAGGACTTAAGTTGCAGGCTAAATGAAGACTTAAATGGTATAAGTGAATGTTCCATTCAAAATTGTCTGAAATTAAACGCACTAAAGTCTTATATACTGCCTATTAGCAAAAACAAAATTTTCTTTGATGATATTCCTGACCTGTTTATAGGAGACAAGAAACTTAAATTAGTAGACAAGGTAAAAAGCCTGGGTATCACATTAACTCGACCTTAACTAGCATGGATCACATAAATAGCATAGTACGTACCATCTACTTTACTCTGCGAAACCTTAAAATGACAGCTGAGTTTACTCCTGTGGAAACCAGGCGCAAGCTTGTGTTGCAACTTATAATTCCTATTATTACGTATTCTGAGCTCATCTACAGCAGGCTAGATTCACGATCTGAACACAAACTGCAAGTTGCATTTAATCATGCTACTAGGTATGTCTATAACCTTCCAAGATTTGATCACATTACTCAATTCAAGAAAAGTATTCTTGGTTGTGACATCATTAGTTACCTCAATGGCCGTAATTGCATCTTTTTGCATAAACTTATTCATTCCAAAACTCCTCGGTATCTTTTTGAAAAACTACACTTTTGCCAGTCGACCAGAAGTAATATTATTATAGTGTCTAACTGGAACTACCTGAACTAAACCAGGCTTTTCTTCGTTAATGCCGTCAGATTGTGGAATAGTTTACTCAGCGTAATTAAATGTATGGCTAGCAAAGGTGGTTTTAGGCAAGCGGTTTTGAATCACTTTTCTTAAAAAAATAGTATGTTTTTTTTTTCTTTTCTTTTTTGTTAAGAAACCAGATCTCTACTCTCAAAACCCTATTTCCCTTTTTATTTCTTTTCCTTTTCTTCTTTTCTCTTTTAATTATTAATGTATTACTTATACCTCAAAAATGTGTGTTAATCTATTTAATCTTTTCCTCTAATTCAATTAAATGTATTATTTATAATTAATTATGATTACTTAAGTATTCTTTAATTTAAATTATAATATTTAATTCATATACCAAAATTCTACTCATTGTGTATGCTACTGCCTTTGTACAGCAAAAGAATTTATTCTTATTGTACTAATATTTTAAATTAAATTAAATAAAATAAATTAATAAATATAATAAACAAATATTTATTTTGCGCATTTTTCCCTCATTTTCGTTCTCCACAACAAATCAAATAAAATTAAAATAAAATACACAATCAACAGCTGTCAAACCGAATTACGATTGCTTCGTGAGAACAGGGTAATTCACATTCGTAATTCATAGGCCGAATTACTTAATTCAGACTGCCGTGTGAACATGCTATTACGCAGTACGCGTTGGGGTATAAATATGTTCCATACAGCTAAGGGTCACTACAATGCATATATATAACATACATACAATTTTTTACAATTCCCGAAATATTTTCTTATACGAAGACTTGAACATATATAGTCTAGGCTAGAGCCAATAAACTGATTCTTAACTCTTTAAAATCATATATTTGGCCGATTTTTAAAGCTCGTTACGATGTTTGTGATATACCGTAATAGATATTGAGCTGAATTTTGTTGAACATGTTAAAAAAATCGGTTATCTATCTTGTGAAGATCATATAAATTCGGTTGTGTGTAAAAAATACTTTGTCCTACGGAACTTCAGGTGCACTGAATAATGTGTACCTATAGATACTAAAAGAAAGTTAGTTATCCAGCTTATAGTGCCAATCATTTCGTAAGGGCAAAATAAACTACACAGTCTGCGCAAACAAGACTTTTTTCTTGTCGTAGCGACGACCATACACTACACAGACTTCATTAACGACATAGATAAAAGTTCTATGAATTGAACAAAATTTTTTTTTTAGCTGTTGTTTTTATTTACTTTTCTTTGAAACACGTCTTCACTCAAGAAAATTTTTGTGATTATGACAAGTCTGTGTGAATTTCAACTTACACTATAAAGACGGTCTGCGCAAACACAACCAAAAATCAAAATATTTTAATTTTTGCGCAGACCAAAAAGCAGCCAAATACACTGTTCGACCTTGTTTGCGTGCTTGCGCAGAGTAGTCTATTTGGCACTTTACTCGGACATTGTGTACAATAAACTCGATTCAATATAAAAACTAAAGTTGCAACTTGCATTAAATAATGCTGTCAGATATGTATTTGGTCTAATTAAGTTTGACCGCACTAGTCAATTAAGGAGGTATTCCTGGTTGGCAAAAATGTTTGTGCAATTTTTTTTTGCATATTTTTATAGCTTGGATATTTTTTGAAATTCGAAATAATTTAGCAGATATGGCCTTTTTTGTCCAGCAATGTTTTCGCCAAAATGCGATTTGTTTAATTTGGCTACTTTTTGAATGCAACGGTTTGAAGCAACCACCGAATATCGTTCAACGCGTTCTATAGTAGGTAATGACTTGTTTGTATATGCATTTTAAAAACAAATGAATACACATTTTAGAGATTAGGTATTCGTATGTTGGCAGCGTTTAGTTCACTTTGAATTGAGTTATAAGCCGGACGCACGCGCGAGTTACATTACCACCAACGACGATAAGTAACATTGGCACCACCTAAGCCATTGAGACAACAACAACTAAGACAACAGCAACAACAACAACAACAACAACTGCAGCATTAACTAGTATTACTGAAGTTACAACAACAACAAACTACTAAAATTTGACGCAGAACCTATCCCATTGATTTCCACTTCAACCACTTAAGCTACAACAACAACAATAATAAAAACTCACTATAAGCAATAATCGCATTTCTGTAATAAATTAGTTCAGTTGTTTATTTAGGTTACATTACATTTCTTTTGTATGTCACAAAAGAAAAGACATAAAATTATTTTAAGTTATTCTCAGTATCTCTTTGATAATCCGCAACGTTTAACTATGTGTTTAAAATATTGTTGCACCCATTAAAACTAGGTGACACTTAAAATTATCAACATACATTTTTGGAATGTATGTCATAAGCAAACATATGTAGTATTAAAATATATAAAAATTATTCATAGATAGCATTTTTGAAACCTATGTCATAAACACATATGTATTCATATTTAAAATTTCTTTAGAATGTATACATACATTACAGTAAAATTTGTGAAAGTTATAAAGTAAGAGAAAAATTTTAATAAAGGTAGATCAGTTTTGGCTTTCAAAAAAAAAAGTTGTGTTGTCTGTTTTTCCTCAAACTTAACTGGCGCAGTCGAAAGTTCTCGCGAACGGTTCTGTGTAAAGTGTTATAAAATAAGACCGGCGGTTTCCCGAGTTTTAAGAAATAACAATAAGATCATCGAAGGATCATCGATCGTCTAGCACCAAGGGTACATTGGAGCAGCACAAACTGGAGGATTGCAGTCCTTAATCGCGGAGAGAATCTATACTCAAGAGGAAAAACAGGCATGACAGTAAAACTGATACTCGTAGGATTAATGTAAGTCAAGTATTGCAATTGTTTCACTGTTATAAATGCATAGGAAAATAAAACAGTTTTTCCCGTATACTAAACCAAGAAGAACAGCAAGCTTAGGATCAATTTCTGAAAATTTAGAAGTAGTAGATTTTGATCAAATTAAATTAAGTGAAAGTGTGTCAAGTGTTTTCGAAAACTCAAATCAAAGTTTTAGTGTTCAAATGGCAAATCCATCGGCAGGTGATATTCTTAACTCATTGCGAATTCCTGATGTAATCAAAGATCTGCCTCGTTATGACGGCAATCTAAGATTGCTTCACGAGTTCATAATTAATGTAGAAGAGATCCTCACACATATTTTGCATCTAGACGGGTCTCCCCAATCAACAATCTTGTTGAGAGCCATTCGCAACAAAATTGAAGGCCCGGCCAACGAAGTACTAAATATGTATGGCACGGCCTTGAATTGGGACGAAATAAAAAATAATTTAATTTTGCACTATTCCTATAAAAGGACGGAAACAACCTTGATAAGAGACTTACACTCGCTAAGACAAAAAAACCAAAATGTAGAAGAATTTTATAGCAGTATTATTGAAATACAAGCAACACTTATTAATAACATTCTTATTCACGAAGTTAACAATAACGTTATAACTGCAAAGAAATTACTTTTTGGGGAAATGTGCCTAAGCACCTACCTTACAGGTTTGAGAGAACCATTGGGGTCGGTCATAAGAGCCATGAGGCCAGAGTCACTCCCAATAGCATTAGCATATAGCATTAAAGAACAAAATATTTACTATAACAAATCTACTTTTTATACTAATTATAAGCCAAATTTCAAACCCCTTTATAATCAGAACAGGTCTTTTAGAAACGACAATTTTGCACGACCAAACTACAATACGCAAAACCAACTTAGAAATACGCTACAACCAAGTACTCAGAATCACTTTAATAAAAGGAATTTTGGTCAGCCCCAAAACCAAAATAGGAATTTTCCAAATCAAAATCCTTTTAATAGTAGACACCTTGGTCAACACCAAAGCCAAAATAGATTTTTCACACAAAATTTCAACACTGGCAACCAACACGTACACAGACAACCTCCTCCAGAGCCTATGGACATTAGTTCTGGAAACTCACGTTTTACACAAAGGACGAACAGAACCAATTTTGCAAATACAAGAGAAATGCACAATATAAACTCAGCAACGGAGAACGAACGACAACCCACAATTCAAATGGACCCAACCTATCAACAACATATGAACCAACAGTACGAAGGATATGGATTTTATAAAGATCCAAAAGAAAACTGTAATGATGATGAAAATTTTCAATATTGCGCTTCGAACGAGGAACTGGATACCTAGATATCAACAAACACGGATTTACCCTTCCGTACATTAACATTTCGTCACCTTTCGGACGTCCTCTAAAATTTCTGATTGACACTGGAGCGTCCTCTTCATTTATAAATCCCGAATTTATAAATAATGCTAACACAGTTATTTGCAAACCAGTCACAATAACAACTATTTTAAATAAACATGAGATAAACAAGCAAACTACATTGCCCACCTTTATTGAATTTAACGAGACAGGGCAGCTAACATTTTTACTATTTAAATTCCACGGATACTTTGACGGACTGTTAGGACTAGACATTTTAACAAAATTAGGAGCCAAGATTGACTTTAACACAAATAAGCTAATTACAAACAATTCTGTTATTAATTTAAAATTCAAACCAAATTTCTCCTCAGGAAAACACCTTATTCCACCCAATTCGAAACAGGTTATAAAAATTCCTACAGACATAAAGGACGGCGACGTATATATCAAAACAATACAAATCGAACCACAACTATTCATCTCCGAAGGCATTTATAAGACTAAAAACTGGTTTAGTGTGGTTGAAATTGTCAACAACAGCAGTTCACATAAAACTCTCTTGTTAGAACAGCCACTCAAAGTAGAACACTACAATACTGAACATTTTGTTGAAGTAAATAACTTTAGCATCGAATGTAACACGCATAGAATTGAAGGTGACAGCTGAACTTATCCGATCTTCCCATCTCAACACAGAAGAAAAGAAATTACTGTTTAAATTTTGTAGAGCGTACGATGACGTATTCTTTAAAGAAGGACAAGACCTCAGTTTTTCTAACACAATTAAACACACAATCGACACTACAGACGACGTACCAATCTACACCAAATCGTATAGGTACCCATACATCTTGTTTGGCAATCTAACGAATAAATAACTGCGAAATACATGCACGTTAGTACAAATGATAAGAAAAGGAAAGCAAATAATGACCGCGTATGACAGAAAGGGTAGCAATGAGAGATAAGACTGTAAGAACCTCAATTTGCTTTTATGCAAGTATCTTTGGCGTATTATACAATTTTGGCATGCCTAAGTTGACCAAAAACTTATGAAATTTATACAAGTTTCTTAGACTTCATACAAAAATTGTTACCCAAGTCATTTTAGGTATATTCTACAATTTGGCATGCCTAAGTTAACAAAAAACTTATGAAATTTACACAAATTTATTAGGCTTTATACAAATAATAGTTAATAGTTACAAGTAAGTCGTTTTATGCAATACGACATAAATATTTTTCTGTGTGTAGCAACGCACACCCGGTTTAAACTAGTATTCTGTATATCGTCGTCCCTTCCATGCCAAAAACGCCAATGTGATATAAAATGGGTTTTGAGTTTTTAATTGCTCCTGATGCATTTTAATGTGAAGAATATTCCCTTAAAACAAGAAAATCCAATTTGATTCAAAAAGGTCATAAAATTCGATGCTGAAACCACTATGTGTTTTTTAATTCTTTTTTTTTCATACCAAAAACGCCTATGTACACATTTTTTCACATTAAAAATTCCCAAAATTATTAAACAAACTTTTTTTAAAATTTCTCTTTTGAGGATACGCTTAGCATAATTTTTCCCAGCAAAGGTGATGAAAATAAGTGGTCTTCCTCTTTTGTAGCGGCTAATAATTTACGTTTCTACCAAAAATTACCCATTCTCAAGATTTTAAAAATTCCCTAAATTCTAAAGAGAGACAAACACTATATGCAAATTTATTAGAATATATTGAGCTTACTCTTCCTCAAAAATAGAAAAAATAATCACTTATATACTTCATATGTAGCAGTTACAAGCACCCTTTTTATAAAAAAATGTGCACATAGGCGTCTTTGGCATGAAGAAAATGAACAATTCTAAAAAGTTTGTGCATGCGGCTCTGTAAAAACTTAGGTAATAAAGATAATTGCAAAATTCTTCTTGCAGTTTGCTTGTCAAAGCAATGCCAATGTCCTGAATTAATAAATTCAGAAATTGGATTTCTCATCTGGGAGTTATACGAAAAAAACTGAATGCACTAACAGAAAAACGAACATTTTGGGATTTTGAGAAAACAAAATTAACATATTGCTCTCTCCTTGCCTCAATGATTTCATCAGTATTTTAAGCAATACATTAGGCAGTGATTCTTAACCGGTGGTGCTTGCACCGGTGCAAAGTTATAATTTTAAAAATTCACGTGAAGATATTAAAACCAAAAATTTAAATTTAGAATGCATTTTAGTAACTGAGTTATAAAAAAAAACAACACAGTTTCGATAGTATTGTAAGTGTGGACGTAGAATTTTTGTTTGATATATTTGTTGATGATTTTGTTTTTCTTGTTCATTTTTATGTTGGTAATAAATAAATATAGTTCAATCTTTTGTTTAAAAAATGAAAATATTTATTTTTGAATAATATGAGTTTATTATTTTTCCTGCAGTAAAGAACTTATATAATACATATTTTAAATTTAGTTGAAAATTTAAATTTTAACAAACAAAATATATTTTTAATATGTAATATATAAAATTAGTTCAATAAACAATTTGAATTTATTCAGATTTTTTTTAAAATAAAATAAGTTTTTAATAGCAGAACTACCTTGCCAGCCTCCAGCCTCCGTATATGTAAACCTACATAGTAGTCATATAATTTTATATATTTTTATGTATTATTCATTGTATTAATCTTGCTGAAGATTGACAAAATCAATAACAAACTACAAAAACGAAAGAAATATATGTATGCAAATATTTCATTGTGGCGGCCGTGGCGTAGTGGGTAGAGTGTGTGACTCTTACGCCAGAGAACCCAGGTTCGACTCCTCCATCTGACACAGAAAGTTTTTTCAATTGAATTAATTTTTCTGTTCGGCCGTCACCTCTCGCAGACAATGGCAAACCTCAGAGAGTAAAAACTGCCATGAAAAACTTCTTGAGAACATAAGACGTTCGGAGTCGGCGTAAAACATGTAGGTCCAGTTCTCGATCATTTGTGTGCAAACATTTCACATCACACACTACACAATTGATCATAAGAAGCTCGGTCAAAGTCCCTTCAAGGGCTGAAACGGCCATTTCCTTTTTTTTTTTTTTTTTTTTTTTAAATATTTCATACATACGTATTAATTACAACACGCATGCAGTTACTGAACAATATTCGTAAAACGATTCTTGATTTATATAATGGGTTATATGTTGTAGCGTTGCGTTTTTTAAATACCAAATATAAACTAAACATATCATATCATCATATCATAACATATCATAGCAACATCTGATTTTCTCAGGCATCAGGCGGACAAAGCGAAGCTACACTAACTGATTGGAGTCTGCCAGCAGACTGAAAGCTTCTTAGCGGCGCAAGCATTTATATACGTATGCATTGCTCGTAAAACTCTGAGAAATTCATAAAACGATTCTATTCAACAAACAACACGATGTTGCGTTCGAGATTTCGGCACGAACTAAAGCAACAATCATACGAACTCAGCAGCAACTGAATCATCAATGCATTTTTTCTCATACAAAAATGTGAATTTTTCTTCTTTTCTTTGCTATATTTTGTGGCTTAATTAAAGATGTGACAAAATATAAGGTTAGCTATTCATTTTATGAACAAAATAACTGATATTTTGGCATACATTTTTTTTTGTACGATGAATATTAAAGGCTGTATAAGGCCCTAAAGTGTCCCCCAAAACAAGTTGCATGGCCTTGAAAAAATTTGTGAAAATACCCCCATACGCGTTGTAAGACGTAATTCTTTGTCAAAACTGACTTTCAGGTTTTTATAACTCAGCCCAGCAACCCAATTTTCCTAAATATATTTTGGCAACCTTGAAATTCCAAAATTTTGTGAAAGAAAACCAAATGTAAATTTTGAAGAATTATTGAAGCCATTTCAAATGAGAAATCTTCGTTTTTTGATTTTTATGTTTTTTTTCTGTGTTCGATATGCCAGAAAAGGGCACTTTAAGGATTTTTGAAAACAAGTCAAGTTTCAACAGCAATAACTTTTCGATACGATTTTTGGTTTTTTAAAATTTTTGCACAAAATGGCTCATAACTATTCTTAATTTTGTTCTGTTTTGATTTTGTCAAAAGTTGTATTTTTGAGTTTTTAGGAATTTTTTTCATAAAAGTACTTAAACTCGAAATTTCCAAAAAGGCATGCTTCTAACAAAAAATTTCGTAACGATGAAATTATTAAACGTAATCACACCATTTTTTTGTATCTGTATAAGGCTTAGTTTTAAAAAGTATTTCCATGTCATTTCACTGATTTTTTTAAAATTTGGGTTTTTGCGATTTTTCCAATACAACTTCAAATATGTTTCTAAATATTTCTATATGTCGTCATTGGGGCATGGTTTGGCACGCTCTGATCGTCATGAAAACGAAGGACGCTGATTTAGCCATCAAATGGCATACTTTAGCCGCTACCCGCAATCAAAATTCCGAAAAAAATGTTTACACCAGGTCTTTCCGATCAGCCCGAAAGTATGCACAGAATTTCTTTTTTTATAAATACTTATCAGGGACATGCTTGCCTTTTATATATGTGCATACTTTGAGGCTGAACATTTTTTAGAACAGTATGTTCGCACAGTGCACTTTTTTGACCAGTTCTCTATCCAAAAATCTTTAAATTTTATACGGATGCAGATTTTTCAAAACAGTTTCTTGTATTGTAAAAAAAATTTATGTAGGTGCTTTATTATGAAGTAATGAATATAAAAAATTTTGTGTTTCCTTTAATGGTTATTCAAGCATGGAAAATAAGCGTATTTTTTCTCCCATTTTGTGTGACGTAAAATTTAAAAAAGAATTAAAAATCTTTTACCCTTTTTATCAACACTAAAAAAAAAATAGATTAATAAAAAACAATTTTGATTCCATTTGTTTTTAGTTTTCAACTAATAAATTTTAAATGACTTCATTTTCACCGACACTTTGTTTCACCTCCTTATATCGTAATGACGTTATAAGTGGGTCCGGTGATATTATGGGGATTGTCATTAAGTCTGTGATTTGATTTTCTTTATAAGTTTTTCTTGTATGGCTTAGCCTAAAATTATTATAGTCTTTGTTTCTGGATTCTTGTGTCTCTTCTGATAGCTCACCAATTGGGAAGAAATGGTATTAATTATTTCTTTCCCATGGCAAAATACCTTATGGAGAGTTGATGTAAAAACTCTGCAACTACCATATAAATGTTTATACAAATTTTGGGTCTCTAAAGCGAATTTTCCAAATTTTTCAGCATCGATCAGCTGGCGAGAATTTATTGCATATAAAATTTTTTTAAAACTGCAAAAGCTCTGCATTAATTTTAGTTATTGCTGCTGTTGTTTCAATATGTAGTCTTGCCGTCATTGATATTTTCGAAGCCTTGCTTAGGAAAGTCAACACGTAAGCCAGTATTTTCTCGAAACTCGTGTTGAATTTTTTTTTTTTTTTCTCACGCTATAAATAAGCTCGTTTCAAATAATTCCTTTTTCATTTGCATCCTTATTTTCAAATTCAGAGTAATTTTGTTTAAATTCTTGAAATTGAATTTCATATGCTATCTTGAAACAATGCTCCATGAGTTTCTCCATGATATTCTTGCAAGTAGAGGTGAAAGTCCCATTTCATACATATCTTCAATATCTTCTCAAACCAAATTATCGATTCCCAATTTGTGTTGGGAACTCAGTTGAATCTGAGCTCACTATTAGTATTAGAGGTATCATTGAAATCATAATCATTAAGGAATCACATTGATCCTTACCTTAATTTAAATTTTTATTATTTTCATCAAAAGAATTAAAATAAAAGCTAAATCTAAACGAAAAAGTCTATTAAATATTTATTCAAAACTCGCCAATAAAATAACAATATTTATTGGATTTAAGTATTGGTTTATTTCTTTTATTTATAATTTATTTATATTTTTCCTAGCTTTTTCGTCTGAATTAACTAAACCTTACAATATTTTACCTATTCAGTGTTTGTATTGACTATGTCCGGAAGGCCCATCGCAGCCCCATTTAGAGAATAAAGTTAAATCATATTTTCCTTCGGAATTAATTAAATCTAAAATTCGTTTGGTAGTGGTCCAAAATGCATTGCAAGGGAATTTTTGCTGATATATTATCCATTATTATATTTTCAGAACGCAAGATTGTTTTCTGCCTTTCAAATCTTCAAGAGTAGGGAGCCCATGAAAATGTTTCTTAATTAAATACGATCTCAATAATTTTATACTGCCGGTACGTCAATCCGAGGTCCAGATATAATGCGATTGATTCTTTTACAGTGTATTCTTGGCATTTCATATCAGATGCTGCAACGATTTCTTTCATTTGTGCCAACTTTTCGAAGTCATCAGTGAATAAAACTTCAAGCGCATGTAATTTATTAAACTGTCGTTGACTTTGTAAGTGATGTTTAAGGATGTCAAATGCTTGATCTTAGCTTATATCTTCAGCGTGATGATATACTTTTTGTGTTTAGTAGAATCTGTTGATTCCTCATAAGATTTTTGTGGGCGTCCTTGCCTTAAGCTGGATATAGATTTTCGACTTCAGTAGATTATGGTGAACTGGTTTTTTTTAGTTAAATTGATATTTGATTTATACCATAAGCTGTTTTCATAGTTTTTAAAATAATTTTTCCTTGCCAAATCCAAATTCCAAATTCTTTTATATGATTTATAAGAGTTGTTTACTTTTTCACTATCAATAAACTCATAATCGACATCAACATTTAACTTGATGCAAATTTTCTCACACAATAAACAAAAGAATATTTTATTCAGATTTTTTTTTTTGCTTCATGAATTTCTTGAATTTCTATGCAAAAATTGCAAAAATCTTTGATATTTATAAAATACTAGCTGAATACCCGGTTTAACTCGGGAGTTGATATAAAAAATGTTCGATTTCATTCGTCGATTTGAAAAAACTTTTCACAAACTTTAGAAGGAATTTTGTGTGCACCTTTCACACTTTCATTCTTTCAAACCGGTTACTTTGGTGAAATAAGCTTCAACATCTGAAAATTATGAGAAAAATTTAGGGAAATCATTATTTGTGTGTGCCGGCCGATCGCTTGCAAAAATATATTTTCAAGTTTTATATTGTATTCGGTAGATTGCACATTATTGAAAAAAATCAGAGCAAAAAGGAATTTTTGGCACTTCGCGAGGAAACTGGACAAAAATTAAATAAGCATTGAAAAAAAAAAAATTCAAACGTCAAAACAACGCCAACTTACAACGCAACTGACTTGCGCATGTGTTGATGAGTACTGAAATACCACAGCATTCAGCACCAGCTGTCCTGATTTGAGAAAAAAGAAAGTTGAATATAAATACAATTACATAATACATAAGAAGAAAAAATAATATTTACCACCCTTCGCGCTTTGCTACGCCATACTGTATTTTGTAGTACAGCGCCCTCTGTGATTCAAGATATAGCAAAATAAATAGCGCTAAAACACTCACCGCACCCGAAAATCACTTATAAAAATCATACTTATCGGTTGAGTTGTTTTGAGTTTTTTGCGGTATTTGTACAACAGCGCCCTCTAGTTTTCGAGATAGAATAAAAAAATAACGCCCTTTCCATACTCAATATCAAATCCTATATATCCGATACACAAATTTTACCTAAATCGGATGAGCGGTTTTTGAGTGTTTCAGGATTTCTTAAGTGATGTGTACTACAGCGCCATCTGGTGTTTAAGATAGCGCAGTTAAAAAGTCCAAGGTACCCACCGTATCCGAAAACTCCTATGAAGAATTGTTCACGCAAATCGGATGTACAGCTAGGAGTTTTTCGAGATTTTTAAAACATTTGTACTGCAGTGCCCTCTGGTGTTCAATGTAGAACAAAATAGAAAAGTCATAAAAACTACCGCACCCTAAAACCAATAAATACAAATTGTCATGTAAATCGGATGAATGGTTTCGGAGACAAACTATAATAACAAAATTCGTGGAACCTGATCGCAGCGCCACCTACCGGGTACAATTGTGAATCTGAACCATCCAGGGATCCACTTCAACACACAAAAAAAATTTCATCAAGATCGGTGCAGCCGTTTAGGAACAGTTTAAAAACACACACAAGTACAAATTGTACAACAGCGCCCTCTACTTTTCGGGACAGAGCAAAAGAATAACGCCAAAACAGTTGCCGTACACGAAAATCCTTTACTAAAATTTTTCATCCAAATCGGATGAGCGACTTTCTACTTTTCACGATTTCTTAAGAGATTTGTACTATAGCGCCCACTGGGGTTCGATATAGTACAAAAGAGATGAGTCCAAAAGAGTCACAATATTAGATAACCCATATCTACCAATTTTCATGAAAATCGGATAGACAGCTTAGAAGTTTTTTAAAATATTTGTACACAGCGCCCTCTGATATTCAAGATAGAACAGAATAGATAGGTCATAAAAACTCACCATATCCGAAAACCTCTATACACAAATTTTCATGCAAATCGTATGAACGGTTTTGGAGATAAACTATAAAAACAAAATGCCTTAAACACGATCGCAGTGCCACCTACCGGGTCCAATTGTGCCAAAAAATTTGATCAACATCAGTGCAGCCGTCAAGGAACAGTTTAATAACATACACACGTACAAATTGGACAACAGCGCTCTCTAGTTTCGAGAAAGAGCAAAAAAGATAACACCAAAACCTTTGCCATACTCGAAAAATCACTATTTACAAATTTTCATCCAAATTGGATGAGCAGTTTTGGAGTTTTTCATGATTTCCTAATATTTGTACTAAAGCGCCCTCTGCTTTTCAAGACAGTACAAAAAAGATAAGTCCAAAACACTCATTATATCAGAAACCCCCTAATTTCCAATTTTCATGCAATTCGGATGCATGGCTTAGAAGTTTTTCAAGGTTTTTCAAAATATTTGTACTACAGCGCCCTCTGGTGCTCGAGAGAGAAAAAAGTAGATAAGTCAAAAAAATCTCAGCGTGTCCGAGAACCTCTACATACAAAATTTCATGCAAATCGGATGAACGGTTTTGGACTTTATCGACTTTTTTAAAATATTTGTACTACAGCGCCCTCTGGTGTTCAAGATAGAACAGAGTTTATAAGTTTTATAAGTCCAATATACCAACTTTCATGCTAATCGTATAAGCGGCTTAGGAGTTTTTTGACGTTTTTTAAAATATTTGTACTACAGCACCCTCTGGTGTTCAAGATAGAACAGTGCAGATAAGTCAAAAAAACTCAGCGTGTCCGAGAACTTGTAAATACATATTTTCATGCAAATCAGGTGAACAGTTTTGGAGATAAACTAAAAAAAAGAATGCCTGGAACCCGATCGCAGCGCCCCCTACCGGGTCCAACCTTTTTTACTTGATAAAAAGTAGCCTATATGTTGACCGGGGGATACTAGGAACCTGGAAGCCAAGTTTCATTGAAATCCATCCAGTGGTTTTCGCGTGATGCTTTAACAGACAGACAGTCAGACAGACAGACAGACAGACAGACAGACATACAGACATACAGACATGCAGATAGACAAAAATTTTAAAAATGCTATTTTCGGACTCAGCGTCATTCAAAACGTCCATCGCAAAAATAATTTCAAAAAAATATTTAATGCACAGATTTTCTTTTTCCATATATATACTAGCTGAATACCCGGCTTAACTCGGGAGTTGATATAAATAATTTTCGATTTAATTCGTCGATTTGAAAACACTTTTCACAAACTTTAGAAGGAATTTTGTGTGCATCTTTCAAACCGGTAACTTTGGCGAAATGAGCAAAATGTAGCTTCGACATCTCAAAATTATGAGAAAAAGTTAGGAAAATCGTGATTTGTGTGTGCGTGCCGCCGATCGCTTGCAAAAATATATTTTCAAGTTTCATATTGTATTCGATAAATTGCACATTTTTGAAAAAAATCAGAGCAAAAACGAATTCTTGGTAATTCGCGAGGAAACTGGACAAAAATTAATTAAACACTGAAAATACAAATTGAAATGTCAAAACAACGCGAACTTACGACGCAACTGACTTACACATGTGTTAATACGTACTCAAATACCACAGAATTCGGCATCAGCTGTCCTGATTTGCGAAAAAAGAAAGTGGAATATAAATACACATATACAGGGTTGCCCATATTCGACGGACCCATGTTTTTGTTAAAAAAATCAAAGAAAAAAATAAAAATTTGGCGGTTGGCAATCTTAATCATTTAATTTGTTCTAAGTAGATTTGTTTACATCAATTTTTGAATATGATATCTCTCAAATGGCCGCCTCTGGCGTTGATGGCTTATTGTGCCCTTTTTGCAGCATTTTCCATCGTTTTCGCCAACATTTCGGCCGGAATAGCGGCTATTTCTTCACGAATGTTGTCCTTGAGCTCTTCTACGGTCCTTGGCTTGTTAACGTAAACCTTTGACTTCAAATATCCCCACAAGAAGAAGTCAGGCGGCGTCAAATCGGGCGAACGCGGTGGCCAGTCCAAATCACCACTTTTCGACATCAAACGGCCCGGAAACAAATTCTTCAGAAAATCGATTGTTATGCGACTTGTGTGCGGTGGAGCGCCGTCTTGTTGAAACCAGAACTGCCTCATACGCTTTCGACGAATAATTGGCATCACAAAATTGGTCATCATGTCGCGATAACGCTCCTGGTTGATGGTAACAGCATGGCCATTTTCATTTTGGAAGAAAAACGGCCCAATGACCGTTTTCGCACTAACGCCGCACCAAACTGTGACTTTTTTGTCATGAAGAGGCACTTCTTGAATCTCCTGACGATTTTCAGTGGCGTAAATACGGCAATTTTGCTTATTTACGGTCCCATTCAATGTGCACTTCTCACATTTTTTAATATTTTAAAAGCACGTTGAGTTTTCACAATTGACTTCTTCTGTTGAATGTAAATTTCAACTATTTCAGAGCGCTCGCGTGGCGTGTATTGTTCCATGGTAAAAATCTGCTTGGACTGACGCTTAAAACGCGGTATGTCATTAAGCGATCTGACATCTCTGTCAAAAGTTATGACGTTGCCAGATGGATCCGTCGAATATGGGCAACCCTGTAGAAGAAAAGAAGATATTTATCACCCTTCGCGTTTTGCTACGCCTTAGTATATTTTGTAGTACAGCGCCCTCTGGGGTTCAAGATATAGCAAAATACATAGCACCAAAAGACTCACCGCACCCGAAAACCACTTATAAAAATCATACTTATCGGATCAGTTGTTCTGAGTTTTTTGTGGAATTTGTACAACAGCGCCCTCTGGTTTTCCAGATAGAACAAAAAAATAACGCCAAAGCCCTTTCCATACTCGATAATCAAATCCAATATACAAATTTTTATCTACATCGGATGAGTGTTTTTTTGAGTGTTTCACGATTTCTTAAGTGATTTGAACTAAAACACTATCTGGTGTTTAAGACAGTGCCGAAAAAAGTCCAAGATACCCACCGTATCCGAAAACTCCTATGTACAAATTTTCACGCAAGTCGGATGTACAGCTAGAAGTTTTTCGAGATATTTAAAACATTTGTACTACAGTGCCCTCTGGTGTTCAATATAGAAAAAAAAAGATGTCTTTAAAACTACCGTACCCGAAAGCCCCTAAATACAAATTTTCATGTAAATCGGGTGAATGGTTTCGGAGATAAGCTATAATAACAAAATTCGTGGAACCCAATCGCAGCGCCACCTACCGAGTCCAATTGCGAATCTGAACCATCCAGGGATCCACTCAACCACACACAAATAATGTCATCAAAATCAGTGCAGCCGTTAAGGAACAGTTTTATAACATACACACGTACAAATTGTAAAACAGCGCTCTCTAGTTTCGAGAAAGAACAAAAAAGATAGCACCAGAACCCTTGCCGTACTCGAAAATCGCTATTTACAAATTTTCATCCAAATCGGATGAGCAGTTTTGGGACTTTTCACGATTTCCTAAGATTTGTACTAAAGCGCCCTCTGGTTTCAAGATAGCACAAAAACCGCTCAAGATAGCACCGTATCAGAAAACCCCTATTTTCCAATTTTCATGCAATTCGGATATACGGCTTAGGAGTTTTTCGAGGTTTTTCAAAATATTTGTACTACAGCGCCCACTGGTGTTCGAGAGAGAAAAGAGTAGATAAGTCAAAAAAACTCAGCGTGTCCGAGAACCACTACATACAAAAATTAATGCAAGTCGGATGAACGGTTGTGGACTTTTTCGACTTGTTTAAAATATTTGTACTACAGCGCCCTCTGGTGTTCAAGATAGAACCAAGTCAATAAGTCATAAAAACTCATCGTTTCTGAAAATCCCTATATACCAACTTTCATGCAAATCGTATAAGCGACTTAGGAGTTTTTTGACGTTTTTTAAAATATTTGTACTACAGCGTCCTCTAGTGTTCGAGACAGAACAGAGTAGATAAGTCATGAAAATTCACCGCATCCGAAAACCTCTATAAACCAATTTTCATGTAAATCGGATGCACTTCTTAGAAGTTTTTCGAGGTTTTTCAAAATATTTGTACTAGAGCACCTCTGGTTTTCAAGATAGAACAGTGCAGATAAGTCAAAAACTCAGTGTGTCCGAGACCCTGTACATACATATTTTCATGCAAATCAGATGAACAGTTTTGGAGATAAGCTAAAAAAAAGAATGCCTGAGACCCGATCGCAGCGCCCCTACCCGGTTCAACCTTTTTTCCTTGATAAAAAGCAGCCTATATGTTGACCGGGGATATAAGGAACCTAGATCTCAAGTTTCATTTAAACCCATCTAGTGGTTTTCGCGTGATGCTTTAACAGACAGACAGAAAGACAGACAGACAGACAAAAATTTTAAAAATGCGATTTTCGGACTCAGCATCGTTCAAAATGTTCATCGCTAAAGGAATTTCAAAAAAATATTTCATGAACAGATTTTGTTTTACGATTTTATATATTTATAGATAGATATAGATGGTTAGCATGAGTTTTCCATTTTCAAAGAGAAAATTTTGTAAGGGGTGTATTTTTGGATTTTTCTGAGCCATTCGAATCTTTAAATTCGATTTCCCATCAAACATAAGAATGCACATTGACATTTTTGGTATAAAGGGGACGATATATAAAATCGTTCGGGTTGGTGTCCGTTAAGATCTCAGGAACAGTAACACCAAAGGGCACCAAATTTACCAATTTACAACATGTGTTGTCAAGGCCAATATCTCGAATAATCCCCCTATTACTGTCCAAAAATCTATAAAAACGCTTTATTTCAGACGAATTTGGAGGTATTGGACTAAAATTTTGTAATTTAGATTGAATGGTATGTAAGTGCAAAAATCATTATAATTCCTGATGTTTTGCTGCTTCTCTGCTGAAGCTGTCACTACAAGCGAATAAATTTAAACAACAGGTCGTGTAGCACAGTTTAAATCTGGGCAAGATAATAACTATTTATTTGTTCTCTGTTCTCCTATCGTACACTCTTGCACTGAGCTGAGCTACGCGTTGTTTCAGTTTTTTCTCTGAGTACTTAAAAAACTACATAAATACTCAGGAATCTGCTACAGTGACCACAGACTACTATATACCAGACAGTGCATCACTCACTCAATGCGGAATTAGCAGAAGCTCGGTGATATGGCGATAAGCACATGGCACAGACTACTATATACCAGACAGTGCATCACTCACTCAATGCGGAATTTGCAGAAGCTCGGTGATATGGCGATAAGCACATGGCGAATTGGGACGGACAAGTAAGTGCGAAGCAGCGAATTGATGTTGCTAGCGTTGGCTGCAAATGGTTGATAGAGCACAATATCTCTCTCTCTGTGTATCTGTCAACAATG
Organism: Coremacera marginata; assembly: GCA_914767935.1. Lineage (NCBI taxonomy): Eukaryota > Metazoa > Arthropoda > Insecta > Diptera > Sciomyzidae > Coremacera > Coremacera marginata. The sequence goes on from OU612045.1 coordinate 78,284,706, forward strand.
TTGTCGAGAAGCCTTTTTATATATACTTTTCCTAGGAATTCCAAGCCGACGGCTGGCTTGTTTGTTTACTTTTTTTTTGCTGGTTTTTGTTTTTGTCGTTGGCTTGGTTTTTTTTTGCTGCTTTTTGCTATTTGCTTGGGTGGATTTTGTCGATCGTCAAAAATGATATTTTTACGATTTTGTCTATTTTGAAGTTATAGATATGTAAATCGCTGTAACTTCTTTATTTCTGATTTGATTTAAATCCACCCAAGGACAAAATGTTGGCAAATTGTACCATATTTAAAATGACAAAATTTCTAAATTTTTTATTTTTTTTTTGTACTAAATTTATTCATTTATTTCCTATTTCTTTGTTCTATTTACTATGTTGAAACTATACTATAATAGAAATAAAATAAAAAAAAAAAATAAAAATAAATAAGTATATGCCAGAAAACGGCAGTTTAATGATTTTTGGAAAAAAAGTCAAGTTGCAACAGCTAGGATATCTTCTTTGCATTTTTAAAAATGTTAGTTTTTGGATTTTTGAGAATTTTTTTTGTAAAAGAGAAGCCTTTTTTTATATACTTTTCTTTGGAATTCTAAGCCGACGGCTGATTTCCTTGTTTAGTTTTTTTTTTTGCTGCTGTTTGTTTACTATTTGTTGGGGTGGATTTCGTGGATAGTCAGAAATGGATATTTTTGGCAATATGTGAAGGATAAACTTATAGGAAAATCGCTGTAACTTCTTCATTTCTGATTTGATTTAAATCCACCCAAGGACAAAATTTTAGCAAATTTTACCATCTTTTAGCTGAATAAATTTTTAATTTTTTTACTAAATTTATTCATTCATTTTTTGATCTTTCAATTTTTACCCGCTAAAGAAATGAACAATTTTTGTTGTTCAATAATTTTTTCACCGATTTTTTTTTAAAAAAATCTGGTATTTTCAATTAAAGAAATAATTTTTGGATTTTTACCTGCTAAAGAAATGATGCAAATTTTTCCCATCTTCAAAAATTGTTCCCTTCGATTTCGAACCAATTTCTGATCTATAAAATTTGATCTGCTGAAAATAATACAAACATTTTTCTTCTTCAAATATATCATAAATATAGCATATCATAAATTCAATTGGTCTAGTTGCCAACCAGGGACATATGCAGCTAGACCAACTACCTTTTATTGTTTTGCTGTACTTACTTTGATGTCACTAAAATATACATGTCAACAGTTCGGTTCTGAAACCTTCCAAAAGATAAGAAAAAGATAGAATTTTTGTTTGTAAATTTTATTTTTTTTAAATGAAAGAATTTCCTATTCAAATGGAAAAATTAAATTTTATATTTTGACAATTAATATTTTTTTAAATAATTTTGTTATGTTGAAATTTTTTAATTTCTATTTATATTGGAAACATAAAATTTTATATTTTGACAAATAATTTTTTTCAACTGTGAGTTTATATTTTCGACAGTTTTTTTTTTTATTGCAATTTTTTATTTCTATTGCAATTAAAATGTTTTGAAATAGACAGTTTTCTTATATTGAAAATGTTTTAATTCTTATTTCAAATGAAAAAAAGAAAATTAAATTTTATATTTTTATAGTAGTAGTAATAGTATAGTTTATAGTAGTAGTATAGAAAAAGCAAGTTCTATTTATGGAATCTAATTTTTTTATATTAAACATTTTTTTAACATTTTCATTTCGACATATATGTATAGATTTTTGAAATGTAATATTATACGTTTAACAAGTTTGACGGTTTTAATTTAATTTTTTTGAAACAACTTTTTTTTTTTAACAATTTCAAGAAGCCCAAGAATTTTTAAGAGCGGCCCAATGCTTTAAAAAACGAAAACAAACACAAACACTGTGCACTGCAGGTAAAGATGGTTTATATAGATATGATACATTTTTTTTTATTCCTTGATAAAAACAACGAAAATAATTTTGATGAATAAATATCTCCAGAGCATAAAGCGGAGATTTTAGTTTCTTGGGTAAGGGTTATTTTACGGTGAGGCTACCAACCTCACGCAACCCTCCACACTTTCACATCCGGGCTTGGGACCGGCAACGGCGGTGTTACAATAATTATATAATAATAAATTAATTATATAATAAATTATATAATAATACATTATTTATATAATAATTATTTCACCAAAATTGTTTTAATGGTAAGCCAAAGAAATTAAAAAAAAAATAGTAACAATCAACTTTGATCTGCAGGTTTTGTGCGCAGGTGTTCTTTGTGTTTGGTACCCAAGAAACTAAAATCTCCGCTTTATGCTCTGGAGATATTTATTCATCAAAATTATTTTCGTTGTTTTTATCAAGGAATAAAAAAAAAGGTATCATATCTATATAAACCATCTTTAGCTGCAGTGCACAGTGTTTGTGTTTGTTTTCGTTTTTTAAAGCATTGGGCCGCTCTTAAAAATTCTTGGGCTTCTTGAAATTGTTAAAAAAAAATGTTGTTTCAAAAAAATTAAATTAAAACCGTCAAACTTGTTAAACGTATAATATTACATTTCAAAAATCTATACATATATGTCGAAATGAAAATGTTAAAAATATGTTTAATATAAAAAAATTAGATTCCATAAATAGAACTTGCTTTTTCTATACTACTACTATAAACTATACTATTACTACTACTATAAAAATATAAAATTTAATTTTCTTTTTTTCATTTGAAATAAGAATTAAAACATTTTTAATATAAGAAAACTGTCTATTTCAAAACATTTTAATTGCAATAGAAATAAAAAATTGCAATAAAAAAAAAAACTGTCGAAAATATAAACTCACAGTTGAAAAAAATTATTTGTCAAAATATAAAATTTTATGTTTCCAATATAAATAGAAATTAAAAAATTTCAACATAACAAATTAATTTAAAAAAATATTAATTGTCAAAATATAAAATTTAATTTTTCCATTTGAATAGGAAATTCTTTCATTTAAAAAAAATAAAATTTACAAACAAAAATTCTATCTTTTTCTTATCTTTTGCAAGGTTTCAGAACCGAACTGTTGACATGTATATTTTAGTGGCATCAAAGTAAGTACAGCAAAACAATAAAAGGTAGTTGGTCTAGCTGCATATGTCCCTGGTTGGCAACTAGACCAATTGAATTTATGATATGCTATATTTATGATATATTTGAAGAAGAAAAATGTTTGTATTATTTTCAGCAGATCAAATTTTATAGATCAGAAATTGGTTCGAAATCGAAGGGAACAATTTTTGAAGATGGGAAAAATTTGCATCATTTCTTTAGCAGGTAAAAATCCAAAAATTATTTCTTTAATTGAAAATACCAGATTTTTTTAAAAAAAAATCGGTGAAAAAATTATTGAACAACAAAAATTGTTCATTTCTTTAGCGGGTAAAAATTGAAAGATCAAAAAATGAATGAATAAATTTAGTAAAAAAATTAAAAATTTATTCAGCTAAAAGATGGTAAAATTTGCTAAAATTTTGTCCTTGGGTGGATTTAAATCAAATCAGAAATGAAGAAGTTACAGCGATTTTCCTATAAGTTTATCCTTCACATATTGCCAAAAATATCCATTTCTGACTATCCACGAAATCCACCCCAACAAATAGTAAACAAACAGCAGCAAAAAAAAAAACTAAACAAGGAAATCAGCCGTCGGCTTAGAATTCCAAAGAAAAGTATATAAAAAAAGGCTTCTCTTTTACAAAAAAAATTCTCAAAAATCCAAAAACTAACATTTTTAAAAATGCAAAGAAGATATCCTAGCTGTTGCAACTTGACTTTTTTTCCAAAAATCATTAAACTGCCGTTTTCTGGCATATACTTATTTATTTTTATTTTTTTTTTTATTTTATTTCTATTATAGTATAGTTTCAACATAGTAAATAGAACAAAGAAATAGGAAATAAATGAATAAATTTAGTACAAAACAAATAAAAAATTTAGAAATTTTGTCATTTTAAATATGGTACAATTTGCCAACATTTTGTCCTTGGGTGGATTTAAATCAAATCAGAAATAAAGAAGTTACAGCGATTTACATATCTATAACTTCAAAATAGACAAAATCGTAAAAATATCATTTTTGACGATCGACAAAATCCACCCAAGCAAATAGCAAAAAGCAGCAAAAAAAAACCAAGCCAACGACAAAAACAAAAACCAGCAAAAAAAAAAGTAAACAAACAAGCCAGCCGTCGGCTTGGAATTCCTAGGAAAAGTATATATAAAAAGGCTTCTCGACAACATTGTTGACAGATACACAGAGAGAGAGATATTGTGCTCTATCAACCATTTGCAGCCAACGCTAGCAACATCAATTCGCTGCTTCGCACTCACTTGTCCGTCCCAATTCGCCATGTGCTTATCGCCATATCACCGAGCTTCTGCAAATTCCGCATTGAGTGAGTGATGCACTGTCTGGTATATAGTAGTCTGTGCATCAATTCGCTGCTTCGCACTTACTTGTCCGTCCCAATTCGCCATGTGCTTATCGCCATATCACCGAGCTTCTGCAAATTCCGCATTGAGTGAGTGATGCACTGTCTGGTATATAGTAGTCTGTGCAGTGACCTGAATAAGAGTTAATATGTTGATTTTTCTCCGCAATAAGCTTTATGTAATCCTAAATGCATCCTCAATTTGATGTTGGATAAAGGTGCAATCAGTCGCATTTATTGAAGATAAAAATAAATTTGTGTTATTTATAATAAAAATCATATTTGTGTTATTATTTGCTGCTTTTTTCGCTACCTTCCATACAAAAAACACAAAACCTGTCGAAAATAGTTTATATCGGCCGTAGCTGGACTCCTAGAAGGGTCAACTATATAAGTTGGTCCTATTATTTTGTGCCCCCCAACATTTCTTTTGATCACACCTACCCCCTATCTGCCACCCTTCTTTGGTTATATATAATAACAATAGAGTTCAGCTACTACAGCTTTTTCGCACTTCCTCAGCATTACCCAATTCAATGCCACGACCCAAAATCATTGCACAATATCAATGTTCCGGATACCAGTGACCCCAAAAAAGTAAATGTGGGAAAAATTTACCCACCAATGAATGAGTTGGGCTCAGGGACAACACAAGACATAACAACTAACCATGCATATACATAGATCTAATTACACAACCGCTTTTAATGTACTTTTGAGTTGACCTTTTGACAAATTAACATCGAAAACGCTACAATTGTTAACAAAGGTACTCATGCGGTTTAAAGGAGCAGCAACCATATAGTTTGTTCTACTAAATGGTAACTAAATTAAATTGTTGGCGGTTCTACTGCTTCTACGGTTAGTGTTAAAAATTATGTGAGAAAGAAATTCTGGAGAATCGAATACACTTGTTATAAGTTGGTGTAAATATACGATATCTGCAGATTTCCTTCGATCACTTAAAGACTGCATTTTTAATAGTTTTAAACGATCCTCATAAGGAGGAAGGTCTAATATGTCAGTCCCACTTAAGCCTCTTAGAGCAATCTGAACAAAACGTTTTTGGATTCTCTCTATTCGATCAACATGTACATTGTAACTTGGGGACCAAACTTGACTTGCATATTCGAAGTGAGGACGCACGATTGCATAATACAACGTTGTAATCAAGCTATTAAATTCTTTGGCCCAGCGTTTTATAAAACCAAGCATTGAAGATGTCTTTTTACAAATATTTATTTAGCCAAACAAGGCAATATACTTAATCTAATTTATTTTTCTAACAGGTTGTTTTTGTATGTATTTTTTTATTTTTTGTTTTCTCTCTTCTTTCCTTGTTTTAGGTGTAGAAGATATGCAATTCTTAGTGGACGTAATCCGCCCACATGAATCGACACATTTTCAAAAACACGTCAAAAAGAAAAGACAAGAAGAAGAACGAAGGGGGAACTTATATACTAAGCTTACATACTAACAGATTTTATACACATAGTAAAAATATGTACTAATTTTTAATACTATACTAAAATATTATTAAGGTGGAAAGTTAAATGGGAGAACAACTAAATTTTGTTTAGGTATGGGTGGTAGACGGCAATGTAAAAAGAGGCATTTGGATATGGGAGAATAGAGTTAATATTACAATGCGGTGTTTTACTTATTTAACATTCAATTTTTTCATTTACAATTTTTCTACAAATGCTAGATCAAGGAAATAGAAGACGGATCAGAATGGTGGAAAGGAATTGGAGAAGATTCACTTATATGTACCATTGGGCATAGGACGTGAATTGGTGCTTAATAAGGGGATAGTTATGTAAAGGAAAGGGATTTGGAAAGGGAACGCTTGAATCTGAATTTCGATATTGGCGGTGTATAATGCTCGCTGATATTATTAAATATTTTACAACATCTATTCAAGGGCTCGTTCAATGCGTAAATAGTGTTGTGATGCGATTCTTTTAACAATTATGTATACCTTGTTCGTCTTATTGGTTAATTAAATAGTACCTTACTCGAGATGTATTCGCTACCGATGTTACCAGTAATAACATCAAATGTAAAACATGAGCAAAGTAATATTCTGGTGGTAAATTTGTATAGTCACGAGGATCGTATAGGTCTCTCAATGCAAAAAGCAAGAATTGTCTTTGAATAGATTCTAGCCTTCACTATGCACTACAAAAGCTGGGTTCCAAATTATGCAACAGTATTCTAAGATTGGTCGCCCTAATGTGCAGTATAAGGTTTTAGTTACCCAAAGGTTTTTGAATTCTTTTGCACGTCTTCTTATAAATCCGAGCATTTTTTTTGCCCTGGATGTGATATGATCGTAGTGAAGGTTAAAGCGCATCTTACTATCAAGCATTAATTCCAAGATCTGCTATGTGGTTGACCCTTTTAAGTTCCACCTTATTTAGCATGTATCTGCTATATGTGATTACGTTTTAACGGGCAAAACTTATAACGTAGTACTTATTTATATTTAAAGAAAGTTTATTTTGACTACACCACTGTTCCAGAGACAAAAGCTTATTCTGTAAGAATACTGAATCCACTTCTGATCTAATGGTATAGTATAATTTTAAGTCATCTGCATATAAGAGATGGGGGACATCTGGGGGAGAAGTGGGCCAATATGGCTTCCTTGAGGTACACCCGACGAGACAACAATCTTTTTAGACAAAGTACCCTCAAATTTTACATATTGGGATCTTTCACAGGGATAAGACTTGAGCCATTTCAGCACAGTACCTGATATACCAAATTTTTCTAGTTTCTTAGCTAGGATTTCGTGATTTTTTTATTTATTTATATAAACAATGAATACAAATAACAACGAGTTATTTTACAGTACAATGGATAAAAGCAATTAAAAACAGTTAAAAAGTAATAACAACACATGTGCAATAGTTTCAAATTAAACAGAATCACCACAGACCCGTGGCATAGGCCTACTAGGGAAACCACGTTAAAAAAAGGGGTTAGTACATTACCTCATATGTGGAGTGGAAATGTATGCATATTATGACGATTACAACTTTTAAAACTATTTGAATCGTTATATCTCAGAAACGGTGGCTCTTAGGAAAAAAAGTATTGATACATATTTTATAGATAATTTTATGATCTACAAACGAACAACTAATTTTTTTGACCTTTGACCTTAAGTAAAATTTTTTCCATACAGAGGAATGATGGGGAACTTAAAAATTTTATTTATTATTATGTTTTGAAGAATTTTATTAACTTTCAGTTTGTTGGGAATTTATGTATCCTTGAACGTCTAAATTGACCGGAATAATAGCCTCGGCCAATATAAGTCAAAATTCCAAAAAAAAATTGCACGCATATTTTAAAAAAATCACGCAGGCTTAAAAAAACTACAAATGGCATTTTTACCAGCCTAAAACGGGTAAAAAAAGCGGGAATAAAGTATAAATAACATGCCTTTAAAAATATATAAATTAAGGATCCTCTTCCTTTATAATTTGTTGATAGCATACTTCACATTGTCTTTTTAACATATTCTTTCACACAAACATCATATTTACTTATTAAACGAACTCATCTTGTAACGTATAAGCTGCCTCCTGTTGCTTTTCTCTGAAACTAATTCATATTTTGCATATTATTTATATAATGTTAAGAATTCTTTCAGAATATCACGCCTATTTGTATTTACTTGAGCCAAAGACTTTACTTCAGATATTTGATTGAAGCAATTTAAGTTTTCAATGTTGGTGTCTCTTAAAAAATATAAATAAGCTTCGAAAGAGTTTAAATGTCAAGAAGTTTTTGAATGCTCTGCTCTTCTACAGATTGGTGCATATACCTTCTACTATTTTTTCTTTGGATTACAAAATTAAAAAATCATAAAAATATAAAATTGGATTATAAATTGACAGTAGCAATTTTATCACTTTCATCTTCTTTGATAATTTTTGCCTATATCTTAACGTTTTTGTTTTATTTTTAGCCGTATTTTCTCGGAACCTCCTTTAATTTTTTTTGTGAAGACATTTCTATAAAAATTGTATTATATTATTTCTAAGAGCTCTATGGTACACCCTTCCATAAAAAAAATATCAAGAATACTAGCAAATGCTATGTAATCAAGTTTTAATAAAAGTATATTATAAGTTTATTTGGAAAATTTTTTTCATATGATATGTATATTTATAAATGTGCTTTAAAATATTAACTATTTGAAAGATATGTAATAAATGCATACGTGGATTAAAGACTAAATTTTGCTAACTAAAACTGATAGGGATCATTTTCTTATGTGCTAAACGGCAACCGGCCCCGAATTGCACCGGTCCTTCTGGAATTCTCCAGATCCTCCAGTATGGCCAATCCGCCACTGAAGGTGAAGAAGTTGAATGGTAAGATATTGCTTGCCTTGGCTGAGTTTTATACCAGGAACTAATAGTGCAAAAATCGGTCTCACTAACCAGTACACAATAGCCGCTGTAGCAGCGTGTTTTTTTATATGTAAGTCCGACCTATTTTAAAATCCCTCAATAAAAAATTTCTGGTTGCGCGCCTGAGTCTTTATATATATTTATATAAATGTTGCCAATCTTTTTTTACCGCCCATTTGTATACAGAAAATCGTTCGTGCGGGTTGGTGTTTTAGGATCTCAGGAACGGTAATACCTAAGAGAAACAAATTTACAGCGTTTGTTGTTAAAGCCAATTTCTCAAATAATAAAAATAAAAGTTGCCACACCCCCTATTACCGCCCACAAATAAATGGTAAATGGTATAGTTCAGATAAATTTAATTATATTGGACTAAAATTATGTAATTTAGCTTTTAAAGTTACTCTTGGCAATTCAGCTAAAAATGGACGAGTTCAAAATATTACTACGCCCACTATTCAACAATCATTATAATTCCTACAGTAACAGTTCTACATGTTTTTATAATGAAACTTGGTGTGTATGTGCCATTAGACCAAGTGGTGGTCACGTGAGGGCTAACTTTTGCATTCAGTATGCATTCAGTACAGTTGCATTCAGTATTCTTTGAATACATTAAATTTTTGATGTTTATAAAGGGTTTTTAAATTTTATGGGGCGATGTTGATTTTGAATAAAACACAAAATATTTAAGAAATTATTGTCATTTTTTTCTATTATGATAATATTGGTATGGTTCAATTATGTATGTATAATTGTGATAAGTGAGGTTTTATGCAGTTAATGTGCCGAATTATCTCATCTTTTAGCTCTTGAATTGTTGCTGGCTTATCGACGTACACTTTTTCTTTCAAATAACCCTAAAGAAAGAAGTCCAACGGTGTCAAATCACATGATCTTGGCGGCCAATTGACATCGCCACCACGTGAGATAACACGGCCATTGAATTTGTCGCGCAAAAGAGCCATTGTTTCGTTAGCTGTGTGGCAAGTGGCACCGTCCTGTTGAAACCAACCATCGTCCATATTCATATCTTCCAATTCGGGCCATCAACGACGAGCTTGAGAGTTGCAATTGTTGGGCACGACGACAAGTTAAAGTGGACGGCTCTTCAGCCACACTATCGCGAACAGCAGCAATATTTTCTGCAGTACGAGCTGTACGAGCATGCACTGGTGTTTTCACATCTCCTACAGACCCGGTTTGCTCAAATTTTTGCATGATTTTTCCGATTGTACGCTCATTTGGATGATTAAATTGACCGAAAAAAATCACTAAGTGCACAATATGCATTTTGATTTCAACGCCCATTTTCATAATAAGCCTGAATAACTTTAACGCGTTACTCGATTGTATATCTTTCCATGGTTCAAATTAAGTTAGTCTGAAATTGAGAAATGTCAAATGAAATGTAGATAAAAACTTGACGTTTAGGCGTGGTTCACATTCAACATCAGCCCTTAGAATTTAACCACCCTTTATAATAAAATCAAATTTATGTTGGCTATTTCGTAGTAAATGCTATTAGTTTTTTTTATTGAAAATTAAAGAGAGAAAAACATGTTTATAATTTATGAATCTATCTATCTATATTAAAAAAAATAATTTTCTGTTTGTTTATTTGTCTGTTTGCTTGACTTTTTTACAAACCTAAACGGCTAAACGGCTTTTTCTTACACTTAGAACGTGTATTACTTGCGTCCTAGATTAGGTTATTGTATACTAACACTCACCGATTTGAATAATTTTTGGATAAAATCTAAGATCGACGTATTTCTTTATACGTGCTCAATCGATAGTGTACGGTTTCAAAATGACGTTTTAAAATCAGCGAAAATTTCGTTTTCTTTCCACAATTTCACTATTTTCCAAAGAAATATATACAAATTTGGTATCAAACGAAAGGTATTTTAGAGCCACACATGATGGCATCCATTTTGGTGAAATAAATTTCATAGTAATTTTGCTAATGTAATTTGTAACAGTATTTAGTCGATATCATAAGGAGCGCATTTCGAAATTGTTTCATTTTCATTTATATTTGATTGAAGAAAATTCTAAAAGTTACCTTTTTTGTTTTTTTAAATTTTTACGTTTTTATATTAAAATTTATAGAAGATACTAACAAGGAAAGGTCCCCAGGTGTCACTCACCGATTTGAATAATTTTTGGATATGTGAAAGAGGACAAAAATCTAAGGCCGACGTATTTTTTTATGTGCTCACTTGATAGTTTACGTTTTCAAAATGACGTTTTAAAATCAGCGAAAATTTCGTTTTTTTGCCACAATTTCACTATTTTCCATAAAAATATGTACAGATTTGGTATCAAACGAAAGGTATTTTAAATGATTTGTTGTTGTAATTTTTAACAGTATTTAGTCGATATCATAAGGAGCGCATTTTCAAAATTGTTCCATTTTCATTTATTTTTGATTTAAGAGAATTCTAAAAGTTACCTTTTTTTTTTTAAATTTTTAACTTTTTATATTAAAATTTTCTTTATTAAAATATGCATTTATTTTATTAAAAAAAAATTTTTTGTTAGAGATGAAGACCACAATATGGGTATCAAAAATTTTGTTTTTTCTCCAAATTTCCGTATGTGTAAATATTTCATCGGAAAAGTTTATATTTAACAGGACTTCTATACAACTTTATGCTTTTAACTTGTTTGCCCGAAGGAATGAGAAAAAACGATCGGAAATTTAAAAATATGAATTTCTATGTAAATATCTCCGTTAGTTTCAACATATTTCACAAATATTTTTTTTTTTTTTGTTATAAAGTTTAATAAAAGTTCTTGCCAAAAAATATTTTAACAATACCAATTACTGTACATTTGTTTTTTTAATATTTTTTTCAAAAAAAGCCTAAAATATTCAATTTTGTTCTCAAAAATGACGTAAAATTTGTTTTTGTTGTAAAAATAATTTCATTTCGGTTTCGTCATTTTGAAACCGTAAACTATCGATTGAGCACGTATAATAAAATACGTCGACCTTAGATTTTTGTCCTCTATCACATATCCAAAAACTATTCAAATCGGCGAGTGACACCTGGGGACCTTTCCTTGTAAGTTTTAACCACGCACCACTGTGTAATAATTGCGGCCAAAACTAACTTGTTTTTTTTTTTTAATATTATGACTTATTATATATCAATTGACAGATAATTCTTTAACTAAGAGAATTCTGCAAAAATTTGGAAAATACGTGAAGATTTGGATACACAGCATGAGCTGAAAATTGATTATTTTGTCTGTGAATTTACCAATTTTCGTATTTGCATATACAGTTTCGGACAAAACGCTTTGATTTAAAAAGTAACAAATATGTTTTAATGCTTTGTAAAACTGAGGTATTTAACATAAAATATTCTTATTTAAAAAATAAAAACTTTACTTCATATCTAATCTAAAAATGGAAAAGACTAAACATTTGCAACTAATTCATTTGAGCAAAAATATTAAATTTTAATTAATATTTAGTAGTGAATCCATTATTTGCTATACCTTCCCTGCAGCGACGTGGCATTGAACTTATTAAGTTGTAGATGATATCAATCGCAATTTCATTCCAGGCCGTTTGAATTCGTTGAAAAAAATCTATCGAGTTTTTCACATTTTCATGGTTTATTCTGCGTTTTACTATCTCCCAAAGGTTCTCAATTGGGTTAAGGTCTGGCGATTGCGCGGGCCACTCCAAAATATTAATCTTATTGTCGCTAAGCCAAGATTTTATAAGCTTAGACGTGTGTTTGGGATCATTGTCTTGCTGGAACGTCCAGCGCAACGGCATTTCCCATTCAGCAAATGGCATCATGACAGTATCCAATATACTTTTGTATACATGCTGATTCATTATGCCGTCAATTCGATAAATAGGGCCTACTCCTGCATTCGAAAAACATCCCCAGACCATTACATGCCCACCACCATGCTTGACTGTTTTGACGCAGTACGATACTTGAAGTCGTTTTCCTCTGGGTCGCCTAACCCTGGTCATACCATCAAATTGAATTTCGATTCATTCGGAAAGGAGGACCGATTTCCATTGTTAAACTGACCAATTAAGGTGTCTTTTTGCAAATTTAACACGTTTTCCTTGGTTCCGCTTTGAAATCAAAGGTTTTCTGGCTGGGCGGCAAGAAGGTAAGCCAGCATCAACCAGGCGACGACACACAGTTCTTTAAGAAATTGGCAACTGGTACTCTTCAACAAGTTGTGGGGCAGATACAAAAGGTTTTTTCTTCACATGTCTCACTAGTAAGTTATCCACTCTTGGGGTCGTTTTAAGTGGGTGGCCTCCATGGTGCTCCACATCAATTTTTTTAGTTTCACGATATCGAGATATAATTCGCGAAACTGACGATTTATGCACTGTATACTTATCTGAAATATCTTTTAAGCAAAATCCGTTATCAATCATCAATTATATTCTTACGGAGGGCTTTCCCGAATTTGTTTGGACTCATTTTTTCGAAACAATTGTTTTTTTTTTATTATTTGGCTGCACAACTTTCCTTGCAAAATTGTTTTACAACTAACGTGAAAGCTTCACCAACTGCAAAATGTTCTGCATAACACTGTGGAACAAATTCAGGTTAGCAAAAGTTAGGTCGATTCTGAGAGTGAGGGGTGAAAATAGAGGCTAAATTAGAAGACCCGTATCGCGGCGTTTGTTTATGTTAGTTCGAATTTTTTTTTTTTAATCGACCTTCGAACTTTGCAGTCAAATGCCGATTTTCAGCATATTGTTTATATGGTTTTTTGGCTATAACTCGTCGACTAATTGATATTTTTTCAATCTGCAACAATTAAAATTTTTTAAAAAATTGATTTAGAAAATTTTTGTGGTGCTTATGAAGCAAAATGTTGCAAAAATTATTTTTTTTCATGCATTTTGAAAATATTTTCCACAAAAATAAGTCTTTTTTGCTTTCTGTTTGATCTATAATATGCTTCTCAGTTTCTTCAATAAATTTCATTGAAAAGAAAATGGTCTTAGTCGATAATTTGCGTTAAAAATCCCAAAACCATTTAAAAAATAGAGATATTGGTAGAAGTAATTAAAAAGGGAAGTTCCAAGAATAAGGAATTAGTAAAACAACTTTTTTGTTTTCAATTGCGATTGGGATTTACGATACGGAGAAGGTATTAAAGGAAGAAATCAGTACAAACAGCATAACTGGAATAGTTGCATTAGACGGAAATGGCCTAATAGTCCCGACATACAGAAACTAATGAATCGTCAAGATTTTGACCAAGTTCTGACAGATTTGAACAGATGTTGCAAACATGTTGCAAATTTCAGCTTTCGATAAAATTGGGGTTAATATGTCGTATAAAATTCATCTCTTGCATCAGCATCTTGATCAACTCGCTCAACAGTTGCCAACTGAATCTGATGAGCAAGGCGAACGTTATCACCAAACTGCACTTCCATTTGAAATAAGGTAACTATAGAGTGTGCATATTTTGAATTCCTGGATTTTTCTAATATCTTTGTCAGAGTGCACAATTTAAACATATTAACGATTGAAAACTATTTTCGTTTCAGGTACAAAGGAAAGAAATCTCCAGATGCAATACTCGCTAAAATTTGTTGGTGGTATAAAAACACCTTTGAAGAAGAGGAAGACGAGGGGAAAGAGGAAGAAGGGCAAGACAAAGATGAAATTCCAGAATATCTGTTGGATGAAATTATACACCTTTATGATGATGATGGCGATGACCAAGATATTAGAGAGAGTAGTGATGTTGATCCACAGCCGCCTGCTAAACGGCAACTGGCCAAATCATTAATTTAATTTATTTAATTTTTTTACTTAAAACTTTTCATAACTAACATTTCAATATTATATTTTTTTCTATATTTTTATAATTTATTTTTCAATGATCTTCAAAACTAACAATGCACAAAATTGGTAAAAAAAAATGAGAAGTAAATTAATACTAAGCTGGAAAACGCAAGTTTTGCATTATGATTGTTTTCTTTTCAAATTAAATTTATTGAAGAAACTGAGAAGCATATTATTGATCACACAGAAAGCAAAAAAGACTTAGTTTTGTGGAAAATATTTTCAAAAAGTATGAAAAAAAAAAAATTGTTCCAACATTTTGCTTCATAAGCACCACAAAAATTTTCTAAATCAATTTTATACAAAATTTTTGTTCTCTATAGGGTCTCTAGCAATAATTTGGCTTTTACAGATTGAAAAAATATCAATTAGTCGACGAGTTATAGCCAAAAAACCATATAAACAATATGCTGAAAATTGACATTTGATTGCAAAGTTCGAAGGTCGATTAAAAAAAACATTCGAACTAACATAAACAAACGCCGTGATACAGGTCTTCTAATTTAACCTCTATTTTCACCCCTCACTCTCAGAATCGACCTAACTTTTGCTAACCTGAATTTGTTCCACAGTGTAATTAACTGTTGGAGTAACGGTTTTTTGTTGTTGCATGTGAGTTGCAACTGTTTTGTCTCGCTCAGAATTTCATGAGATTAGAAATTTAAGAGAAGATCTTGCAATTTAAGAGAGAAACACGAAATATACGCTTGATAGCTTAATTACAAACAAAAAATTGCATGTATAAAAATAATAATGCACTGTAAAATATTTTATATTTTTATCAAAATTCTTCTTTTCGTAAAGAGTTGCAAATGTTTTGGCCGATACTATACCTTCTACATATAAAATATCATAACCAGAGAACTACAACGAGTCTATGATTCGAAGGAATGACTGTAAATCATCCATCAAAAACCGAATGCGAGTGCGTGCGGTTCAGTACAACAACCACCACTTCCACGCGAAGCATCTTCATAACAGCGATGAGCGACGACTACAGCCGCTTTCACTCATCGCTCTTAAGAATGACGCTGATTCTAATGATTCTAGAGTCATTCCTTATGATTCTAGAGTCATTAAGGGAAATCGCGTGCAGTGTTATCGCTGACATATTTTATTATACATGTAATTTACAAATTTATTATTATATACATATAATACTAGCTAACATATTTTATTATACATATAATTTACAAATTTATTATTATATACATATAATACTAGCGGACTCGACAAATGTATGAAAATAAATCTGAAAATAGTATTAAAAAAATATTTATATGCATATACATTAGAGTGGTCCTTATATGGCTTTTTTTGGAATTTCCAAGATGGATTGTTTTAGATCGGCTCCAAATGTCAAAAAAAAATTTTTCGAATTTTTTCAGATTTTTAAATTGACTCTCTAGTCACCCTGTACGTTGATCTTTCTGTATTCTGTTCAAATTACGATTACGGCCAAACGGATACAGCTAGATAGATAAAATTTGGTTACTTACTTACTTAGGTGGCCGTGACAACCCGTGTCCGGATTTCGACCGACCTCATCAGCTCTCGCCAGGCGCCTCTGCTTTGCGCGCGCCTTCTCCAATCGGATACACCAAGTGCGGTTAGGGCTTCCTCAGCCTGGTCCATCCATCGGAGGCATGGTCTCCCTCGTCGTCGTTGACCAGCGACCCTCGCTTCGAGCACCTTTTTCGCTGGAGCTTCGTCGTCCATACGATGGACATGACCCAGCCAGCGTAGTCGCTGCACAGTTATACGCCGAACTACGTCAATGTCTCCGTAGAGCTCATACAGCTCGTGGTTCATTCGGATGCGATAGTCATCGCCGACTCGAACAGGACCGAAGATTTTGCGAAGGACTTTTCTCTCGAACACCCCCAGAGCGGCTGCGTCAGTTTGCGAAACTACCCATGCCTCAGCGCCATAAAGCAGCACAGGTAGAACGAGCGTCTTGTAGAGTGTTAGTTTTGTCGATCGAGAGAGGGCTCTGGAACTTAGTTGCTTACTGAGCCCGTAGTAGCACCTATTAGCAATTATTGTTCTTCGCTTTATCTCCAGGCTGATTTCGTTGTTAGTATTAATGGCGGTGCCAAGGTATACAAACTCCTTGACTACTTCAAAGTTATAGCTGCCGGATGAAACGTGGGAGTCTAAACGCCGAGCTCCCTTGTTTGTAGACAGCATATACTTTGTTTTACCCTCATTTATCGTCAAACCCACTTTGGCTGATTCCTTTTCGATAGCGGCGAAAGCAGCGGTAACATCTCTCTTGGTTCTGCCAACAATATCAATATCATCAGCGTAAGCAAGGAGCTGGACACCTTTATAGAAAATGGTGCCATTACGATGCACACCGGCCTTTCGTACGATCCCCTCCATGATGATGTTGAAGAGATCGCAAGACAGTGGATCGCCTTGCCTGAAACCTCTTTCGGTATTGAAGGTTTCGGAGAGGTCATTTCCTACCTTGACGGAGCTGCGTGTGTTGCTCAACGTCATTCTGCAAAGTCTAATCAACTTTGCAGGTATACCGAACTCAGACATTGTTGCGTATAGGCAATCCCTTCTCGGGCTATCGAACGCAGCTTTAAAGTCGACAAAGAGATGGTGTGTGTCAATTTGATTTTCGTGGGTTTTCTCCAGGATTTGTCGTAGCGTGAAAATCTGGTCTATGGTAGACTTACCAGGTCGAAAGCCACACTGATAAGGTCCAATCAGTGTTTTTGTAATTGGCTTTAATCTTTCACACAGTACGCTTGAGAGAACCTTATATGCGATGGAAATAAGACTGATACCTCTATAACTTGCGCAGATTGTAGGGTCTCCTTTCTTAAGTATAGGGCACAGTACACTGAGGTTCCAATCGTCGGGCATGCTTTCTGCTAGCCATATTTTGCTGATGAGCTGATGCATGCGCCTTATCAATTCATCGCCGCCGGTTTTAAACAATTCAGCTGACAGGCCGTCAGCACCCGCTGCTTTATTGTTTTTGAGTCGTTGGATAGCAACTCGAACCTCTTCATGGCTAGGTGGTGATACTTCCACTCCGTCATCGTCGATTGGTGGCACTGCACTGTGCTCTCGATGGGCGGCATTGGTGGAATCGTCGCCATTAAGTAAATTGGAGAAGTGCTGTCTCCACAATCTAAGCACACACTGTGTATCCGTATTCAGATCTCCATTTTCGTCTCTACAAGTGGATGCTCCGGGCTTGAAACCTTGGGTTAGACGCTTAACCTGTTGATAGAATTTTCGTGCATCCTTCTTGCCCTGGTATACCTCTAGTTCCTCACGCTCACGCTTTTCCTGCTCTCTTTTCTTGCGTCTGAAAAGGCGCCTCTCTTCCTTCCTCTTTTCGCGGTAGTTTTCTCGCACGGCTCGCGTTGCAGCTGACTGCAGCGTTTTTCTATAAGCGGCGTTTTTTACTGCAGTCGCAATGCGACACTCCTGATCATACCATTGGTTCCGAGGTTGCGGGCGCCGGAAACCAATGACTTCTTCAGCGGCAGCGCGCATGGAGTGGGATATATGCGCCCAAAGTCCGCCGGCGTCGTCGAGTCCAGAGGTTGGTCGGTTGAGCTTAACCGAGAGTTGAGCGGAGTAGGCTTCGGCAGTCCGTTGTAATTGCAGCTTAGCGACATCTAGCTTTCGTTGCATTCCTGTGCGTATGTTCTTGGCATTGCATAATCGCATGCGGATCTTGGCTGCAACAAGATAATGGTCGGAGTCAATGTTGACCCCCCGAAATGTACGCACATCTAGAACACTAGAGGCATGCCTTCCGTCGATTACAACATGATCAATTTGGTTTCGCGTTTTTTGATCCGGGGACAGCCAGGTGGCCTTGTGGATGTCGAGGTGCTTAAATCTGGTGCTACTAACTACCATGTTTCGTGCCGCGGCGAAGTCGATCAGTCTTAGACCGTTGTTTGTGGAGGTCTCGTGAAGACTGAACTGACCGACAGTGGGGCCAAAGATGCCTTCCCTTCCGACTTTCGCATTAAAATCGCCGAGGACTATTTTCACGTCATGGACCGGAAGGTGGTCATATACGTCCTCAAGACTAGCGTAGAAAGCGTCCTTGACGGCTTCGTCCTTTTCCTCCGTCGGGGCGTGCGCGCAAATAAGGCTTATGTAGAAAAATTTTGCCTTGATGCGGATCGTGGCCAATCTTTCGTTCACAGGTGTGAACCGGGAAACAAGGTGGCGTAGTTTCCGGCTAACGACGAATCCACATCCGAATTCGCGCTTCTCCGCATGGCAGCTGTAGTAGATATCGCAGTGTGCTTGTTTAGAGCAGCCTTGCCCTTTCCATCGCATTTCCTGGATGGCGGTGATGTCAGATTGTATTGTTTTGAGGGCTTCCGCCAGTTGGATAATGGCACCTTCCCTATAACGGGTCCGGACATTCCAGGTGCATATCCGTAAATCATTGTCCGTTTTTCGTTTGCGGTGGTCGTCAACGTAATTGGCGTTCTTATCCGAGGCTGGTTTAGTTTTCATTGGGCAGTAGTAATGTGGCGGGACCCAAACCCTGCGCACATTCCATGTTTAAGGTCTATGGATCGACCCGCCGCTCAAATTAGCCGTCAAACTGACGGATGCCAGTTTGCCGTTGCCCAGGGAACACCACTTGGAGGTTTGAGTCGACTTGAGACGATTTCGACATGGATAATGCTGGCCTCGCCAGGTTGAGGCGATCAGACACGTTGCCATGTGAAGGTTCGCCCCCTGTTCCCCGACAGAGTGACGGTTGGACTTAAAATAAATGTTTTCCATGTTGACGTCACAGTCCCGTTATATTTTTTTATCAGCGTCACTTTCTAAGTCGGCTACGTCGTATTCGTATATTTGTTTCTCTGCCTGACCATCTGCTTAGTGAATATGTTGAGCCCTGAGTCACCCTGTTCGTCCGTTTTTCTGTAGAATGTTGAAATAACGATTACGGTCAAACGGATAAAGCTAGGTGCATGAAATTTGGTACAGATAACTTAAATATAATTAAGCTGTTTGGGACGAAAAATGAGCCTAAGTGATTATTGTTAACGCCTACCTCCCATACAATGTTTAAAAACGCTTCTATGGGAGATAGGAGAAATCATTATTCGATTGTGCCCATTTTTTCCCCCAGTCAGACTATGACTCTAAATATTGTCTGTACCAATTTTTATCAATCTAGCTGTATCCGTTTGGCCGTAATCGTAATTTGAACAGAATACAGAAAGATCAACGTACAGGGTGACTAGAGAGTCAATTTAAAAATCTGAAAAAATTCGAAAAATTTTTTTTTGACATTTAGAGCCGATCTAAGTTGATCCATCATGATGTTGATTTTAAGGACCACTCTAATATACATACTTGATAAAAAAATAAACTTTAAATATTATTGATAGAAATTAGTGAAAAACTGTGGAAATATTATTGAAAAAAATATATTTAAAATTTTTTAGCAATTATTAAAATTATTATAATTAAAGAACTATTGTAATTAGAGCATTAAATGAAATCATTTTATAATATATAAACCATTAGCAGCGGCAATCCTGTTTATTTTGGATTGCCGCTTTCCTTATGGCATCCCTAAACATAAAGATTCTCAGCAATGCATCATTGCAAGTGAGTTGAAAAATTGATTAAAAACAATACAATAACAACAAGGAACAAATAATAGACCACATACAAGTATAAAGAAAGTTTGCTACAATTTAATTCTTTGAACTAGCGGTCCCCAACACTCGTCGTTCATCGCTGTTATGAGAATGCTTCGCGTGGCAGTGGTTGTTGTTGTGCGCAACCGCACGCACTCGCACTCGGTTTTTGACGAGTGATTAACGAGATGCTCAAAGTATATAAAATTGTATATTGTATTTGAAAATATAGAATCTGATGCTTTTGATGGTATTCCTTTTTTTTAAAATCCTTTAATTAGATCAGATATAAAATTAGTTTGAAAAATGTAATTTTTCTAAAAAGTATTAATAAATCTGAAAATTTCCGCAGTGAAAAGGAAAACAACTATTTTTTTAATTTTGCTTAAACTTTCAAAAGTGCTCTTATTTATTAAAAACTAAAAAAAAAAGATAGTTTTATTTAATTCAATTATATTTTAATTCAATTATATGTGATGGCAGTTTTTCGCCTACAACTAAAAATTTTAAATTGAGTCATTTATACATATTATGTGAGTCTGCTGTGGGATACATTTTAAAAAGAAATGAATCATATTTGATAGTTTTAGAAGTTTATGAATAATTATATTTTCAATATTAGTTTAATTATTTATGTCCAGTCTTTATTTCAAAAGTTATTCAACATTAAACATTGCGCTTTTAGTGATGTTAAATTTACTGAAATTGAAAAACCGGAAATTATTTTCCAACTTTGAGAGTGAATAGCTTTAAGAACCATTTTTTGTTTTTTTTTTTTAATTTTTTATATGTTGTTTATCAACTAATTTAAAAAATATGTTGCGAAGATATAGGTGCGATTTTGCGTTGTTTTATTTTTACGTCATTTTTCGTTAAGGGTATTTTTGGGTAATTTTTGGTAAAATTTACATAGAAAATCACGTTATTTCATTATGAAAAAAATATTTTAAGCTTAAAGGAGCAATGTATATATAGAAATAAGTATTTTTTTATATTTTTGATTCCTTGGGTATTAACGCAAAAAACAAATTTTTCGTAGAAACTACTCCCGAACATGTCACCTGAAAAGATGTGGTCCGTAAGCGTAGAATTATCGGAAGGAGTTCAGATAATTACATGAAACTTGGTACTCATGTTTATATGCACCCAAATTCCTGAACAAATGATAATTTTTTTAAAACAGTTAAAACAGTAAAACAAACGAACACGCCCACCTCCCATACAACTCACAACAGTGTAAATACTATAAAATGGCTTATAATTGAGGTACAAATATAAGATTTGGTATGTGTGAAAGTTGCATCGCAACTGCGAAATATCCAAAAAAAAGGCGTAGCCAGCCCACAAATACGACCACTTCCAATACAACCCTCAACGTTTAAAGCTATTAAAAGTGTTATATAGTATATGAGTTAGAGAGAGAAAATTTTAAATGAGAGTATATATGATCGAATCAAGTTTTGTACCAAAAAATCCGCTCACTTAAAACATGCGTAAATTGGGTACAGTTATTTCCAAGTTGGTCTAACCCATATTTATTTATCCAAAATAGAGCCCCATTAAATATTAATATTATAAACTATTTGAATGCACACCTTTTTAAAAAATTGCACTGTATAGTTTTAGGACGCGAATCAATTTTGATATCAGTCTTTCTGATTGTCAAAAACATATGGTTTATGACGTTATCTTTAAAATAAACAAAAAAGTATTTTTACCTAATTAAATCAAAGTCTTTCAAAGTTATCATATTTATCAAAAAGATTTCAGTGCAGTGAAGTTAATCAGTTTTAAAATATAAAAGGTGAAATATTTCTCACATTAGGTGAATTTATTTTTTGCTAACAAGAAAATGTTTAACGAATGGCACCACCACTGTTTATTAGAGATGTTTTCAATTTATGGAAACAATCAAGAATTGATTGTACAATTAAAAAGCAAGAGAGAATATAGAAATATTTTTTAAATCTTACTATTCAGTGCCTTGTTTAAGTAATGATACTCTTCACAAAGTGCAGTTTATTAGTTTTAAATTCAATCAAGAATTTAAAGCCTTGTATCGAAAATCAACTGCATTCGAAGCACAACATCATGATTGGCTCTAACCTCCTCTTATTTGTTTTACTGACAGGTAAGATAATGTAGGTTCATTCGCGTTTTAATAATTTAACTCAGATTCTCCTGGAACAGCAAGTTGGCTTCTTTAGACTTAAACTTTAGGGCTCTGGAGAATTCGAGTTAAAGTAAAACATGAAATATTTGATCTTTAGTTAATAACATAAATACAGTAGGTATATGGAATATATCAGACACACAAGATACTCCTACTTTTAGAAAAACTGTAACCAAAGGGAGTAGAAAATCTGTGAATTTCGAAGAAGCATCCAGTCGGACAAAGCGCCGAAAAGTTCAGCAATTAGTCAATGAGAAATCACCAAAAGAAATTGAAAGTGCAGTGAGTTTATTAGCCAAAAGGAAACTTATTGAGTCGACAAATCAATGTCTGACACCATTTCAAGCACTTGGCATATATTATGACTTGAAATTATCGGTAAGGCCTTATAGAATTTTGCATTCGGTTGTAAACAGTCTTCATCCTGAATGTTTTTCTGTTTACAAAATAATTGAAACACACAAAAACGACCTTGTACCAAAGCCTATTATAGTTTCAGAAGTATCAGAAGTATAGTGTTTACAAACAAAAATTTTCCGATGAAAACCTGACTGATGAATTCTTGTATGTTGTTGCAATGGTTTCTCTGAAAATGACAAATATTGATAGCCAGGGAGAAGTATGGTTGAACAAAACCCCGTCATCTGTGTTGTTTCGCAGACCTATTAAACTTATTTTTATGCAAGAAAAGCCTTCATTAATTCATAATGTAGAAATGGATTTAATGGAGCAAATAGAAAAACTTCTGGCATAATAACAAAATTTATTGATTTTAATGTTGAAAATAATTTTAAATTGTATTTAACAATGGTTGATGGTGCAGTTACAAACGTTTTTGCACATAATCCGGCATCAATGAATTGTTGTCTATGAGGAGCGACTCCATCTTTTCATTGCATTCAAAGAACTATCGACGAAAGACATCTACATATTAGATTATCTACATTGCAGGCATGGATTAAAACTTACAGGATGCCAAATTCATATTGCATACAGGATGCCTCTCAAATGCTGGCAGGTACGCTGCGAAGAAAACAAACGAATTTTTTTAGAGCAAAAAATAAAAATACAAAAAGAGTTTAGAGATAAAATGGGTATTCTTATTGATAAAGAAAATCAGGACATGGCACTTCAAGCGATAGGAATACTACCAGAAGGTTTTTTTCAAATATTGAAATGTATGAAATAAGAAACATAAATATGTGTTTACTAAAAAATTTCAGTTCAATTCTGAGAACACTGTCAAGCGGCAAAAAAATAAATACTACAAGGTTCAGTACACTTTTAAAGGATACTTTTAAAATATATGTGAATAATTATCCCTGGTACAATATGCCAATAACTGTCCACAAAATACTGATTTATGGATCTGAAATAATTAAAAATTTCAATATACCAATTGGACTTTTATCTAAAGACGCATTAGAATCTAGTGATATGATTATAAAGATTTATTGCCATATATTGCCGATGTTCATAATAGCTTCATATCTTCAAAATTTATGAAGATTTTGTTTCAAGTGACACTTCGGATGAAACAGATTAACTTCAGAAATTCTTATACATAATTTTTTCCTATTTGTAATTTAACTTTAATTTTTATTTTCTTTTTTATATATAAAATATATGAATATATTATGTCTTAAATTTTTTTAATAAATGATCTCATATTGTTTTTTGTGTTGAAAATTTGGTTTCAATTGGGGTAGCAGAAAAGGAAGCTAGCATATTTTATAAGAAATCTTTATTTAAAAAAGCGCCTTTTTTATAAAATGTTAAAGTGAAAGTGTTTCAAAAACGTGAGTTTATGGGGGTATCACAAACAATGTATCAATCCAGGCTATTTTCAGCAAAGACTTAGTTAGGTTCTCTAAAGATAGAGAGATATAGATAAAATAAAGTTCTCTATGCTATTTTGTTCAAATCAAGTGATTATGATAAAAGTACTCGGGTTGTAAGAATTGAAATTTTATGAGGGGTACCCCAAAATCTGGTCTGACCCAGCCCATTTTTAGTAAAGACCATTGCTATAATACTGAAAATATGTGCGTGTGATTATAATAAAATAAAGTATTAATAAAGTATTAATCGTATTTTTAAAGATACGATATATTTAAAATTGGGCTATATGGAGGGTACCCCGAGTAATGGTCTGATTAAAGCCATTTTCGGTACGAATGTTTTTGAAGTGATTTTAGACCATAATTGAAATTGTTTTAAAAAATATTGATGGAGTCCAAAGATACATCGATTTTTAACTTTGTGTTATATGGGAGGTAGGCGTGGTCATTGTCTGATTTTTCCAATATTTGGAAAATTTCTTAGTCTATATAAAAACGTCGCCCACACCAAATTTCGTTGCTCTGCGGCAACTGAAAATAGTTTTGGCCACCGCTTATATGAAACGGTTACACTGTGTGCCCCCTTTTACCACAATTTCCGACTGGTTCGATTGTATAAAACTAAAATTTGGTAATTCAGTTCGTATAGTTACATTCGGCAATAGTACCAAAAATGGGTTTCCACGCCCCTTTCACTGCCCACAAATCAATGAAAATGCTATATTTCAGACAGTTTTGGTCGTATAAGACTGAAATTTGGTAATGAAGTTGGTATGTTTACCATCTGCAACTGTACTAGAAATGGGCGTGGTGGCCCTATAATAACGCCAACTTTTAAGAAACTTCTAGGACAATTGTGCGGAAATTTTAGCAGTAGATTGTTTTCGAGCACGATGGTTGTTTTGTTTATTTGCTTTGGTGGTCAAGCAATAATGATTATTATACGAGTGTCAACAGAGAAATGTTGTGATTGAGTATTGATTTGATTTCACTTGCAAAAAGTTGTGCACGTGTTCTTTTGTTTTTGGCCATTGTTTAAAGTTATAACATTCTGAAAAAATGCAAGAAGAAAGTGCTGGTAAGTTGAAATGTATATGGGGTAAGTAAAACTTAAAGCGATTGAAAATATCGCAAAAGAAAACGTTGAGTGCGGCAGAGAGCATCCAACAGCCAGTGGTAAAATTATTAGTGCAAAAAAATTGCAAGGACAAATTATTCGCAAAGGCAATAATCTTTTGCAAAGAAATTAATATTGTTCGCCAGAAAGAAGTTTTTACCTTACATCTAATTGGACACAAAAAACTTTATTGATTCGATCAACAGTCTAGATGATTGCACTCTCTTCTAAGCCAAGACAAATTATTCCATTAAGGGGAGGTTCCTGTTTTTTCCATTTTTCGATAGTTTATTATATATATTTCCAAAGTGGTTTGGTCGATAACGATTACATAAAAAAGTTATCGCAAAAGAAAGGCCATCTCGCCCATCTCTTTCACAGAAAATAATGAATATCTTATCAAAAGTATCTCTTTAAAAGCACGCCTGTATTCCCTACCATACTTTGGTAAGAATATTTACCTCAGGCACCACCAGATGTCACTAGATGCGATTGAAATAATGTAAGGCTAATCAGTCGAAAAAATCATTAACCAAATCTTAAAACGCGTTTTCTGAAAAAACATGTTTTTTAAGCTGGTCTCCACGATATCTCAAGAACTACTTTATGAATTTACTTGGGTTTTTTATTTTAAAGTTGATAAAACTTATTGGATCCTATACCTAAATTTAAATAATATTTGCCGGTTTTTTTATTTTTGTGAGCATTTTAAAGACCAAAAAATGTAAAAAAAATGGTACTTAAATTTGAAATGTCCGCAATTTTTGTAATTTTCAACAAGTTGTTGATATTATAGGTATAAGCTCCAGTAAATATAATATAATTTATAAAACTTTTTTATTTCTGCTGACATGATCGTGCTGTGCGATGGAGACCGTTTGATTACCTTTTATCTTCAACGTGATGTTTGACGGCGTATTGACTCTTCACTTTACACTTTTATTCACAAAAACAAATATTTTTCTACAGTTTAAGAATAAGTAAAAACTGCAAAAACTTAATGTGTTCATTTACATATATTTCTATAAAGAAAGCCAGGAACGTCACTTTCAGGAACGTCATTTTTTCGAGCTCTAGATGAGAACCTGCCCTTCTGAATGATGGGCACAATTTTCAATATTCCTTAGAAGATGCTGATGGAATATTTCTAAAAGTTTGCAGGTCTATATCAATGAGACTAATTTTCAATTTGCAGGAAAATTCGTCTATTCACAATTCGTCTTGTTAAAATTTGTTTGAAACAATTCATCTAAAAACCATTAGTTTTCAAACAATTCGTCTGAAACTCTCTCTAAAACGGCTAACTAAAGTTCGCCGATTGAGTGGACTCAAATAGAAAGTTCGACTCGCGGACGGTGATAGGGACAGTAATTAAACGATTTGTCTTAGACGAATTTTCCGTAGACGGATATTTCCACATTTATTTATTTCTCCCTTTGAAATATACACATAGTGAAAAGCTACTAAAAATTTTAGAATTTATTCCGCTTTAAAAAATCATTACACTTTCAATTATGTGCTATAGAAAAACGTTGACTTTTTTCAATACGAAAAATATAAACCAATTTAAATTTAATATTTTTGGTGATTAATATTTTTGGAAAAAGAGGGGAACATCAAAATACGTTTGAATAAACGAATGCGAAC
This sequence comes from Coremacera marginata, assembly GCA_914767935.1. Taxonomy (NCBI): domain Eukaryota; kingdom Metazoa; phylum Arthropoda; class Insecta; order Diptera; family Sciomyzidae; genus Coremacera; species Coremacera marginata. The sequence continues at coordinate 78,311,867 of OU612045.1, forward strand.
GAAAAATATAAAACAACAAACAAATTGTCGCTGGAACAAAATAAGAAAAACATTTTATGTGGAAAAACGATAATTTTGGTTTTTAAAAGCTCCGCCAAAAATATCAGATGCATATTTTAAAAATGAAAAAAAACTTGAGGACGCTGCGATTATTATAAATGATATTTTATCAAAATATATTCTATATGTGTTTTGGTTTGGGTAACACATTATTCAAAATGGTTTAAGTCATAATAACTTAAATAGAGGAAAAATTTTTTTGGGTCTTATCAAGAAATGGACGCGCATCGAAGGAAAGAAGCCTATAATTTTCCTCATATACACACAAATAAAAAAAAAAAAAAAGTTTATCACCAGCTTGCCGCAAACGAACTTCGTTTATCGTGCTTGAAAACTTTTTTTGCAATAGTTTCAACAGTTACAAGAAACGCAAACAGTTACGGGAAACGGGTTATTAACTTGCAGGAAACGAATTTTGTTTATCATGAAGGCAAATGAAGAATTTATTTGTTGTAACTTAAAACTTCGTTTGTAGGAAACGCACTTCTTTTCTCAAAAACGAACATTTTAAATTAAAAAAATTTTATTTTTATCCCCCAACGCGTATTGCGTAAGGGTATATTAACTTCGTCATTCCGTTTGTAACGCCAAGAATGAGGCGTGGCAGGTATAGAAAAATATATATTTTTGATCAGCATCATCTCCTGAGTCGATTTCCGTGTGTCCGTCTGTCTGTCCGTCTGTTCTTCTGTCGACACGATTACAGCCGCAATTTTAAAGATATCGCGATGAAATTCAAAATATAAGTTTTTTTTTTAAAAAAGGAAGTTCAAGTTCAAAAACGAGCTAAGTCGGTAAAAACCACGCCTACCTCCCATACAAAGTGAATTTATTTTAACAGTAAAATGTCTTTAAAATCCACAAAAATTGAAGAAATGCCTTGAAATTCGGTACGTAAGCTTTGATCTTCAATATAAATCCTGACTATGAAATTTGGAAAAATCGGATGAAAACCACGCCTACTACCCATACGAAGTGGCATTATTTTACAAGTAAAATATTAAAAACATTAAAAAAAATATTAAACCATATCTATGATATATGGCAAAATCGGATGAAAACCACGCCCACTTCCCATACAAGGTGGTTTTATTTTAAAGGTAAAATCTCTTAAGAATCCACAAAAATTATAGAAATGTCTTGAAATTTTGCAAATTAGCTTTGATATATAATATGCACCATCTCTATGATATTTGGCAAAATCAAATCAAAATCACGCCTACCTCCCATACAAAGTGACGTCATCAAAATAGGAAAACTTTCGTTAATATATAAAACTGAATGTCATCGTGTATGTCGTGACTAAGGACTTCGAATATACTTCAATATGGCCGCGGAGGGATATTTTAGCTTCGGTACCCTGCCGAAGCTCCATCCTTACTAGTTTGACAAGAAATTAGCAGCACTAGCCGAATATTAGCCGACTGAAAATACAATAGACTGCAACAGGTTAAGCAGAGCGTGCACTAAACTTGACATCAACGGAGTCGGGGTTCCCAACGATGGAAGAAAGAAAGTATATTTGTTTTTTAGACGACCGAATGAATATTCGTTTGCGGTAACGATATAGGTCGCAAACGAAGTAAAGTTGGTGAATTTTTCAGTTGCGGTACACGAAATATTTCTTTGCGTGTAGTTTTGAGCTGGTCTAATGTACATATTTGTCTGAGTTTGTATGGTGTTCATAATATTATGGCGGGTACTGTAGTTTAGTGTCTCTATGAATGTTAGTAATGTAACGGACTAGTTAAATCATTATTGCTGCATAGTTAAAAAACTTCGTTTAGCTGTTGCTACACTGATAGGAAGCACAGCAAAAGTTTTGGATATCAGTGGAAAAATTTCATTATCACATTGAGAAAAAACAGTATCGATATCAGTTACTTCAGTTTTGCTGTCCCATTTACACTGCCAAATTTGAAGTTCGTGAAACAATTGGATTAAAATTTTTTCTTCATTCTCGTCACAAAATGAAATAATTACTTCTGCAATATTAATTCTATATTTTCTTAGGCTTTCATTGTTGTGATGAATATTGCTTGGCAGAATTTCGCTGATATATAGGTTAGGTTAGGTATGAAGGGTCGTGCACCGTTACCGGCGCTTCCGCGGGGGCCTATAGGTCCATTACGAATCCCTTTTTATAGTTGTGGTACCAAGTTAAACCATTGTTCCGATTTGTCCCTTAAACCATCCTGTGCTTTTTATGAACCTCCAGATGTCTAGCAGTGGTGTGTTCACCAACTCTTCCAAGTCTTTGAAAAGTCTGTTCCCCATGTGTCGGAGTCGACGATTCTGTAGACTTGGACATTCGCATAGTAGGTGAGTTATTGTTTCTATTTCCTCCGGGTCTTTGCAGCTCCGACAAAAGTCGGGCGCTGTTATACCTATTCTATTGGCCATTACCCCAATGGGGCAATGACCCGTTAGAACTCCAACAAGGATCCGGATTTCCCGTTTGACCAAAAGCAGAAGTCTTCTAGTTCTTTTCTCATTTAGCTCAGGCCAAAGCCTTCGAGATATGTTGCAGTCACCTCTGGAAGCCCAGTTTGTGTTGGCAATATCTCTGGCTTTTAGTTCTATACTCCTTTTGACGACGCCTATTGGAATGTGCACATCTGTGTCAGCTCTGTTTGTACTTGCGGTTACTCCACGCCTTGCCAGTTCATCTGCTGCGTCGTTCCCTTCAATATTGCTATGTCCGGGAACCCAGCAGAGAGTGACGTTGTGGGTATTGCAGATACTGTTCAGTGCAAATTTACAGTTTTGCACCGTTCGAGCCTTCGTCGTTTTACTGTTCAGTGCTTTGATGGCCGCTTAGCTATCCACAAAAATTACTACCCTTGTGGGGGTAAGATTTTTCCTGTAAATGGCCCGTGCAGCTTTTTCAATAGCATATATTTCTGCCTGAAAAATGCTACAGTAATCCGGGAGTTTGTAACACTCTTTGATTTGTAGCGTTTCACAGTATACACCCGATCCAGTTCCGTTTTCCATTTTGGAACCATTAGTATATAAATGGAGATTGCCGTAGGATTCTACAGCTGTTTCTTCCCATTCTTGTCTGCTGGGAATGGATGTGGTGTATTCTGTACCGAATCTTACACTGGGTTCGCTGATATATAATTTAAGATGTTGTTGCTTTTTACGTTGATTTTCGGTTTTGCACGATTCTTATTATTATTATAATTATTGAAAGTTCTTGGGGGATAATTACATTCTTTAGCCCCCTGGGATCCGCGACTGGACATGGACGGAGGGGATAGGGAAGTCATGCGTTACGTCACAACAAAATTTTTAATACAGTTTTAAAAATTATAAATTTTAATAAAATTTAGTTTTATAGCATTTTTTATCAAAAAAAGAATGAACCTATAAAATAACGATCACAAATCGCAAAAAGACAGCTAAAACAGTGTTTAAACAAGAGATGCAACGGATAGTGTTTTAGCCGGATACCGGATATCCGGCGAGCTGCAAGGCCGAATTGCTGAATATCCGTCGGCCGGATAGTAGGTCCATTGCCTCGCTGTTGCCAAATTATATATAATTCTAATTCGACATGCTCAATATACGGATTGATTTGTTTATGGCAAGTAAAGTTGAAAAAACATTATACATAATAAAAATAATTGCTAAAATAATAATATCTGAATAATTTTTATTTATTTTTGTTCAGCGTTACTTCTCTTCTCTAAAATTGTTCAAATCATGACACAATCAAAAGGTAGGCTCATTTTCAAAAAAATGCTCAAAAGACAAGTTTTCCTAAGGTAATGGCAATTGTAACTTTGACATCTAGCTCCCGTTTTGTAGTTCCTCCCCAAGCTGAGCCTACCTTATGATTGTGTCATGGTTCCAAACTTTGAATTAAAACAGGTAATGCTTTGATTATATTATTTGTCAATTTGTATATTTGTCATGATGTCAATAAAAAAATCGCCTATCGTCTTCGATCGCTTTTCTTAATTTTGATTATTAATTTTAATCATTTTACTAATTGAACGTTTTTCTAAGTTTTCAGTTTATAAATGAATTTATTATTAACAAATAATGACGAATGTTACATAAGTGTAGAGGCGTTCGTCTTTCGTCGGTCCATTTCGTCGGTCTCACACATATTTAAAAATTAAAATTTTGTTGAACGATCGTCACTAATGGGTAAAAGTGAATATGTAAGGATGTAATCTAAGTTTTTTGGAAGATACCCTGTCACTTTTTTGTTACTTTTTTACCTTTAAATAAAAGACGCCATAATTAGTTCCTATTTAATTTTTATTTCTTAAAAAAGATTTATTTAAATAAAATAATTTTAAGAAACTATCTGGCCGGCAAGATGCCGAATATTGAGTAAATATCCGGCATCCGGCCGAATTGTAAATTTAAACCGAATATCCGGCAATTATCCGGCTTGCATCTCTAGTTTCAACCGAAAAAATTTATAAAAGGCATTTGAAACACCTGCAAGAAATGTAGCAGCTTCAAAAAAACAAAGATCAAGAGCAAGTAAGAGCAGCAAACGGAGCTTAAACGGATTGGAATTTAATTTAAAACTAAATTTTCATTATTCATGTCTTACTAGCTTACACCCGGTGCGCTTGGGTTCACCCCACGCTTATCTGAAATATACTCGTAGCATTTTAATTGATTTGTGGTGCCATCTCGAGCTCGAAAACAATCAATCAAGATTTCTTAAAAATGGGCATAACTATAGTGCCACCACGCCCATTTCTAGTACAGTTGCAGACGGTAAGCATATCAACCGAATTACCAAATCTTATACGACCAAAACAGTCAGAAATATAGCATTTTCATTGATTTGATGGCGGTAAAAGAGGGTGTGAACCCCATTTTAGTACAATTGCCGAAAGCAACCATACGAACTGAATTACCAAATTTAAGTCTCATACAATCGAAACAGTCGGAATTAAAGCATTTTTATTGATTTGTGGGTGGTAAAGGGGGGCGTGATTAAAACTAAGTAGGAATCTAGGAGGCAAGTAGTCTAAGATCGAGCAAAATCCGTTTAGACGTTTAGATTTGTAAAAAAGTCAAACAAACAAATAAACAAACAGAAAATGATTTTTATTAATATAGATAGATATAGAATAGATAGATAGAGAAATTAATTAGAGAAGGATTAAAAATTAATTTTGTGTATCTTAGTGATTTGATATTTTTTGTTTTAAACCTATCTCGAAAGGATTTTACCCAATGTGAGAATGAATCTATCTCATTACTTACAAAATTTTTTTCTCTCCTTCCATGACTTGAAAATCAATAAGAAAAATAATAACATTTACTACGAAATAGCCAACATAAACTTAATTTTATATAAACATCAAAAATTTAATGAATTTAAAGAACTGAATGCAAAATTGCATTTATGAAAATATTACAGCGAACTAACAATCAACCACGCCAGCGTTGCTTGTCGACCAAGGCCGAAGCAAAAAATGAAATAAAACCGATTTAAACATCGAGTACAACCACGCACGCTTACTTGCAAAACTCACACGCAAGCTGCAGAGATAACTTCTTTTCACGCTGGCAAAATTTCGTAAATGTTTTTCTTCTGTGAAATATTATACACTGGTTTTATTCTGTGCGCGTCGTATATAAATCTTGCCATGCCTTCTTTTACCACGCATAAATCAATTAAAATTCAATATATCAAACGGTTTTGATCGTATAAGACTAAAATTTAGTTTATATGGTGACTGTCGACAACTTTAAAAAAAAAATGGTCGTGTCACTTTGGCTACGCCCACTTTGCAGGAGATACCTAAACGGATAAGCAACCAACAACCGTTTGCTATTTCTGTGAGAGACCATCACATGAGACATTTGACAGAATATGAAATAAATTATGTGTCATCTAGGTAAAGATCAATTGTAAAGATCTAGGTAATACTAAAGATTACTTTTCACGTAAGGAAAGAATTTTTTATAACTTCATCTCAATAAATTTTACAAGAGATGGACATATTTCAAAATGTTTTCGATGTCGTCGTGTTAGACTACAAAAATTTCAATATAAATGGCATATTTCGATACTTTGAAAGTGGTGGAGCATTTCCTTATGCATGTTAAAATCTTAAAACGTTTCTCCGAACGAATAAGTTTTTTTTAAGTTATGACAAGCTATGACGATATTGAAAAATGAAAGACAATATATTTTCTAAGAAAATATTTGCTACTTAAATTATAATTTGTAAGAAATAAAAATTTATACACATTTTCATATAAAAAGCTTCTTTCCAGCTCTTAAGGAATGAGTCAAGTAAATTGTTCTATAAATTTCTTGAATAAAAAAAATAGTAAGAAAATATTTTTGACAGCACACAAAAATAAAATAATTTTATTTGAATGAAATATATAACATTTCTTTGGAAAATCGAGCTGTAAGGAAATTTCTGTCTATCTTCCAATCAGGGTTGGATCGGACAAAAGCTGTTGCAGTTAAGCAATAAGATTTACTTTAACTAGCAGTGTCAGCTTTTCAGTCCCTATCAACGGGATACGCTTGATACGAAGTCTGGAAATGTGCTACGCTGCTCTGCCTCCGGTGAATTCCGGTCTGCCTGTTAAAAAAACTATAAATATATACCTAAAGAAACGTTCTTGCATTCTTCATCTAGATTCACTTATGAATTCTCTTTTCAAGATTGGGCCCAAATATAATTGGCTTACGAACGAGTTAAGTATTTTGGATGGGAAAAGATAGATCAAATGTTACATATCCTTTTACCACAATACGACTTTGGTACTGCCTGACAGTATTTGCCTTCTATTGCAAAGCCCAAAACGTAGCACTGAAAGTTTCCTTACGAACACATACGTCATCTGGACAAGCCATTTGACACATAACAGTTGTCAACTTGCTGAAAATGGTTATAAAACCGAATATTTTTTGCGTATACTTTTCCTGTACTTGAGTGGTCTAAGAGCTCCATTGTTTTTAGTGAAGGCCAACGTGGTTATAGATATTTTGAGGTATGTCTATGGCTTCATTGCATATGTCTAAACTGGTTGACTTCCTAAATTGTTTTCTTTCGACCGTCAAATATGCCGTTATAATTCTACTGCTCGATCATTCCAGCAAACCATTACTTATACCTTAAAAAGTTGTTGAATAGGCCTATAAATTTACAAATAAAAGGCCTATGAAGTTGTTGGTAACCATATTGTAACTTTAAAGTAACCAAAGTTACTTGAAGAAACAATGTGAAGAGAATGTAACTTTTTCTTGTTACTGATTATTGCTTCTGGGTGATACAAACCAAGGATTATATGTTATTAATGGTTCTTACTGTTGCAATTTATTGCACTTCTTGAGACATTCTTCGGTTGTGGATCGAAAAGTGTGGATCAAACGTCGCAAAGCCTTTACCAAGGCAATTTTACGGTAACTTTCTTAAAAATCCACTTACTTTATGCTTACCGAAGTTTTTCACTTGCAGCATAGTTTCCAATCTGTATCTTTTTTTATATATTTGGCATTATCTGTTAAAAAAATGATAGATCCTTCCAGTGGAGTATGAATTAATTAGAGGACGATTAAAAACTGATTTTGTGTATCTTAGTGATTTGATCTATTTTATTCTAAATGTATATCGAAAGGATTTGACCCAATGTGAGAATTTTCGCAATATGTTTTAGCAAAATATCACATATTTCGTTGAAAACTTGCCTCAGGCTGCAATAACAACGTTTTCTATAATAAAGATTATTACAAGCACATTGCTTCACACAAAATTTACTTTAAGAAACAATGTGACTAGCATACCACCTTGTTCAAAAACAAAGGTTCATTCACACTGTCAACCGGACTTAACTGTACGATTTTTTTTAGTAGGTTGCCACATGTGTCTATGACAAGGCTGCCAAATATCAGCGTCTCTCGTTGGCATTTGGTAAAGTGACAGTGTTTTGTTTAAAACAACTTTTTTCGTGTCTTCGATTTTTACGATGGAAGAAAAAATTTAGCAACGAGCTTGTATCAAATATTGTGTGAAAAATGGTTTCAACTACGCCGATACGCGTAAAATGCTGGTGGAATATTACGGTGACTCTGCTCTATAGTATCAGAAGGCAAAGAAGTGGTTTAACCGATTTGTAAGTGGCCAAGACGAAGTAGAAGACGACCCTCGTACCGGGCAGCCATCGTGTTTGACAACCGAAGAAAACGTTGAAAAAATCAAAGAAATGTTGGTTAAATATCGGAAATTGACGATTATAGAGATAGCAGAGGGCGTTGGCATTTCAATTGGATCCGTTCAGAACATTTTGAAGAATGAATTGGGCTCGAGACGTGTCGCTGTGAAGTTGGTACCGAAAAAACTCAATTTCTGCAAAAAAGAGACCGAGTTGCTATCGCGAAAGGCATGCTGGAAATGGTCGAAAACGACGAATCATTCATCGAATCCATCATTACTGGTGATGAGACGTGGGTATACGAGTATGACACGCAAACCAGGCATCAGGCGAGTGAATCAGGCTCAATTTTTTTCTTCCATCGTAAAAATGGAAGACACGAAAAAAGTTGTTGTAAGCAAAACACTGTCACTTTACCAAATGTCAACGAGAGACGCTTATATTTGGCAGCCTTGTCATAGACACATGTGGCAACCTACTAAAAAAAATTTTCGAATCGGACAGTTAAGTCCGGTTCACAGTGTGAATTAACCTTTCTTTTTGAACGAGATGTATTTCTTGATATTCACAATGTCTCCGTGTTCGTTTTTCATCGAAAAAATTTGTGTAAAAAAATTTTTTTTCTTCCGAGTTGGATTCACTTTTAAGTAATTTTTAAAACAGAAAATTTCTTTTTGATTACTTTTCAGTTTTTTTATATGAAAATTATGCTTTAGTTGAGAGCTGGAAACAGGCCAAAGGGTGATCCTATGAGAGCTTCCTACTTTGCTTTATAAATAAAATACATTAAAATCAATATATTGATGTAAATCTTTATTTGGAATTTATTTTGGAAATCTTTATTCGATTCCTACAATTCAATGCTTAAAAATTATTTCGTTCAAATGTTGCCCACGACTATCTCTTAAATGATCCATTCTGTGGGTCCAATTTTCGACAACTCTTTCCAGCGTTTCGGCCGGTATTCCTTGGATAACACGAGTTATGTTGGTTTCCAAAGCGTCAATAGTTTCGGGTTTGTCGACATAAACAAGAGATTTAACATATCCCTAAAAAAGTAATCCAATGGCGTTAAATCACATGATCTTGGTGAGTGAGCTCAGTTGGACGCTCAAAACGACCAAAATTATGTTGAGTAACTCTATAACATTCTCTTACTGATGACTGATTTTGGTAGTAAGTTTCGACAATTAATAAACGTTGTTCAGAAGTAAGCCTATGCATGATTGAGCCGTTTTAAATACTGAACACATATGTCATATGGACAAGCCATTTGACACATATTAGTTGTCAAAACTACCCAGTTGTAAAAGGGACCTCGTATTGGATGACCCTTTACATCTTAGTCCCTGTTTGGGAGACAAAAAAATATCACCAATTTGTTCAGTCAGTTTTGTATGGAAAAATGAAAAACATTCGGCATTTAAAGTTATTTAGCAAATTTAATGTTCGTCGCGGGTTGTTTTTCGAAAATTGTTTTCTTTCTCTCCCAACAAAAACAACCTCAAATTTATTAACTTTATTAACATGGTGGAGTGCTTTTAAATAAAAAAACTGACGACTATTTTTAAATTGAAATTCTGCATTAAAATTTTTAAATTGCCGCCAAAAATGCATTTTATCGTCCAATTTTAACAAACAGTATGTTATTAGAAAGAGGATTATTAGGAAGGAAAGAATAAAACAATTGTCATATGTTATAACAAAAATATTTAAAGTCATAATTTGTTTTCTTATTTTTGCCATCTTAAATCAAGTGAACAAATGGGGTAAAAAGACGGTCAAATATATCTACCTATTAAAGTAGATATGTTCTGAGCTACCAGTTGCGAATATAGAATTCGGCAGAGAGGGGTAATAAGATAAAAAAACCAAAAAAAAAAAAAAATAAAAAATTACATACATCGGTGATTCCATGCCACATCGGACGTTTTTCAAAACTCGCATATTTATAAAAATGTGGTACTTTATTCGTCAATTGCACTTAAAAAAATTTTGCATATATTTTTTTTTTTGCATGTTACACATAGTGGAGAATTAAAAAAAAAAAATGGACACGTAGTAAAACAACTATATATGGAACTATATAAAAAACTATATCTACAACTATATAATAAAATGTTTAAGCTATATTTTTAAGATCTTTAATTTTAAACGTTAACACTATACAACTGCTCAAGAAAACAGTGATAATTTAGTATTTTTATGAAATGATCTCCGACAAACAAGTATATATTTTTAAAATTGCAGATTTATCTACAAAACTGGATACAATTTTAGGCAATCAGATTGAAATTATTAAAACTACAGCAATAATAAATGAGCGTGTTAATGCATTTGATCGACAATTTGAAGATATGAATGGCAAATATAATTTGCAACTACTAAGGTTGACAAAAAAGGGAAGAAGTAAGTAACACCACAAATATCTTATTTTCTGTTAGATAAATTAGTAAAACAACATTAAAAAATACTAGCAATCCTAGAATAGTTGTAAATAATAACACACTAGAATTTCCTGTAAAAACCGCTGACGACTTGGAAGCACTCAATACAAATATTATGGACGATCCCAAAAAATATGTAAGATGAATTTTTGTGCTCATTGTCCTGTTTTTAAGGTAATATTAAAGGTTGTTTAAATAAACTTAATAATCACTGAGAAAAAAAAATAAAGTAGAATATTTTTCTTTTGCTTGCAAACTGTGATACTACCTTAATGTCAGAGTATTTAAATAATATAAATTTCGAAATTTAATTCTTTACAACATGATATACAAAGGAAAACAATAACAATGATATGCTTATTTCTTACATATTTGGGTTAACAAAAAAAAAACGGTTAAAAGATTTTAAAGCCTTAAATTCGCCAAAATTCGTTACAGACACATTTATATTTTATTATTTTGTTTATAATTAGGTTTTTTATTTTCTTTGTTTTTTTTCAGATGCGATTCCACACGAGGGCTTTAACCAACCTGAATATGACAAACTAATTTGACATTGTTTAAATAAATCATAAGGCACGTAATTACAGAAAAATTTCCCACTATAAAAAAAAAACAAGCCGTCCACAAAATAATCTTCAATTTCTTTATATTACTTTTTCAGGCATATTAATATTTCATTCTCTTTAAATTTTTTAAACTATAAATTTATTTATAGGTAGTCCTTAAGTTTCTTCCATTCATAACAATTTTTTTTTTCAAAAATATATATTCATCTCAATTAAATAAATCATTTGGAATTGATAACGTTTTTATAAAAATGTAAAAATGTAAATAATAATAAACAATAGTAAAACTGTAATTTTATATATATAAATTTTTGTTATTATTCTTCGTATATATCCAATATTTTTCTCCTTTTCATTAAAAATTGTATTGCTTACCCATCTCTATAAAATTTGTAAAAATCTTTTTGAAAACTCTTATGTAAAACGTTTATGGGAAAATATAATCGATTATGGGGAAAATCGAAAAAGACAGTAATAATAATTTGTCTTTTGTGCAGACATATTGTCATGTCTTTTTCATATTTTTGTATTTAAACTATAATAAGAGCTAAGTCTGCTAATTTTGAAATTCTAATATACGATTAATAAAAAGAATTGAATTGAACACATATGTATAATAAGCATTCATTAAGCTACTATGTTTTCAAATATGATCATTCAAGTTGAACCGTCGTACCGTTCGGACGTGTTTATTCAGCTCCGCAAGTTTATTACACCGAAATATTTGCTTCCTGACCTACCTCAGTTTTTTTAAAAAAACATAACTCAAATACAGTGCATATAAATATCGTGAAAGTGCGAATATTGCAAGTCAGCAACACAATCGAAATAAAAAAAAAAAAAATAAAAAAAAAATAGTAATAAAACAAATAAAAAAAGAAAAAGAACAAATGAATTTAAATAACCAAAAATACACAAACTAGCTTCGATAAAGTGCTATTATTGTAAACTCTTAACAATTAAAAGAACAACTGGAAGAATTAACTACAAATTGTGTTTTTAATTGTGTGCATTAAATTTGTGTCAAAATTACGTTGCACAAAAGTTCCAATACTCAAACTTGCTGCCATAAAGTGCTATTATTGCAATTCATTAATAATTAAAACAGCAACCGGAAGAACTAAATACAAATTGTGCTAGTGCATTAAATCTGTGTCAAAAGTTCGTTGCGCTTGAATACTTGCAAATTTTAAAAATGGAAATGTTTTGTGCCAAATTCAATTGCCCAATCGATGACAGAAATACCACCAAGATTGCCTGCAAAGGACTATGTGGTAAATTTTTTCATGGTAGTTGCATCGGATTATCAAAAAGAAGCTTCACCTATCTTCAAGAATATGTCAACAATATCGTGATTCTCTGTGATGAGTGTCGTGAAATATCACTCTCTCACGTAATGCTCGCGATAAAATGTTTAAGTGACTCCCTCAATGTGATGTTATTAGATAACAAAACATTTTTCAATAAAACATCAAAAAAATTATCAAAACCTGATGCGAGTACACAAATAAGCGAAGACATAAGCCATATTATTGAATCAACCAATAAAAATACAGAGTTGAAATTGAAAACAATTACAAATAACATAAACTCGCTAAGTGAAATAATAAGTGCTTCTTGTAAAAGTTTGACCGTCGAATCTGCGATAAATAAACTTAGCAACGACATAAACAAAAACTTTGATAAGCTAAAATATCTTGAGCTCAACCATGAACTAAACGATAATCTTAATGATATACGTAGCGATCTAGACACTATGCTCCAGTCAACATATAATAAACCAGCACAGTTACCCCAACAGCCTGATCCACTTATGGAATTGGTGTTCCACAAAATGAATGACATCACCGATGAACTAGGTGTTTTTCGAGCAACACTAGAGGAAATCGTAGACGTTGTGAGTCAGCCAACAAATAAAATTAATGAAATTACTCAGAACGATAACTCCTCTTCCATCTTTGATGAAATAATGGATGCATCTCTAAACGCACCTTCAATTGGACCTCCTTCATTAGCAGCACCCACAATTACGGTGGATTCTCCAACTCTTCCAGTAGCAGCTCCTCGTCAGGAAATTGAATGTTTTGGAACATCGTGGACCAGATCTGAATGGGAAAATAGGATCCAAAAGCTTAATAGCGGTAACCAAAATAGTAGTACTATTCTATTCATTAAAGGATTCCCTTCAAATGCAAAAACGTCATGGTTACAAAACTATTTAAAAAAAAATATAAGATCAACATTCACGATTGCCAAAAGACGTCTTCTAGATACGCAAAGTTCAGGAGTTTTAAATTAAGTATACCCACTAAATACTCATGGTTGTTTTTGAATTTTCCCGGTGGGATACTGAGAAATGGAAACATTATCATTAGTGAGTGGATTGCAGTGCCTGAATGAATGCCGAGAATATCTAGCAATAATCCTATTAAAAACAATATTATTAAGCCACCTTCTAGAATCCACAAAAAACCCCCCCCCCAGATTCTAACTGGACTTTCAAAACTAACATCTTTCCTACTTTCTCTCCTCTCAGACAGCAACCATCCACTCCCAAGCTATCGGTTCCAAATAACTCTGTCACATATTCTAAAAGTAAGCGCGTCTCATTTAATCTGTCACCCTCAACCAGTCCTACAAATCATCACACATCAGAAAAAATATCTTCCTCCAAAGTAGTTTACCCGCACTTTATTCACTCTCATACATTAAACCCTTCAAAGCCTCAGTCAGCGGTCACACCAAAAAATACTCTCAATAGAGATGTAGCAACCTTCACTCCAAACAGAGCAGTTAATCCCTCTCATACTACTGCAACCGTTCCCTCTTTAGATACGTCTACCAGAACACCATCTTCAGTTGAAGCACCCCCAAGCTTTCTTGATCCTCTTATTCCACCCATGGCTAAATTAACAAAAAATCTCATGGATACAAGTTCTGAAGGCCGCTAGTTATATCTCGTCTTAGAGACCGTAGGTTATATGAAAATGTGCGCCTTTATCTTGCATACCTGCACGATAAATCTGATTCGGTATGCATCGACGGATCAACAAAAACAAGTGTAATGGTAACGATACAACAAGAAGGTATTCCAACAAATCTAACTGAACTCAAGGAAATCTTCATTCGTTTTCACGAAAGCTTTAATATCTTCCCAGCTGATGTTGATAAGGACCTGGCAGCATTCGCCTCACATACCTCATCAAAGCGTCTTTGGCATCTAACGAAAACTCGATCAAATTTCAAAAACTATTATTGCTCCTAACAACATCCGTCAAATTAAACCTAATAATCCATGCCAGTCAGCACCCTCTATTAAGTCTCTAAATATATTTTATCACAATTGTGCTGGTATGCGTGGTAAATTAAATAAACTTTTTGTAGACGCAAAATCATGCAACTTCAATGTATTAGTTTTTGCTAAAACTTGGTTAAACGATTCTTTCAAAAATGAAGAAATTCTGGACAGCAATTTGACTGTCTACCGAAATGATCGAGATTATTCCCACACAGGTCACTCCCGTGGAGGCGGTGTTTTAATCGCAACACATAACTCCCTATCAAGTCAGATCATAGAAACCATCTCCCACAAGCTCTACGAACACCAAATAATCAGAGATGCTTACATAATAATCAATATATTTATATTGGTGTTATCTACATTCCTCCAAATTCTATCGAAGATACATACATTCAAATATGTGATACAATCTCATTAATAACTTCGACCTTGAATGAAGAAGATACAGTGATTATCTTTGGCGACTTTAACCGCCCTAATATTTCCTTTGTCATTGATGAAAATGACAACTATCTTCTACCGGTAAACCTATCTAACTCAATTGATTTTACTTTACTTAGTTTCTTTTATGGCAACGACTTACAGCAAGTAAATTGGACTCCAAACCAGAATGGCAGATGGCTAGACTTAGTATTCACTAATGCCTACGATGTTATAAATGTTAGTCCGGCTATTGAAGCTGAACACCTTTTTTCTAACAGTCCTCACCACACAGCCTTATCTACGGAGCTATCCGCCACCAATATAACATTTGTCCACTCATTTGGTAACTCCATTGTATATGATTTTCTTTCGATAGAATTAAAATCGGTCTTAATGCTTTTAACTGGAGTGATCTCTCAGCATTGGATCTAGTTTGTGCAGTTTCACTTTTCTATCTTTCACAATTATTGATTGACATGTCCCAAAAATAAAGAAAAAAAAAGAAACTTTCCGAACCATGGCTAGATCACAATCTCAGAAACCTAAGAAACCAAAGAAATAAATTATACAAAATAATCAACACCACAAACAATGTAAGTGATGAAGTGAAGACGAGATATGAAGAGTTGGCCAATGTATTCTGTACTAAGTCAAAAGAAGCTTATCAATTTTATATTAACCTTATGGGTAAAAAAATTTAGTCCAATGTGTAGACCCACTGATCATGCCTTAATTTATAATCTTTAATAAATCCCTGTTTCAAGGTGCTTTTCCATCGTATTGGAAAACATCATACCTCACACCAATTTATAAAAAGGGCGACAAAAGGTCGGTTGAAAGTTATAGGGGAATTGCAATACTATCGGCCATTCCAAAACTATTCGAAAAAATGATATCTGATAAACTAACATGTATTGTAAATCCTCTTCTCAATGAACAGCAACATGGTTTCCGTAAAGGTAGATCAACCACCACAAATCTTCTCTGATGTCTCTGATGTTTTAAGTAAAATGGAAAAAGGACTTGAGGTAGATGCAGTATACACCGACTTTAGCAAAGCTTTTGATCGTGTTGATCATACTATTCTAGCTCGCAAATTGAAAAAATTTGGCATCTCTGAATCTGTGCTTAACTGGTTGAAGTCCTATCTCTGCGGCCGTTCCCAATTCGTAAAGTTTCAAGGTACCTTATCTAAACAGATCTTAGTCACATCCGGCTATTTCAGTCCTAATCCCGTACTACTTTCTCTATTTACCGGCTTAATCTTAACCTTATCTTGTTCCCTGTCCCTTTTCATTTATAATATAAATATAAATAAGTTATATAATATACGCCACACCCCCCCCCCCCAATATGGGGGGAATCATTTTACAAAAAAAAAAAAAAAAACTTAGCTTGCCTCTCCTCTTTATACTTACATTAAGTTAATTGTAATTGTAACTATAAGATTACCTTGCTTGGTTAATAAATAAATAAATAAATAGGATATTTCGGCCTTCCCTGTACAATGTTTCTAAATCGGATATATCTAAATTCTCCTTCCAATGTTTTCACCTAGGATATATCCGACATCACTTACAATGTTCCACAATTTATATGGCGAACATCAAATACAATGTTTATCCGACGTCACATACAATATTTCCATATAAGATGTATCCGATGCAGAGTTGCCAGTTTTGCACTATAAATCGTACTTTTGGTATTTTTTGTGCTCTTGTGAGATGCTGCGGTATTAGGTCAAAATCTCCGCTTTATGTGAGAAAAAATGTCATGTGAGAAAATGTTTGCCACATGTGCGTTATTTACCACGCGAGAGAAAAAAAATCCCAAAACTTACCAAAACGAGATTTCTCCTACCAAATAATTATGTCTGCTTATAGAAAGGTTTACTGAATGATTGCACTTGTTTAAGGTTGTGTGTTTGTTTATTCGTTGTTTTGTAAGTTAAACAATAAAAATTCCAAGTGAACAACAAAAATCATTATAAGTCGAAAAAAAAACATACCAAAAATTACCAAAGCGAGATTTCTACCCAGAAAAGTTTTTGTAAGCATATAGAAAAGGTTAACTGAATAATGCACTTGTTTATGGTTATGAGTTTATGGTTGAAGTTTATTCGTTGTTTAGCAAGTAAAACGTTAACAATTCAAAGTTAAGCACGCATGGTTTTTATTTTTAATTATTAGTATATAAGAAAAATTATTGAAACGTCTTAGGGCCTTTTCAGATGGAGCAACTGAAAGGTAATGCAACCGTTACAAAAGTTGCTAGCCAGTGTATTTATACCGAAGCCTTCTCATGAAACAACTTGTACGAAACAAATTGGCAACTCGATCGCGACTAGTTCAATGCAACACGGCTTGTTGCATTTTGTGTCGGCGATTTGTTGTGTTTATATGTGCTTGATTGTTGTGCGCAAAATAAATAAGCAATTAATACATATAAAATTATTGCAGGAATTAGTGGAGAAATATCATTACTTGTACAATTATAAGCTCACCGACTATTCAAGGAAGGATATAACTTTAAAAACATAAAAATTATAAGTCATTTTCTGCAGCTTTTTTATTGTGACGAATAATTTGCAGTTAATGTTGTTCCTAATGTATGGATGAACCCAAATCCTCTTTTTACGTTTTAGTCTTCGTGTATAATAATATGCATTTACATTTTCTTCACTCGAATCGCTTGAAATCATTTTATTTTGTATTTTAAGCCAAAGCTTCAATTAAACAACTATCAATGTTGCGTTGTGACGTGTCTTGTTCATCTGAAAGCATAGGTTGTAGTGATTACCAACTTTATGAGCTGTTGCGTTGTAGTTGCGTTACTTTTAAATTCCTGCATGTGGTAAAGGCCTTAACATATTTCGAATTTTTATACTCATAAATAAAGAAATGAATTATTAATCTAAAATGTTAAAATTAATTGCAGTTTATGTGTGCTTTCTTTAAATTCTTTCAAACTATGTGATTATCACTGCATATTGTGATATTTTAAGCAGCTTTGAGGTATTCTGTTGATTTGTGGTAATTTTCGAGATTTTTTGGTAATTTGAGATAATTTTTGGTATTTTTTGTGTATGGTGTAATTCAATACGAGAAAAAGAGAATTTGCGAGGTATTATAACCTGACAACACTGATCCGATGTCACATATGATGTTCCTACTTAGAATGCTTCTGCTGTCTTTGACAAGCTTGTGTAAATATAAAGTACAATTAAGCATAAGCTTAGAATGCATCCTACATACATTGCATGTTAGGTTTCGAACATAGTGAACGGCGGTTCAGACAGGCAGACAGATTTCACATTGGAGCAATAAGGAAACCAAGTCATGCTTCTCTTTTGCTGTAATGTATTTTCTGATCTGATCTGTCCGATGCATGGACAGGCGTTCACTATGTTCGCAATCTTAGAGATCATAGGACTTGTTAAGGGAATTTTTATCACTGGCTTTTCAAACTAGAGTTGCAACGGGTAGTGATTTGGGTGGATACCGGATATCTGGCGTGCTGCAAGGATTCGTTTTTTGCTTAATTTTTAATTAAAATGACTTATCAAACATGAAAACTGGAAGACAACTACCAGAGTTGTAATTTTTTACTTTTCGAAAAAATCTTATGTTTTAACTTTTCATAAACATCTTACCTTTTACTTTTCGAAAAAATCTTGTTTATTTCCTATTCGAAAGATATCTTACTTTTCTGGTTTTATTTAAACAAAAAATCGCAAAAATCTAAATATGACAGTATTTCAATAAATTGCAGTGGCAATATTTTGTAGAACTATGATTATTATTGGCACAAAAAATTGTGCTATTACGTAAAATACTTAATCGAAATGAACGTTTTCCGAGAAGAATTCCGTTTTAAAAATTTCGAGTTTGAGTATTGTACGAAAAAAATTCAAAAAAATTCAAACTATAAAAATACAACTTTGCGGGTGCTTAAGTCATAATCTTGAGCTATTTTGTCCAAAAAATTACAAGAACCAAAATTCGCAAGCGAAAGTTAAAGATGTTCAGAGTTGACTTTTTTAAAAAAAAAATCCTAAAAGTGTCCTCTTCTTAGTGGTTCCATTTCAAAACTCGTTTAAAAAAAACATGATTTGGTAGTGAGAAATCATTGTTAATGGTACAATGTACTCTTTTTACGTTTTAGTCTTCGTGTATAATAATATGCATTTACATTTTCTTCACTCGAATAGCTTGAAATCATTTTATTTTGTATTTTAAGCCAAAGCTTCAATTAAACAACTATCAATGTTGCGTTGTGACGTGTCTTGCTCATCTGAAAGCATAGGTTGTAGTGATTACCAACTTTATGAGCTGTTGCGTTGTAGTTGCGTTACTTTTAAATTCCTGCATGTGGTAAAGGCCTTAACATATTTCGAATTTTTATACTCATAAATAAAGAAATGAATTATTAATCTATAATGTTAAAATTAATTGCAGTTTATGTGTGCTTTCTTTAAATTCTTTCAAACTTTGTGATTATCACTGCATATTGTGATATTTTAAGCAGCTTTGAGGTATTCTGTTGATTTGTGGTAATTTTCGAGATTTTTTGATAATTTGAGGTAATTTTTGGTATTTTTTGTGTATGGTTATTTTAAGAGAATCCAATACGAGAAAAAGAGAATTTGCGAGGTATTATAACCTGACAACATTGATCCGATGTCACATACGATGTTCCTACTTAGGATGTTTCTGCTGTCTTTGACAAGCTTGTGTAAATATAAAGTACAATTAAGCATAAGCTTAGAATGCATCCTACATACATTGCGTGTTAGGTTTCGAACATAGTGAACGGCGGTTCAGACAGGCAGGCAGATTTCACATTGGAGCAATAAGGAAACCAAGACATGCTTCTTTTTTGCTCTAATGTATTTTCTGATCTGATCTGCCCGAAGCATGGACAGGCGTTCACTATGTTCGCAACCTTAGAGATCATAGGACTTGTTAAGGGAATTTTTATCACTGGCTTTTCAAACTAGAGTTGCAACGGGTAGTGATTAGGGTGAATACCGAATATCCGGCGAGCTGCAAGGATTCGTTTTTTGTTTAATTTTTAATTAAAATGACTTATCAAACATGAAAATTGGAAGAAAACTACCAGAGTTGTGATTTTTTACTTTTCGAAAAAATCTTATGTTTTAACTTTTCATAAACATCTTACTTTTTACTTTTCGAAAAAATCTTATTTATTTCCTTTTCGAAAGATATCTTACTTTTCTGGTTTTATTTAAAAAAAAACGCAAAAATCTAAATATGACAGTATTTCAATAAATTTCAGTGACAATATTTTGTAAAACTATGATTAATATTCGAAATGAACGTTTTCCGATAAGAATTTCGTTTTAAAAATTTCAAGTTTGAGTATTATACGAAAAAAATTCAAACTATAAAAAAACAACTTTGCGGGTGCTTAAGTCATAATCTTGAGCTATTTTGTCCAAAAAATTACAAGAACCAAAATTCGCAAGCGAAAGTTAAAGATGTTCAGAGTTGACTTTTTAAAAAAAAAAATCCTTAAAGTGTCCTCTTCTTAGTGGTTCCATTTCAAAACTCGTTTTATCCACTCTATGACACGAACTGAGTTGATAGTGAGAAGTCATTGTTAATGGTACAGCGTGAACCCTTTAAATCTGATATATAAAAACTTGCCTTATATCGAAGTTATAAGACGGCAATATGTAGCTTCCGTTTCAAAATTAGGGGTATCCTCTTATACTGTCAGATATTTTAAGAGTGCAATGAAGACTAGACTAAAGTCTCCTTTAATAAGTGTCTTAAACTATACTTTTGTATTTTGTTTTTTTCTTATCTACAGCTATAGTAAGAGTTTTCATAACTTGTCCTATCTCATTGACATGCAAATAAAGTATGCATTGGAAAATCAAAACTTGTCTTATCCGTAGTGTCGTAGATCTTTATTATTTCCTATTACATAAGTATGTCTTGGTTAATAGGTGTTGGCAATAAAAAACAAAAGGCAACTTAATTTAAACGCAGTTTAATCTTCAATATATATCAATACTTCCGCGACTATACTAATTAAAACAAAAAATCATTAATATCTCAACATTTAAAAAGAGGAATAAGACATTTTTTGAAAAGGAACGAATCAATTTTACAAACATATTGCTCATTTTTTTTCGAAAAATTTTGCAATCCCAGGTGTGCCAAGCTATTTGTCCCTGGTCTTAGGGTAAAATATGTATTCAATTTTGCAGTGCAAAACAATTCACGGCAAAGATATTTTTTCAATTTGGGAATTCCAGGATTGCCAAAATACAATTATCATGTCTTAAAGTAAGAAAAAATGATATAAAAAAATATATTAAGATCTTCTCCGATTAGATTTGTTTCCGATTAGAAGTTTTTAAGTTTTGTTATTATTTTAAAACCTTAAGTCAAGACAATGGTAGCTTGGAAACCCTGGGATTCCGAAATAAAAAATAATCTGTTTTAACTTATTTTGTAGTGTTGAGCTTATTTTTACTTATTTTGCAAAGTTTCGTAAAAATATTCAAGCTCTAAATTTTCAAATTGCATTTTATATTCAATGCACTTTATATTCAATTCGAAAGGTGTTTTTTATATTCAATTTACTAAAATCTTAATCTTCTCGATCGGTAACGGACAATCATCAGTGAATGTACCTGTTATATCGATGTAAGTAGCATGCGCTAAGCTTTTTGTTATAAATATTATTACATTGTAAAAAGATATACACTAAGCTGCCTCGATTTTATAGAAAAAGAGGCTGCCAATGCCATCGACTAGAAATGAACTGGGGTCTTTTTTATGGCGGTTTTTAAAACATTTTTGCATAAACCGCCATGGTTTAGCTCACTGGCGGTTATCGTGACAGCCAAAATATTTTGGGAGTCGTCATAAAATAGATCAAGGTTCATTTTTAGTCCTTGGCAATGGCAACTTTTTTTGACGCATCCTAATTGACACCCATGTATGACTATTTTCTTTTGTAATTTATACATAACAGAATAATGATGATTATTCTTACAAAAGGATAACAGTATATTTAGGATAACAGTATATTTCAGAGTCTTGAACTTGAAGATCTTAATAAGGGGCGGAAAAATTGGCCTCCGTCCTTGGCGGCTGAAGCCCACGCTACGCCACTGCCATCATCAGTCGATTTCTTTTGGCACCTGTTGTCATTCGATATGCAACAAATTATAAACACATGCCTAAATGTGCACAACACCTTTGAAATTAATCAATAGATTATTTTTAAATTGCTGCAGCGCAAAAATGCTTCACCAATAATGCTAACCATTATGAGGGAACAAGCTCAGAGATAACGATCTGACTGATTATCACCCACAAGAAGCATGTTTTTCTCCGCAGGATATCTTAGTAAATAAAAGCTACCCCATTAATGTTCAGACTCAATTCTGGTTCAACGAAGTCTTAATGGATTGTTAGCAATTCATCGTTGATTAAGAACATTCGATTGTTATTTGCTTGGAGTTTTCAATATTTAACACACCAAAACGCAGATACATTTGAGTACGGTCAGTATTTAGATATATTATGAATTCAGTTTAAAGGTCATATTTATCGTAATGCTGAAAAGGCCTTAAGGCAAGCAAAGATAAAATGTTTTAAAAGGACTAGAGTTGTTATGTTAAGAATTGTTTTGGTCTTTAATATTAATGCAGTATATTCTAAAAATGTGTGACTGTAGTTCATGCTCATGTGCAGGTAATGTCT
Organism: Coremacera marginata; assembly: GCA_914767935.1. Classification (NCBI taxonomy): domain Eukaryota; kingdom Metazoa; phylum Arthropoda; class Insecta; order Diptera; family Sciomyzidae; genus Coremacera; species Coremacera marginata. Next base: position 78,334,569 of record OU612045.1, read on the forward strand.
GACGTTATCGCTTGAATTAATTGGAAGGAACGCCAGCAGCTACACGGCTTATTGCTCTTTTTTATGACTTTTTAAGAAACGGTGCAAAGGGTTAACCATTTGTTTCTTATGTGTGCCAAGGAGAAACTTGTTTTTATTTATGCATTTTTCGTGTTTTGTTTTTTATAAATTGAAGAATTTAAACAACAATTACTTGATATACGCTTCAGCGCACATTGCTTCTGCGCCATAGGATACTTTGGTATGATTAACACCTGTTTTGTGGATGCAGTTTTTCCGATACGCATCGCTAACATAGTCCAACAATGGTTGATGGAGTAAAATAATGGCGTCACATGCATAACATAATGTTACTCACGTGATAATTTGACACCTTCTATTCGGTCTACATGATATTAAGATGGTTAAGGAAACGAATACTATGTTATAATGGAGTTAACTTGGAATCCTTTTAAATCATGAATGCATACGACTTTTTTAATAAATCAATACATAATCTACAAGCTAACAAATTTCCAAATTTTTATTTATATTCATATAATTTCATACTAGTTTCAAACTTTCTAAAGGAAGAATGTTTTCATATGTTTTTGTTTTGACTAATTGTTGTATTTTGGCAGCATAAAATTTTATATTAAACGTGGTTCGTGGCTTGGTAAATTTTTGTAAAACTCCACAAGTACTGGGCTGATTTTTATGAAATAAGTCTTAAAATATCATATTTGTGCTAGGGCAGATTATTGGGTATCTGCCTTTCGAAACTTCTATAGTATGTATATTTAATTAAAATATGAAGCTTTGTGTGAAATCATCCCTGATGTCACGCATTGCTTGATTGTTTTCTTTTCACGAGCTTGTGTTGTGAGAGTTTCAATAAACTCTATGTTTCCTTCTATTTTTCTCTTTTTATGCTCAGCTATCACAGCAGAACAAAAAATTTTGTTATTTTTGTGCGTTTGAATTAGAGATGCAACGGGTATCCGGCTAACCGGATAGTTGCCAGTAGTAGTAGTAGTAGTAGTAGTAGTTTTTAGTCTTAAAATTATTTTATTTAAATAAATCTTTGTTAAGTAAATATTTAAAGGTAGAAAAGAAACAAAAAATTTACAAGGTATCTTCCAAAAAACTTAGATTGCATTCTTAGTATTCACTTTACTGATAAATTTATATATAAATTAAAAACTTGGAAAAACGTTCAGTTAATTTGCACACTTGAAAAACACTTGTAGCATTAACACTTACTACTGTTATTATTTACTTGACGTAAGTGAGAATTTATTAAGGTGTTACTTGATTACGTTGAATAGTTCTGAAACTAAAATGTTCGTCACATTTTTGATGATAGCGATGATTGTGGATACGAACCCACAATACAAACGGTTCGTACAATGTACATTTTTATAAAATAAACAGTTCTAAAGCACAACACCCTATCTTTAAAACTAAAAAAAAAAATAACAATCCTACGAATATAACGGAAAATACAAAAGAAGTCGTCAATGCGATTCTAGCCATAGTTCGCTTAGAAAGTAATAGTAATAGACAGAAAAGTAATAGATAAAGATGAGAACATCTTTGCCGTAGGAAGTATGAACAAATTTTTAACCTCTTCAATATACAATCAGTACAAAAATAATAGAATCTCAAAAAAACTTAAAAATATTTAAAAATGTTCAGCTAACTTCACCAAACCTTTTGTGTTACCTTCCACAAAAGCCTTACACAATACCTTCATGTCTTCTTTAGCTGGGTGCTTAAATCATTTTATCGGGAAAAATTTGTCGCACAGGGTTATAATTTAATAGCAAATGTTTTCTAAGAAAAAATATCGTCTGTTATTCAATGTCGTCATAACTTGTTAACTTGATTCTTCCGGAAAAATATTTAAAGATTTAGATATGCATACGGAATTGCTCCACCTCTTTTGAAGTATCGTCAAAACACAAAATAAGCCAACAATTTTTAAATAGTCGGATCCGAACACAACTAAAAAATTTCTTCTCTTACGTGCAAAGTAAAAAAGATATCTTTACCGAGATGACGCACAATTTAGTTCATATTCTGTCAAATATTTTTGCGACTCAATTCTAACATATTTTTATTTATGTAGTGATTGAAAAAATAAGCAATATCGACTCATTGCCAGTAAGTTTTGGTTTTAGCTTTAATAAAAGTTCTAGTCAAACTTTGCATTTTTCTTTTGATTATTTGATGTTTTGCATTAAGCTGGGACAAGACATTCGCTGCAGAGAAACAGAGCTTTTTTAAAAAATTCATAACTCAGTCAAAAACAAACATTTTTCCAAAAAATTTTTTATTATTGTAGAGAATTGAACAAATTACAAGAAAAAAATTCAAAACAATATATTTTTACTCCAACATGGTTTTATAGAGCTCCAAACTGGCGGCAGAGAAAAAAACGGGGCCTCGTGGTTGCAGCGCTGGAAGTTGCAAAAATTGTCCGATCTGGAAAAAAATTACTTAAATCTTAACAAAATTGGTTATCGCATGACACGAGCTTTTTTTTAAATTTTTTTTTTAAATTTTTTGTGATGTTCCAAATTTGAGTGTTTTTTTTCGAAAAAAATATTGACTTGAAAAATTCATAAAAAATCGAAAAAAAATTTAAAAAAAAGCTCGTGTCATACGATAGCGAATCAAGTTTAAAAAAATAAAAATTTTTTTTTTTTTTTAATTTTTTTTATTAGTCAAAAAAGATTAGTCAAAAAATTAACCCGCTAGTGCCGCAACCAGTACGAAAAACATGGTTTCGAGATAAACGCGTTCAAAGTTTGTGAACAAAGAAAAAAAAGGTTACCTTCAATCTGCCATGCCTGCAGTCGTTTAGCAATTCGGGCTTCACCCTTCAAGTAGGTACGAAATAACAACCACCAAAAGTCAGGTAGCAAGTAAAATAAGTATATACCAGCTGCCGTGCGTAGGTAGCGCAAAAATTAAAAATGCGCTCTCACTAATCCGGCTGTAACTTTTGAACCCGTAGGAACTTTTCCATGAAATTTTTTTTCTTAGAATCTTAAGAATATTTCATTTTTAATATTATTATTAATATTCGATTTAAAAAAACTGAGAACGTCATGGCACATTGTAAAAACTGCCAATGTCATGTAACTTAATAAAACATTTTAAGAGTGCAAACTGAAATTTTTGTGCAAAGAAACTATAAGACATTTGCATTTAAAATCTATTTTGCGAATCTGGTTTCAAAGATTCTTAAAAAATTACCGTTAATAAAAATTTTTATTTCAAGAAAAAAATTTGTAATTATTTTAACCATACTACACCGTACTACTCAAAAGCCCGAATTTGTATTACTTAAAATAGTTAAAATCATGCTGTTTAAGGTAAATAAAACAATATACAAAATTAATATCTCATACATTAACGACCTTCTTCACCAAAAAAATGTAAAAATATGGAAGTTTAGCACCAATGATTGCTATGATATGAAAGAAATTGGACCATAAATTTAGTAATTATTCAACAATGGCGCCAACTAGCGTCACAATTTTGCAAACGTAGTTCCCTTACCTTGTAGGTAGCCTGCGCTGTGGGTAGAGTGCTTGGCACACACTCCAGAGAACCCTGGTTCAATTCCCACCTGACACAGAAAGTGTTTTCAATTGAATTAATTTTTCTTTTCGGCCGTCACCTCTCAGATGGCATATTTTTGAGTATAACCTGCAAAATACAACAAAAAAAAGTTAACCAAATCGGTTTATTCGCTCTCAATTGATGCGGCAGCATACATATGGCATTTAATTTTTGTATATATTGATAGATAGATATAGATAAGTGGGCGGTAAAATTAGGCGTGGCAAAATTTATTTACATATTGACCGTCATTTGGACACATAGCACCTACATACCAAGTTTCACTATGAAAACATGTGCAATTAACCCTAGAATACTAATCTACGTAAAATTTACTCACTCCTTATGAGTAATATAACGTATAGTGAACAGAAGATTAGTATTCTAGGGTTAAGGAGTTAGAATGGTTTAATAAAAGTTACCGACAATAATCGTACAGACTAAATTATCAAATTTTAGTCTAATACGACTAAAACTATCTGAAATAGGCGGTAGGTGTGGCAAATAGCACATAACCTGTAACGATTTAACTAAAATAACAACTCGGTTGGTACCTATATCGTCTAAATCCGTTCAGTGGTTCTTGCGTGATTGTGAAACATCCGTTCAGTGTCACAACGCTTTTAAAATAGTATAAAATAGTATAGATAGAAGATAGATAAACAGATGGACGTTAAAAGTAGGCGTGGCAACATTTTATATACATACATGACAGCCATTTTGTTTCATAGCACTATAGCCACTTTTTATGTGATGAGTGACATCACGTTTAAACGACAACTCAGATTTTTATTAAATTTTGTACACATATTTATAGGTCAGCAGAGAATGCAATAGGATACTTTTTTTTAACCCATTAACAACCAATGTTACTATATGGAAACATATGCGTCTCGAATTTTCATTAAATACTGCATAATATTTCAAAAGTTTTAGTGCCAGTTTTTTTAAAAAGTAAAATTAGCATGCAATAATAACTTATTTCTGCTCAATGGCATACATAGTTTTCACCAAAATGTTGCTTCAAGTCTAAAAATGTCTGTTTTTTATGGTTTTCTTTCGGTCCTAATGGATTAAATTGCACTTCGGTCAAACGAGAACAAAATCAATAAACGCTTTTAAATTTCCTTCAATTTGATACCAAAATCATGTATGTAGTTTGAAAACTGTGAAAAATTTTAGTACCAGATCTTTTTACTTACTTACTTACTTAGTAGTTAATGACCTCATCAGCTCTCGCCAGGCGCCTCTGCTTTGCGCGCGCCTTCTCCAATCGGATACACCAAGTGCGGTTAGGGCTTCCTCAGCCTGGTCCATCCATCGGAGGCATGGTCTCCCTCGTCGTCGTTGACCAACGACCCTCGCCTCAAGCACCTTTTTCGCTGGAGCTTCGTCGTTCATACGATGGACATGACCCAGCCAGCGTAGTCGCTGCACAGTTATCCGCCGAACTACGTCAATGTCATCGTAGAGCTCATACAGCTCGTGGTTCATTCGGATGCGATAGTCATCGCCGACTCATCGAGGTATACCGAACTCAGACATTGTTGCGTATAGGCAATCCCTTCTCGGGCTATCGAACGCAGCTTTAAAATCGACAAAGAGATGGTGTGTGTCAATTTGATTTTCGTGGGTTTTCTCCAGGATTTGTCGTAGCGTGAAAATCTGGTCTATGGTGGACTTACCAGGTCGAAAGCCACACTGATAAGGTCCAATCAGTGTTTTTGTAATCGGCTTTAATCTTTCACACAGTACGCTTGAGAGAACCTTATATACGATGGAAATAAGACTGATACCTCTATAACTTGCGCAGATTGTTGGGTCTCCTTTTTTAAGTATAGGGCACAGTACGGTGAGGTTCCAATCGTCGGGCATGCTTTCTTCTAGCCATATTATGCTGATGAGCTGATGCATGCGCCTTATCAATTCATCGCCGCCGGTTTTAAACAATTCAGCTGACAGGCCATCAGCATCCGCTGCTTTGTTGTTTTTGAGTCGTTGGATAGCAACTCGAACCTCATCATGGCTAGATGGTGGTACTTCCACTCCGTCATTGTTGATTGGTAGCTCTGAACTGCGCTCTCCATGGGCGGCATTGGTGGAATCGTCGCCAGTAAGTAAGTTGGAGAAGTGCCGTCTCCACAATCTCAGCACACACTGCGTATCCGTATTCAGATCTCCATTTTCGTTTCTACAAGTGGATGCTCCGGGCTTGAAACCTTGGGTTAGACGCTTAACCTGTTGATAGAATTTTCGTGCATCCTTCTTGCTCTGGTATACCTCTAGTTCCTCACGCTCACGCTTTTCCTGTAGTCTTTTCGCGGTAGTTTTCTCGCACGGCTCACGTTGCAGCTGACTGCAGCGTTTTTCTATAAGCGTTTTACTGCAGTCGCAATGCGACACTCCTGATCATACCATTGGTTCCGAGGTTGCGGGCGCCGGAAACCAATGACTTCTTCAGCGGCAGCGCGCATGGAGTGGGATATATGCGCCCAAAGTCCGCCGGCGTCGTCGGGTCCAGAGGTTGGTTGGTTGAGCTTAACCGAGAGTTGAGCGGAGTAGGCTTCGGCAGTCCGTTGTAATTGCAGCTTAGCGACATCTAGCTTACGTTGCATTAATGTGCGTATGTTCTTCGCATTGCATAATCGCATGCGGATCTTGGCTGCAACAAGATAATGGTCGGAGTCAATGTTGACCCCCCGAAATGTACGCCCATCTAGAACACTAGAGGCATGCCTTCCGTCGATTACAACATGATCAATTTGGTTTCGCGTTTTTTGATCCGGGGACAGCCAGGTGGCCTTGTGGATGTCGAGGTGCTTAAATCTGGTGCTACTAACTACCATGTTTCGCGCCGCGGCGAAGTCAATCAGTCTTAGACCGTTGTTCGTGGAGGTCTCATGAAGACTGAACTGACCGACAGTGGGGCCAAAGATGCCTTCCCTTCCGACTTTCGCATTAAAATCGCCGAGGACTATTTTCACGTCATGGACCGGAAGGTGGTCGTATACGTCCTCAAGGCTAGCGTAGAAAGCGTCTTTGACGGCTTCGTCCTTTTCCTCCGTCGGGGCGTGCGCGCAAATAAGGCTGATGGAGAAAAATTTTGCCTTGATGCGGATCGTGGCCAATCTTTCGTTCACAGGTGTGAACCCGGAAACAAGGTGGCGTAGTTTCCGGCTAACAACGAATCCACATCCTAATTTGCGCCTCTCCGCATGTCAGTTGTAGTAGATATCACAGTGTGCTTGTTTAGAGCAGCCTTGCTCTTTCCATCGCATTTCCTGGATGGCGGTGATATCAGATTTTATTGTTTTGAGGGCTAACGCCAGTTGGATAATGGCACCTTCCCTATAACGGGTCCAGACATTCCAGGTTCATATCCGTAAATCATTGTCCGTTTTTCGTTTGCGGTGGTCGTCAACGTAATTGGGGTTCTTATCCGAGGCTGGTTTAGTTTTCATTGGGCAGTAGTAATGTGGCGGGACCCAAACCCTGCGCACATTCCATGTTTAAGGTCTATGGAGTGACCCGCCGCTCAAATTAGCCGTCAAACTGACGGATGCCAGTTTGCCGTTGCCCAGGGAACACCACGTGGAGGTTTGAGTCGACTTGAGACGGTTTCGACATGGATAATGCTGGCCTCGCCAGGTTGAGGCGGTCAGACACGTTGCCATGTGAAGGTTCGCCCCCTGTTCACCAGATCTTTTTAGTATTAATTATAAGCTGAGAATGAGAGAAAAACGACTTGAAATTCACACTTTTAGCTTTGAAGGCAAATATTTCAGTCAGTTTGCAATGGATTTCAATAATTTTTTTTTGAAAAATGTTGTTTGTTAAAATATTCTTCAAACATAAGTTGAAATTTTTACTAAACCAAAGAATTAATATTTTTAAAAATTTTTTTAAAAAATGTTAAAAAATTTTTAGTTTAAGCCAAAAAATTGGATAAAAGTTGTTTTTGTTGTAAAAAACATTAAATCCAAAATGTAGGTTTTCGATTTCCTATCAGATGATATAACAATCTTAAGGTTAATAATTTGTAGTATTACTTAAACAATAAAAAATCGTTTTGGGGGCGAAAAATCAAGCCCACTATCAATTTTTGAATGAAAACTTTTTGAAAACCCGGCGAAGCGGCGGGCTTAAGCTAGTTACTAAATAAGTGTGATAAATTTGTATTCGTTGCTAAAAAATTATCTTATCGAATAGCATTTGATTACAATTTTCAACTTTTTGCATATCATGTGATATCATGAAATGAAGGCTAATTTTTTTTTTTTTTAAAGAAATAACAAAGTTTAAAAAAACATAATTTATATTTGTAATTAAACAAATATATATTTGTAATTAAAAAAGTAATTAAACAAAGTTGATTAATTTAAGGACAAAAATTTTTTATAAGGTTAACACCTTCTAATATGTAATGTGTAATTTGTAAACGGGTTTTACAAAAACTTATTAAAAGTATTACTTATTTAATATATAGTATTTAGGAACTTTAAGTATTTCTTAATTTTAGTATAAAAAAAGTTAATTTAATATCTTAAATGTATTATGTCTTCGATGAAGGTTTCGAGAGCTGGAGATGCTTCTTGTTCTTCATCTGTGATGCCAAACAAATATTGCTGCACAAACATCCACACCAATGAGCATTCCCTGGGTTATCGTAAGTTAAGAACATAGAATAACTTAAAACGACAATCCAATGCAGCCAAAAATTAATCAAATTTGAATTTGATACTATCGAGTGCGACGTAGAATTCTTCACGTTAAAATTATGACCCACGATAACGATTAAAGATTGCAAGCAAGTTTCGTTTTGCTGGAAAGTTTCTCGTTTCATAAAGAAAATATCTTCTACTTCCTCACTATTTTCAACGATGAGTGCAAACAAATTTTGTGAGTCAGAAATACTAAATTTTTTGCGGTTATTTCTTATAACAGTGGACTATCAAATTTCTTATAACAGTGGACGATAGCACTAAAACTGCGTGAAGTAAATTTATATTTTGAAAGTTAACTGTCTGGGGAATATATTAATGTCTTTTTAGGATTTTTATATTATCTGTATGCAAGAGAAGTAAGCAAAGGTAAATCAATCCTTTTATATTAATTCAATATTGAAGATATTCTATCTGTTGTAAGATGATTTCTGAATTCTAAGAACTCAGCCAAGTTTTGCTTTTCTACAGGATCTTTGATTCTCGTTTTAAATAATTCCGATGGCACTTTCAGAAAATGATCCCATTTTCGGAAAAACAATTTTCTTTCCATTTGATTCTTTCGATAATCAAAATCTATGTCAACATTAAAAATGATTCCGTTAAATAACAATATGCATTACCAATTCTGATGATTGTTGCAAGGTTTGCATCATTGCTGTTGACGATATAATTGACGATACTTGACAGTCTGTTTCCATTTTACAAACACTTCGTCCCACTGTCTGATCCAAGTACAGTGAGTGTCGTTTAAAATCGTACCGCAATTTATTTAATTATTCCTAAACAAAGAATTGTTTCTATGCAAAATTTTATGGAAAAGTATGTTAATGCAATATATTTTATTAATATGTTAAAAAATTTACAAATAGCTTTTTCATCTTTTTTTAAAGGATAGGAACAACTTGACACGAGCGTAAAAGTAGTGTCACTTAAAATCGTACAGCTGATCAGATTGTCTCAATTTTCGTCATTGGGCGAGATAGATACCGTTATGGACATTTCTTTTTAAGATTTCCAAAGACTTTTTCGAAATTTTCTTACGACAACTTAAAACATTAACCAAACACCTATTGAAGAACGTAAATTGACAATGTGTCACCATAATATAGGAAAAAGTTACGCAGAAATTTCAGAAATACTTAGCATGAATCGCAGCTTATCGCATTTCAATAAAGTCAAAACTCGGCCCGATAAGAAGCTTATTGTATGCAAGAACGTAGATACTCTATAACTCTACAAAAGCCATATCAACGCCCGCACAATCACCGGACATAAATGCCATCGAGAATCCTTGGCATCATCTTGAAAAATAAATACGAACACATCAAAATTCTAACAAAGCTGAACTCAAAAGGCTCTCGAAGCAGAATGGGACGATAAAAGTTTAGAAACATGCAAAAGCTTAGTCAATTCCATGCCAAAAAGATTAAAAGATCTTTCTCACAAAAAAAGGTGGCCCAATAAAGTACTTAATTGTTTCATTTTGTTATTTTTTTAACCATATTTTGCAATTACAGCATACTGTACGATTTAAAGTGACTGATGATTATATAGTTGTGGACATGAAATGTGTTTTTTTTTTTAATTAAATGTTATTTATATTATGGTATCATATTAAAATTATAAGCACAGAAATCAAATAAAAACAAAACTTAATTTAAACTAGCTCTCTAGCTCTAAACCTCTTGAAACTAGCTTTTCTGCAGCAAATTATCTTTATTTGTTATGTGTACGATTTTAACTGGCACTCAATGTATAAGCCTCGAAGTATAAACCCTCACACAAAGTGAACTTTAGTTGTTGCGCCATATAATACTTTAATATCTACGCCGTTCACCTTTAAGGATATTAAAGTTTCTATAAAAGAATTTACTACAAGATCGCTTCTACAAAAATTTTATTTAATTTCTGATAAATTTTGTAAGGTAGGGAAAGAATAGTAAACTGCTGTTATGCATTGTGACTCTGCATGTGAGCCAAGGCGGTTGTTAATTTCAAAGTCGTCTTTGTATAAAAAATAACTAATATCTTATCTGGATAAGATATTATGCACTTTCCCTGTGCATAATTCAAAAGTTCTGACTTACAACTTGTTAAATATTGGATCATCAAGTTTAACAAGTCAGTTCTCTAAAGTTGAACCAAAATCAAATATTTTTCTAAGCTGGAAATCAAGTAGCAAAACAATCCTCTATTTTGTTTAGCATAGCAATGCCAACAGTGTGTGAAGGAAGAATCTCGCTATTAATAAGAAATTCTGAAAGCTCACTCGGCTGGTCTTTATCTGTCAGAGTTTGAATACGTTTGTACTCAGTCGAAATATGTTTAAATGGGTCATCAAAAATATTTACCAAAGGTTCAAAATCCTTGAAATCTTTTTCACAAAATGAATCGCCAAGCAATACTAAATTACTTAAAATGGGAGCAATTATAATACGAGAATTATATACAATATATCATTTTGTCGCCTAGTGGCATCTTGTCTGGTAAAGTTCTAGTACTAATTTCCAAAATATTTCTTTGCATATATCTATATCAAATTTTCTGAATTCTGTGGTGCACACATACTTTCATTTGTTTCAGATTGAAAACTGACGAATGTCTACCGCTTAATTCGCATCATTGGAGGTAATCCCACTAAAGGCCCGTAGCCAGGATTTATCCAAGGGGGGTTTTCATAAAAAATATATATCGATATTATTTGATATCGATGAATCAAAGGAATTTAGTATAAAACTTTAATGAATTTTTAATAAAACTAACTTTTATTTCTTTTTATATGTTTGTATTAAGTCTTCCCCTTTTTTTTTTGCTAATTCTGACAAGATATCATCCTCTGTGACTTTGTTATCCCTATGTACTCTTAAGGATGCACAACGATTTAAGCGGTACTCGCCCATAGATCTTCTAGAAATATATTTCAAATATCAATTCACTCTGTAACGAACCTCCTGGGCGTTACAATCTTTTTCAGCTGAGGTATCCTCAGCGGCTGTCCAGGGTCCTTACAAGAATTAGAGGTTTTGGGGTGGTTCTTGCTGGAAGGTCCTTTTTTCTGTGGTTGCGTGGTTGTACGCGTCGATGATGGCAAATCTTATAGCGATTTGCCCAGTGGTCTCCCTTTAGGCCCTTCACGGGAGGACTCTTGATATCACAATGATTGCGTCTTTACTCGCAATTTAACGATAGTTGGGCCGATGGAAAATCGGCCAGCGGTCCCCGTTTAGGCCCTTCACGGGAGGACTTGTAGAATCACAAATATGATGGCGTGGTCACACGCTTGATGTTCTTGGAGTCGATGCCGTGTCTTGACCTTGAAGTGCGGTTGTTCGTCAGGCTGGCGTGGCTACACGCGTTGACGTTGATGCTTTTCCTTGGTGGCTAACAAGCGGCTGCACGACTGTCCCTTTTTGGTATTATATTTTTACCATTACAGCTTTTCGTGGCACTTGTATATTTTACTCCCGTTACTTTTGTCATACGATGTTTTAAGTGACGCTTGTTTGCTAGCATACACGTTATTTGTAGGTGTGTGTGTGCCTTCTTCTAGCGCTTCTCTGCGACGCTACCAAGTGCTTTGCACGGCTCTCTGTCTGTCTTGTCGAGTGGAAATCTTATGCAGTTCCTCTCGTGAAGATTGACAGTGAGAGTAAGAGGTGAACAGACCGACCTGATCTTGGACTCCAGCGTTACTGCTCAAGGGAGAGGAAAGGCACTCAAAGTGAGCGACACTCGTAGAGAGCGATAATGAGAGTACGTGGTGAACAGACCGACCTGATCGTGGACTCCAGTGTTTCAGCTCAAATAAGAGGAAAAAGGAAAGGAAAAGGGAAGGCACGTCCGGTCGACTTGCTATCTATAGCACTTAGCTTGGTTTGCCGATGTAGGAAGAAACACTTCTGTTCGTGGCTATGGTTCAATCAAGACTCCTCGTTTATTAATTTCATAATCTTAAACTAAGTGCTGGATGTTGCCAGCTATGCTACAATCGTATTACAGTAGTATGTTGCTAACATATTTATACTACATAGTACCCCTTTAGGAAAATCAACTAATTTAAAAGTAGTTAATAAAGTAGTTTTTTCTCAACCACAACTAGTTGAAATTCTGACTCTTTTCCATATAACGAACTAACATATTTTGTATGGTGATGTCCGCTAAATAAGCCAATTGACTTTCGTCTGCATATATTTTCAACTACTTGTTAAATTAGTTATATTTAAATTATTTTTTAAATTACTTTAAAATAGCCAATTGCCTGATGGCCTAAAGTTAATAATATTTGATGAAATAACGTGGTTAAATATATATAAACTTGCAATCTAATAAAAATTTGCAATTAATACATGTCAAAATCAGAGAAGTTGCCGCCTTAATATAATTCAAAGTAGTTTATCAATCACTTGTTTTTAAGTAGTATTTCAATTACTTCATATATAATGCAATAAAACCTATTTAAAATTGAAGTGAATGCCGCCTTAATATAATTCAAAGTAGTTCATATACTGGTTTATTTTAAATTAGTTTTATAATTAAAAAAAAAAAAACGAAATGGCCATCTCAGCCCTTGAAAGGACTTTGGCCGAGCTTCTTATGATCAATTGTGTTGTGTGTGATGTGAAATGTTTGCACACAAATGATCGAGAACTGGACCTACATGTTTTACGCCGACTCCGAACGGCTTATGTTCTCAAGAAGCTTTTCATGGCAGTTTTTACTCTCTGAGGTTTGCCATTGTCTGCAGAAAGGTGACGGCCGAACAGAAAAATTAACTCAATTGAAAAAATTCTGTGTCAGATGGAGGATTCGAACCTGGGTTCTCTGGCGTAAGAGTCACACACTCTACCCACTACGCCACGGCCGCCACCGTTTTATAATTAGTTGTTTTTAAAAACAAGTTAGTTTGTTCTTATAGGGACATTATAAGGTATAATAGTAGGAGTCTAATACTATAACTTCTTTTGTTAATAATATATATTTAATTAATTGTAGAATAGTGTAAATAAATGTAAACTATGAAAAATTATATAGAAAATAAGTTTTACATTTATCCTAGAGAATATTTATAGTAAGTCTTAACTTTATGCAAGTGAAAAAAAAATAATTAAATATATTCTTTTGACGAAGCTGGCTTCGTGTTTAGTAGTGTTGATTGTAGAAGGTAGTGGAATGTTGCTAGAATCATTTGTGTCAGATTCTATTTGTTCATGTTGACTTATCCGGTGTGTTGTTGTTGGTGTTGATATTATTGCCTGGTACTCGTATTAATTAATGGCTCTAGAGTACTGCTTGTGTTGAGCCGCTTGTTGCCATATGTTGATATGGTTATTAGGCGTTATTGACAGTGGCCTCATGTTGACACTCAGCATAATATGTCAATGTTGTCATGGCTGGTGGCTGATGTTGCTAGTTAAAGTACTTGTAGGGTGCTGGTACCATTCAGGTGGTGTCGGCGCCGTTTCAATTCGGTGCGGCGCACTATTATTGTGCGGCTTTATTTCCCTTGGAAATACTGTCGTCACAACTCCTTCACCAATCCGCTGCTGAACTCAGATTTAATTTATTCGTATGGTAGTATTACCAGAGCAAGGTAAAATTCTTGCATATTGCTTAATCAAAAATTTTGATCGTTCCTCGTTTTCGGATGTCATCAAAATCAAGTTGAACTATGACAAAAGCCAGTTGTGCTTTGTTAATAGTACTCCCATGTTGTAAATTGTTGCAACAAGGAAAGGGTAATTTTGTAAAAACTTTCCACGCCATAAGAAATGTGACCTACAATGCAAATTCCTTTCAAACGATGTTTTCTAGAAACTGCTAGAAAAATCTCCACGATAAGAAGACTAACATTTTCTTATAAGTAAATCCGTAACCAACTCCTAAACTTTAACAGATCACTTAGCAAAATTTTTAAATTTAATTGACCTTTTCGACAACATTCAAAAGGTTTGAAATTTTTAGAAGAGGTTTGAAAAAGGAAAAAATTCCTTAAAAACGAAGATTTACTTTCCTCCTTTGTGGCCTTTTTTAATGGCGGTTTCTGCAGCTAATTAAGTGGCATCGTTTTAGTATTTTGGCACAATAAAATAATCAATAGAATAACACTTAACACAAATGGTTTAAATTTTAGAAAACCACAATTAAAACAATTGTAAAAGGTAAAATTTTCCTCACTTTCATTTAATACTTTCCAACGCAATAGATTCTTAAATCACTGGTGATGGACAAGGCTCAATTGAATTTATCGAACTTTATTCGATATCTTAAGCGTGTTGCTGTTGCTGTTAATACTTTCAGGTGTATAATCAACATATTGGGTGTTGCATCCATACTACAAATATAGCAAGAAAACATGTTTTCATATATCGCACACTAAATACAAAGCAGACACAACTCAAAATTTTTAAATTTCTAGGTGAAGCAAAAAAAAACTTTCTTAGAAAGTAAAAGAACGAATTTAAATGTTATATACGCCTATAATATAGAATAACTTACAGTTTTTCCTGCATTGATTTTTTATGCACGTGGTAATTACGGTGGTGGTGGGTGCGGGTGTAGTACCGGAATGATAGTGCTGGTAGTGGCAATGTTGTTGATGGCTCACAATTTTTTTTTTAATCACATTCATTAACTTAAGTAAACTCATTAAATACGCAATACGTTTAAATTGCTGCACAAGTGTGCGTCCACTTCATACAGATTTTAATAATTAAATGAATAATCAAACGAAAGAAAAAGCCACAAAGCATAGAATACTTTTATCGAGTAAGCACCAGGGATACCTTACATCATTTTATCATGCATATAGCTGATATGGCGAACCCGTAAAAAAGGCTCCATCGATTTAGTATTTAATGTCGTCAATTTTCAATGAACTTTCACTCATTTTTTTTTATTTTATCTGTACCAAAAATAATTTCCGACGTATGATATCCTATATGATATATGTCACAGTGGACTTTGCTCTGTTCTGGAGCAGAACATCAGCTTGAAATAAACGCTCAGTTTTTATTTTTTCCGCTGGCAATATCAAAGGCAATATCAAAAATGTCAGCGGATGGGATCAGGTTTTTTTCTTCCCTTGACAGCTTTTATTTCATAAGATTCTAAAACTAGTTGCACCAGAAAACTGTGGCAGATTTCACTGAATTCTGATTTTCTATATTTCTGATTTTCTATACTTGAAAAATCAAGCTTTTTCAAGTACTTGAAAATTCGCTTGGTTTGGACTTGAAAAAACCAAGCAAAGCAAGCTTCGTATCAAGCCAATCAAGCGCAAGCTTTTTTGGTCTGCTGTGCACAAAAACTTGAAGCGATTGAAATTTTCGGCAATATACTTGGAAAGATTGAAATGTTCGGCAAAAGCTTATACGCTTGCAAGTATCCAAATAGTTCAAATAGCTCAAATTGGGAAAGTTTATTGTGTTGGGGGTCGCTGATTGCGATTCTGATGTCAGAATATAAAAAGTTGTTTGGACACTAGAGTGGCCCGTACAAAAATTTTTTTTGTGATTTTGACAGATTTTGCCCTTTTTTGCAATCTAAGACGGATAAATTATTTGGAATCTGATGTCAGAATATAAAGTTTTTTGACACTAGGGTGGACCACACATTTTTTTTTTTTTTGTGTTATTGTCATATTTTGCCATTTTTTGCTATATAGTCGGGCCAATTATTTAAAATCTGGTGTACGATTAAAAAATAACAATTTTTTTCCCACTAGGGTGACCCTAAACATAATTTTTGTGATTTTGCCCGTTTTTACAATATAGTTGGACATATTTTTAAGAATCTGATGTCAGAACATTAAAAATTTATTTGGACGCTAGGGTGGACCCTAAATTTTTTTTTTGTTTCTGCAAGTTTTTGCCATATTTTTCAATTTCTTTCTAAAAATTTATATAAATTTAAAATTTAAATCATAGTAATACTGGTGAATTTCAATTCTCACCAGAAAAAAAAAATGTATCTTATACATCTTCTTGAACAGTTTTTTCAAACCGAAGAAAATCGTCAACGCTGCTAAATGGTTTGATGGGTAAAATTTTGGAGTTATTATGCGATACCACTTTTTTCAATTCGCAAACATCTTTACGCAGCCCTACCAATATCCAATATCCTTGTGTCGACTTTATGTAGCCGCACAAAGTATGTTAAGCAATCTCTTAAACTATAATGCACATATTCTCCACTTCCAAACGAGACAGTTGGAGCATCAGTGGGCGTGCATTTTAGAGTTCTGATGTCTTTTGGTAGGCCGTCAATTATGTGACGTAAAAGTTCTAATAATTTATTAGCATGCACATTAGATACATTGCACTTTAGAAACCACGCAGCCAGAGCTTCATTAAACAAAGTATTACAGTCATCCGACAAATCGTCACTTTTATTTGGGGAATAACTTTCACATTGTGTCAACAAGCAATCAAAATTATTTTCGGCTTCTGACACAATCTCCTGTCCTGGAATTTTAATCTCGATCCCTACGGAACTTGGCGCCTCGTTGTTCCATAAATGTTGGAAAATTTCGTTGCTGCTGCGCACAACACTTAATTTTTTTGCAGCCGGCATTAAACATATTTTAAAATTATACATTTCAAAGCACGCTTACTTTTCGACGATTTTTAAAGAAATTTTTTCATTTGCTAACTTTTCAGCAATCAGAAATACAATGATTTATACAAATTTGATGCTTGTTTTCTCTGAAAGATAACTGGAAATGTGATCGGTCGCCGCTAACATTTGGAAAACTATTGCATTGCCAAGCAAAATGAAAGCGACATTCGCAAAACGCTTACAATGCCAAATATTTTGTAAATGTTGGCGACTGTTATGTTCGTAAGACGCTTACGAAAGTCTTATTTATGCTAGCTTTGCATAAGCTTGGTTTACAACGCTTGCAATAACCTTATTTATGCAAGCTTTTCTTAAGCTTGGTTTGCAAAACGCTTGTCAAAATGTTTGCTGGGTTATGAGTTATTGCTTGTCCGCGACGCTTTCACTGCTGTGTTGAACTTCATTCGCTCTTGTACTTCCCCGCCTTTATGTCGCGCTAGCAGCTACGTAATTAATGAGGTTATTTTCCATGATTCTAAGTTTTTTATCAGTATCAGAGAGTCATTGAGCACAACTATTCAAAGTATTTATTATTATTACTGTGCGTTGAACAAATGCTGAAAAAGCCCCGTTGTCCTGCCTTCGGTGCATCCTTAGACCGAACCGTAGTTGATTTTATAATTGCGCTCTAACAAGTGTCATGGAAACAGAAGAAATTGTTTTAAATAATATTAAAATTGGTGCTTTTAATATTTCACCCCAAAGAGGAAGAAGTGAAGTATGGAACATTTTATTGTGAAGTATGGAAGTTATTGAAAACTGGGTTTGTTGTCGGATTTGTAAATGCATAAAAAAATTTAATGGCAAGCAAACTACAATTTTAAATCGCCATAAATATTTTCTTTCAAGAAATAGTTCTAATGCATTAAAGATACTAAATCAGGAGGAAAAAAGGGGTAAGTGATGTGGATTTGGAAAATCCAGGAATTTGTGGATTTTATTTTTATTGAGATATAGATAAATATGGTGATGTATACAGATTGTGCTAGACATAACATAGTTAAACGCCGGAAAGTAATGCCAATTTAGCCCTTTTAGTTCAGAATACATACCTTTCTAAGGTATAATATACGTGTAACAACAAAAAAAAAGCAGATTTTATCAAAAAAATTTTTAGATACAAGGAGTTATTATTCCTTTAAAACATCTTCAAAAAAAATTTTTAAAATTATGGCGAAAGTTATCGCGCGCTTTTTTGTCTATAAAAAAAACATAAGGGGGAATGCTTCAAGGACAAAATTACAAACAAAATCCACTAAGATTCATTGAAATATAACGAATAGATTTCGAGTTATCTATCGAACTGTTTCAAAAAAATAGTTTCGAAGAAATCGCGTTTAAAGTTTTCGTTTTTTGAAATTTTGCATATATTTTTAAAATTAACACTTACTATTATTTAATCTGTAATGCCAGGTAGCGCTTAAAAAACAAGTATGTATGCATATATTGTAGAAACTATAAGGAACACATTTACAAACAACGAACGAAACGATTTTTCATTATTTTTAGCCAATGCCTTTCTTTTTTATTAAAACAAAAACTTTACGAAACATTTACTTAATATTTACTAAAAATAAAAACTACATTTGTGAAACAGTGCAGACGATTTGATTATCAAAGTAAACGAGTTTATGTTCCAATGCTTAAATCAATAAAATTTAAATATTTCTCTAAGTAAATATTACTAAATAATGATTTTTTAATAACTTTTCATTTTCGTGTCACGGTGGACTTTTTTTTGGAAATGCCCATATACAGTGTTGGCCAAAGAATTAGCACACGCAGCATGTATTTTAAAAAGACTTGTTAATGTTTATTTATTTATTGTTTTATTTTAAGTTCATTATTACAGAAAAATAAAAAATTTAATGTTCTTAAAAATAAACAGTTAATTTAAGTTCGGAAGTTATTTTTAAATGTTTTTCTATATATGTATATATAAGGCTAAATTTTTTTGTGGCCATAGAATTAGCACATTTTGAAACAAAAGCTTTCACCTGAGTTTTAATATATTTTTATATTAATATTTAGTAGGGAATCCCTTTTGGCGTATAACTGCTTCTAACCTGCGAGGCAAACTTTCAACCAAAATTTGGCAACGGCCCAGGGGAATGGAATTCCAACTTTCTTGTATGGCATTCCAAAGTTCACCCAAATTTCGTGGTTTTTTCGGTTGTACAGCTTTCTCCACATCGTTCCAAAGATTCTCAATAGGATTGAGATCAGGACTTTGTGCAGGCCACGGCAAAACATTGATTTGCTGATCACTAAGAAACTGCTTCACAAGCCGTGAAGTGTGCTTAGGATCGTTGTCATGCATGAATGACCATCTTAATGGTAAATTTTCCTCTGCAAACGGTTCCATGTGTCGCTCTGAAATCTGTTTATATAAATGTTGATCCATTTTAGTATCTATCTTTACAATTGGTCCTACGCCATGCCATGAAAACGCAGCCCAGACCATAACATTCCCTCCACCGTGTTTAATTGTTTTCATTGTATACCTCGGATTAAGCTGCTGTTTTGGTGGACGCCACACATGCCGCTTTCCATCAGACCCAAATCGGTTGAATTTGGACTCATCACTCCACAATATATTTTTCCCAAATGATAATGGTTTTTTTCGAAACGTTTTGGCGAAATTTAACCTAGCTTTAATATTTTTTTTTTGAAACTAATGGTTTATGCTGCGCTACGTATCCTATCAATTGAGCCTCATTAAGTCTTCTACGGATGGTCCTGCTGCTAACTGCAATTTTGTGATGCTTATTGACTTTTTTCTGGATATCTGCGGATGTAATAAAGGGATTTTTCTTCGCTTCCATTGATATTAATCTGTCTTCAGCAGCACTTGTTTTTCTTGGAGGAGCTTTTCTTTTAATAGATGTGGTGGTTTTATGTTTCCGATAATGTTGGATTGCATTGTAAACAATTTTTCTAGAGCGTCCTATATCGTTTGCGATTTCATTTATAGTTTTTCCATTATTTTTCATATTTATTATAATTTTTCTTAGCTCTGCAGTGCATGACGACTTTCGACCCATCTAATTAATTTTTTTCATTAATTTTTTATTTTAAATAAAAAAATAAAACATCAACAAACCGTGTTTCGATTAAAACTTTATTGAATTTGCTTAAAATCAATTTATAAGACTATATTAAGCAACATGTGCTAATTCAATGACCAGCTAACTTGAATGATTGCTCCGATCTTTTGTTAAGAAAAAAATAATCACGTGACTTGTAACGGTTCTTTTCCATGAAATGCAAGAGTAAGAACACGTAGTTTAAAAAATAACAACAAAATTTTGCTGCATTGAATCTAGTGATATTAATATTGTGGCAGAGTAACCGATTCCATATTGTGCTAATTCTTTGTCCAGCACTGTATGTATAAAATATGTATTATATTATATTCTTATCATATTATTACTAATTACTAGTTTTTGCTAAGAATTAATTTAAAAAAAATGTTACTGGTACTGGCTATAAAATCTATGGACTACGAAAGATCAAGTGCTGAAAATATACGAAAAAAACTTGAAAGTATTTTGCTTGAATTCGGCGTAACAGGCTTGGAAAATATTATCTTTGTTATAATAATATTGTTGTTGTTATAATATTATCTTTGTCAGCATTTAATGCTACAATTGGTTTAAGCACAATAATGGTGAAATTCTTTAAGAAATCAAGTTTACTTTAAAAAGTCAATATGCAGCTATTAAAAAGTCAACTATTAAAAAGTCAATGTGCAACCCGTTGGAATTCCCACTACAATATGTTCAAATCAATATATGATAATTGTTTAACCATAAATGAAGTTTTATATGATAAAAATGCACTTGAAAAATTTCAGACATCAATTTACCTACGTTGAAGGCGTTGGTAGTAATGTGCGGAAATTTTGACGTGATTTCAAAGAAACTGCAGGGTTCTAATTTCATGACAATAAGCTTCGTTTATCCATCTATTACAGCACTGCGTAAGATATGCGAATCTAATCCACAAGACCCTGTAGAAATTGTCGCCTTAAAAAAAAATATATTATATGAAATTGATAATAAATGGGTAACAAATTAAAGTTTATTTCACAAAGGTGCTGTGTTCCTTTATCCACCTACAAATTATACATCAAACAATGCCGATGCCATTCAAGTCAGACAATTTTGCATTGATCAGTTATCCCTAAATGATCCTACACTTCAAAATAGTGCAAACTCATCAGAAAATATTTCAGATATTCCATAAATACCGACAATATAAGAAACACAATCATATTCAACAGAGCTCTGCTTTTTTTCCCTAAAATTATAAATAATATGGCACCATCAACACCATTTACTGCAGAAGAAGAAATAGCTACATTTTCTAATATGACAATCAGAATAGAAAATAATTTTGACGCAATGGAATGGTGGGAAAATCATGCTACCGACTTTCCTAAACTATCTGTATTAGCAAAAAGAGTTCTCTAAATTCCGGCCAGTAGAGCGTCGAGTGAGCGGGTTTTTTTTCTTGCTGGCAATATTGTGTCAGAGAAAAGAAATAGATTGGATCCAAAAATTTTAGACAGCGTATTATTTTTAAATTCTGTTTTCAAAGTTGATAAATAAAATAATAAATAATTATGTATCATTTAATCTCAAACAATGGAAACGGTCTGAAATATTGCTTTTATATTGATTTGTGGGCGGTAAAATGGAGCATAGTAAAAAACTAAGTATGCAAAAACCTAATCTAAGACACAAGTAATACACGTCTTTGACCAAAATCCGTTCAGCCGTTTAGATTTGTATAAAAGTCAAACAAACAAACAAGCAAACAAACAAACAAACAGAAAATGATTTTTATTAATATGGATACTTATGAAAACTTTTTTTGTACAAAAAAATAAAGAAAATATTTTTAGTACCACCCTTAAGTCAAACAATTTTTTTTAGTCTGACATTTTTTCAACAATTGCAAAATGACATTTTTTCCGCTGTAAAAAATTACAAAATCTGCCAAAATCACAAAAAAAGTATTTTTATGGTCCACCCTAGTGTCAAAAAAACTTTTTAGTGTTCTGACATGAGATTCTAAATAATTGGTTCAAACCACATGTAAAAACTGGCGAAATCTATCAAAATCACAAAAAGTTTTTAGGGTCCACCCTGGTGTCCAAATAAACTTTTTATGTTCTGAAATGAGGTTCTAAATAATTGGTCCGACTACATTGCGAAACCTGGCGTAATCGGTCAAACTCACAAAAAAAATATTTTTAGGGTCCACCCTAGTATCCAAATAAACTTTTTATGTTCTGATATGAGATTCTAAATAAATGGTTCAACTACATTGCAAAAACTGGCGTAATCGGTCAAAGTCACAAAAAAAAAATTTTAGGGTCCACCTAGTGTCCAAATAAACTTTTTGCATTCTGACATGATATTCTAAATAATTGGTTCAACTACATTGCAAATATTGGCGTAATCGGTCAAAATCATAAAAAAAAAATTTTGGGTCCACCCTAATGTCCAAATAAACTTTTTATGTTCTGACATGAGATTCTAAATCATTGGTCCGACTATATTGCAAAAACTGCCAGAATCTGTCAAAAAAAAAATATTTTTAGGGTCCACCCTAGTGTCCAAATAATCTTTTTGTGCTCTGACATGATATTCTAAATAATTGGTTCAACTACATTGCAAATACTGGCGAACTCTGTCAAAATCACAAAAAAAACAAATATTTTTTGGGTCCACCCTAGTGTCCAAATAAACTTTTTATGCTTTGACATGAGATTCTAAATAATTGGTCGGACTACATTGCAAATACTGGCGAAATCTCTCAAAATCACAAAAAAGTATTTTTAAGGGTCCACCCGAGTGTCCAAATAAACTTTTTATATTCTTACATGATATTCTAAATAGTTGGTTCAATTACATTGTAAATACTGGCGAAATCTGTCAAAATCACAAAAAAAATATTTTTAGGGTCCACCCTAGTGTCCAAATAAACGTTTTATGTTTTGACATGAGATTCTAAATAATTGGTCCGAATACATCCAAATACTGGTGAAATCTCTCAAAATCCCAAAAAAATATTTTTAGGGTCCACCCTAGTGTCCAAATAACCTTTTTATGTTCTGCCATGAGATTCTAAATAATTGGTCCGACTACATTGCAAGAACTGTCGAAATCACCAAACAAAATATTTTTAGGGTCCACCCTAGTGTCCAAATAAACTTTTTATGTTCTGACATGAGAAAACCTGGCGAATTCTGTCAAATCACAAAAAATTATTTTTTAGGGTCCACCCTACTGTCAAAAAACTTTTTAGTGTTCTTACACCAGACTTAAATGAATTTGTCCGGCTTTATTTAAAAGTTTTAAAAGTTTTAAAAATAAAACAAAATCTTGCAGGAACAAAATAAAATAAAAATGTTCAGGGTCCACCCTAGTGTCAAAAAAACTTTTGTATTCTGACATCAGAATCCAAATAATTGGCCCTATTGACAGCACAAAATATTTTTTAAAAACAAAAAGCACAAAGAAATCATTTTTAAGGACAAGCCTTATTAGCGACCCATATTTTTCTATTAACCATATTTTTCTATTAACTACTTTTAAAACTATTTATTTGGGTACACCCTTGTGCCCAACAAATTTTTCTTTAACTCTGCCTTCAGTAACAGTAAATCACATTAAAAAAAAAATATTACTTTCGCACTCAAAAGCAGTCTAAACAATAATTTTTTTAATATGTTTTACTTACTTTCCTTAAGCAAGTAAGTTGAGTTAGTTGAAAATTCACAAACAATTTCAAGCTTTTCAATCTCTATGACGTACGTTTCAAATCTGCAGCCGCTTGTTTTTTCTTCGTGTCGTTGATCACGCGTTCATAAATTCGGGCAACAAGCTAACGTCGACTTGACTTATTTCAAGTATATTTGAACTTGATTGAAAATTATAAAGTTCAATTGCGCTTGTATTCATAAATTTAGCAAGTACTTGAAATTGGAAATGAATAGGCTTGTGCAGTTCTCTGCTCCCGACGATCGGAATCCTTCGTGTTTCCATTCTAATGCACTTTATAAATAGGATGCATGCATGAAAACGTAATGTACCCATGCTGAATTGATATACGACGTGCGAAAACCTTCTCCACAACGGAAATTGTAAGCACTGCTTACGTTTTCCCTTACAAAAGAAGGATCGAAGGACGTAAGGCCATGGATCTTACTTATTTTTCGCTTTCCTTTCACTTTCTTTTATGATTTTTATTGGTTTTTTATTTTAAAAATCTAAAATGGGATGGTAAAATATTTATAAATTAAATATTTGCCAGAAAGAATGAGTGTCATTACACAGCCGGTGAGTAGACGTTTGTTCTTTACTTGTTTTTCATTTGATTTTTGCTACACTTCATTTCTTCGTAAAATTAATCAAAAACCGTTATGTCAGCATACCGCTGCATGCCTCTTACTTTACGAAATAGAGTACACGTGGAAATGATCACACGAAGACATGATCGGCTTAGCAGTGCATTCCTTTTGTAGTTGCAATCATATGCGAAGATGTAAGGTGTTCGAAATGTAACAAACAGCATACTTAATTTCGTATGGTCCTATTTTCACCACCATAAGCTAAAGGAAAAAATGAATAATTCAGTAAGCACCTTACGATCTTTCCGACTGGGCTGGTAAGCACCAATACAAAACCAAAGTTAACTGTTATTTCAGTTTCGGTAGCAATGGCTGTATATCTTTATTCATTCCGGATAAAAAACGGAACGAATAGAATGGGCTGTTGTTTATCCAGATCAGAATGAATAAAGAAACAATATTGGAAAAGAAAGAACAAATTTGTGTTGTTGATAACCAGCAAACTAATGCTAGTAGCATCAACGTTTGCCGGATTTTTTTTTATGAACACAAATATGTCTGATTTATTTTTCGTAAATATGCAATTATGCAATAAATTCATTTAAAAGCTTTAAATTGAAAAAATTTACCAATAATTTGATGCCATTTTGCCTTCAATTGCAGAACAATATTGGATATAACCTCAAACACAAGGAATATTCTTTTTATTGTACATCAGATGATAGCACAAAAAGAACGCGTTCGGAATATGTCGTATGAATAAAGGAACACAAAAACGAATGCTCCGGATAATCAAGAATGAATAAAGAAAAAAAAAAGTCGTTCCAAACGAATGGAATGAATAAAGAAATAAAGCTAATATAAAAAAAGCTCAGCAGAGGATAGGATGCATCCATCAACATAAACCAAGAAACCATCAACATGCATATTTAATTGTATATTAAAGCGCTGCATGAATATTTTTGATACAATAAACCCAGTTTTAAAAGAAGCCCTGCTATATGCCTGCCGGCAACATACCTTGGAAGTTCAGCAGACATGCTCGCTTCCATACACGCTTTTTCCTATCTCTGCAGTCTATATATCTTTTTCCTATAGACTGCCGTAGCAGCAATGCTGCATGCATCTCAATGCTAAATTCATCGCGTTATCTTGTCGCTGCAATCATATGGCTTCTTACAATCTTACATTAACTTTTACTTGTAAGAATTGCTTATTCATCCTAAAGAAATAGTTGTTTTAATAGTTATTTGTCTAAAGGCGAAAAAAGCAAATAAGAAGCAATTTTTGGGCATTTTTAAAAATCAAACTTTCTACTTTGAACTCAACTTTACAAATGAGAGCATCGATAAAAAAACTGTATGTTCGCAATTGTGAAAATAAAATTTACCGTTTATTTTTTCTTAAACGTCACTTTGAAATGATGCACCAGTTCCCAGTTGTAAAAAGAGCACTGCTGTATGCCTACCGGCAACATACCTTGGAAGTTTAGGGAACATGCTCGCTTCCATACCCACTTACATCCACATTTGCTATAGGCATGTGCTAGGACGGCATGGCTGCCAAATGGACTGCCATAGCAGCAATGCTTCATACATCTCATGCTTAATGCAACATTCATCGCGTTATATGGACGCTTCAACCATGTGGCTTATTACAACCATGTAAGAATTGTTTTTTCATCCTAAGAAAGCAGTTGTTTTTACAGTTATTTTTTGTAAAGCAAAAAAAAAGTAAATAAATAGTAATTTTTGGACTTTTTGAAAAATCAAAGTTTCTACTTTGGACTCAATTTTCCAAATCTATAAAAAGAAAAGATAAAAGCATCGACAAAAGAACAGTACGTTCGCAATTATAAAAATAAAGTTTACCGTTTGTTTTTTCTTCGACCTCGCTTTGAAATAACGCAGCAGTTTAATTATCGCTACAAACAACAATAATATGAACGTTCATAAATGCAGCCTTAGCTCTTTCTTTTTCTGACCTAAAAATAACAGGATCTTGATTGACAAACCTGATACATACCTCACTAGGCAGCATTAAAATTATAGCCTGCCACATTCCTTCCATCGGCAGGCCTGCTTTGTTTTTCATCTGGGCTTATACCTCGCTTTGAAATGACGCAGCAGTTTAATTATCGCTACTAACAACAAAAATATGAATATTCTATATTTGCTTTATTCTTTAAAGCATAAGCAAACATAATACAGCATTCTCTCACAAAAAAAGCTCACCCACAGTATTTGTTAGCTTATCACCAAGATATGGACTTTCTCATGATTATTAAATGCCTTATACCAGAGAACTTCAACGAAATTTAGCGGACTCGGCAAATGTATGAACATAAATCTTAAAATAGTATTAAAAAAACATTTAAATGCATGTACTTAAAAAAAAACTATTTAAAATATTATTGATAGAAATTAGTGAAAAATTGGGATAATATTATTGAAAAAAAATATTAAAAATTTTTGGAAAAATTTTTTAAGAGTTATTAAAATATTAAATAAAATTTTTCAAAATTCATGAAAAACTATAAAAATCATTTCAAATATTATTAAAAAAATTATAATTAAAAAATTCCTTCAAAAGTTCTTAAAATATACACACATACATAAAAAATTATTGATTTACATATTAGCATATTTTCAACAAAAACAACTTTGTTTAAAGGGCAGGTTTAATTAACATTTGTATGACATTTATAATTAACATTCTATTAAAATAAATGGAAGTAATATACACTATTACAGCTTTTAAGGACTGCATTCCTGTTTATTTTGGATTGCCGCTTCCTTATGGCATCCCTAAACATAAAGGTTCTCAGCAATTCATCATTGCAAGTGTGAAAGTGAGTTCAAAAATTGATTAAAAACAATACAATAATAACAAGGAACTAATAATAGACAACATACAACTATAAAGTAAGCTTGCTACAATTTAATTTTTTGTACTAGCGATCCCCAACTTAGAAGCTGGCTATTTATCTTAATCAGCACGTAAAACACAAAACAAAAGTAAAAGAAGGAAAACGCAAGCCAATACGCAAATCATTCAATGACCAGAGAGTATATATATAACGAGAATTTATTTCGCTCTGAAGTTTAACATGACTCCAAATGTAGCAAGCAAATGAAAAAATTTCGAATTTTTGTTTTCGAAATTAAATGTGCTCAGAACAATGTGCGCAGAAGCGCTGCCGATATGTGTGCAGCCGCCGCCAAATATTTCAATTTCCCAATTAGATATTTGCAAGTTTAAAAGGTTTTCAATCAACTTGCATGTATTGAATTGAGAAGTTGAAGTATAAAAATATGAAATGTTTTGAATTATCTGAATTTGATCGAATTTATTGTATTGAAAATAATAACATTTTGGAATAAATAACATTTTTTTGCTGGCTTGCTTGTTTACTGTATTATTTATTATTGTATATTATTTATTATTTTTTATTATTATTATTACTGTATTATTTATTGTATTTATTGTATTTATTTCAATATGCCAATTAGATATTTGGTAAGATTCAGCTGTTTCTACGTAAATTCATTTATTTTAGGTCAAATAGAAAATGTAGCACTTAATTCAATTTCTTTTATTTTCAATAAATTGGAATAAACAGAATAACTTAAGCAGTGAAAAATAATGCGCCAACGCTAGCCAGCTTCGAACCAGTCGACCACAACTCAACTTAAGAACTATTTTCTTAATTACAGATTAAATGAAGTTTGATAAAATCAAATTCAAATTTTCTTCAACAAATTTAAATAGGCTGAAAAGAACGTGTTGCAGGGAAATGTTTCATTTATATTCATTTACATGTATATAATACAAATTTATTTCAACTTCCCAATTAGATATTTGCAACCTTCAAAGCTTTTGAATTAACTTGCAGGTATTTAATTGACAAATTGAAGTATGTAAAATTAATTCTTATTTTTTAATGTTTATAACCTATCTGTTATTTATTTCAAGTCAAATAGAAAATGCTTCATTCAATGCAATTTATGAGACCTTGAAATAAATTGGATTAAATGAAATTTTCCAGCACAATGTTTAGATTATTTAGCCGCTTTTTCCTTGCATATATTTATTTCAACTTCCCAATTAGATATTAGGGTTTTAATTAACTTGTTTTCAATCCACTTGCAGGTTTGTATGAAAATATGAAATGTTTTTTTTTTCCAATATTTCTATTTAGGTACATATATCAAATTTTCATTATTTACAACTTTTGTTGTTTCTACGATGATGCAAACAAAAAAAGACAAATTCATTGAATAAGTTTGTTATTGTTTTTGTTCGCATGCATGTGTGTGGGTAGCTGAAATGGAAGAAAGAAATTTGCATGCGTTTTTTATATTCTGCTTGTTGTTGCTATCCTATAGTAAGCTAGGAATTTATCAACTGCTGTGCTTCTTGTTGGTATAGTACCTAGGATTTTTTTGTTCTTGCTAGAATTTTAGAAATTTCAAAGTTGTGCTGACAATCGAAATTTTTTAATATTGCTATATATTTGTATGAAACCTTAGATATTATTATATTATTATTAATAGAATAGATATAGATACTTACTTCAATTACTTACTTCAATGTTTGTTAGTTTTTGTAAATGTAAAAAAAATGTAAGAATTTCCCAATCAGATATTTGCAAGTTTCAAAGCTTTTCAATCAACTTGCAGGTATTTAATTGACAAATTGAAGTCTGGAAAAATAAAATCTAATTTTTTCAATGTTTGTAATTATATTAAATTTGTTTAGGTCAAATAGAAAATGTTGCATTTAATACAATTTATTATATATTATATATTATATATTATATATTATATATTATATATTATATATTATATATTATATATTATATATTATATATTATATATTATATATTATATATTATATATTATATATTATATATTATATATTATATATTATATATTATATATTATATATTATATATTATATATTATATATTATATATTATATATTATATATTATATATTATATATTATATATTATATATTATATATTATATATTATATATTATATATTATATATTATATATTATATATTATATATTATATACTATATATTATATATTATATATTATATATTATATATTATATATTATATATTATATATTATATATTATATATTATATATTATATATTATATATTATATATTATATATTATATATTATATATTATATATTATATATTATACTTCACTCAATGCAATTTACATACTATATTTTCAAATAAATTGGAATAAATGTGGAAAATATATTGTAAATATTTTAAACATGTTTTTAAAACGTGGTGGAATAAAACTTTAGCTTGCAAGGTATAACAATTTAACACGAGATTTTTAGAATAATCAAAACGTTTTCGAAACGAGATTTATAGACCTATTCTGTCGATTGACAATTGTAAATTTATTGACAACTGTAAAAGACATTTTTTTTTCGCAGGGCTGATCGCACTCTCTTTCTCTTTTCAGTACCCATAATTGTCAAAACCAGTCAATTTTGCGAATGACTACGAAAGAAAAACGGATGATAATAGAGAGCACTTGCAGATTTTATATGAGCTGTCAACATCGATTTGACAATTATGGGTACTCGCTCTGTCTCTTGCGACAACCTTATAAATCAACCTTGATTCAAATCATTTATTTCCTATGCTCAAAGCACACTGCGTAGTTAGTTAGAAAAATAGCCAAAATTTTAACAGTTGCTATTTTTGTTTAACCTATTGCCTCTTAGCATTGCCATATGATAACACATATTTTTTCTGTATTTCTTTGGGATTAAATAAACAAAAGAAGAAATGAGTACGATATCATTTAAACCATAAAGCACTTTTCACTTTGAGAACTGAATCGCAACTAAACAACAAATATGATTCCACTAAAGTATGATATAATGATTTACAAGGTATGAGTGACAGTTTTGTTGGCGATTTGGAGTTGCCAAAACCACATTAAAAAAAGAGAAATCAAAGAAGCAGCAAAACAGATAAAAAGTTAAACTTTGTATTGATTTGACAACTCCCAATCTCCACTCATGAGAAAAAAGGTAGTTGTCAAGTCGACCTTTTAAATTATTGTATCATGCACTAAAGAACAATAGTGAAAAGCTGAAAACTTTGTCTCTGTTCTTGTTTGCTTCCAGAGAAACGCAAAGAAAAACAAAAATTCGAAGAGTGTGCTTTCCTGCTGGACCAGCAGCAGTGATGGAGCGCTTCAATCGTGATTCTAAACGAGCTGCTTCCATTTCGGACCGCTGCACAGTGTAAACGTTTCATATAAGCTGTGGCCAAAACTATTTGCAGTTGCCGCAGAGCAACGAAATTTGGTGTGGAGGACTTTTTTACATAAACTAAGAAATTTTCCAAATATTGGCCAAATCGGTCAATGGCCACGCCTACCTCCCATATAGCACAAATTTAAAAATCGATGTATCCTTGGACTCCTTCAATATTTTTTTAAAGATTTTCCTACTTGGTCTAAAATCACTTCAAAAAACATTCGTACCGAAAATGGCTTTAATCAGACCATTACTCTGGGTACCCTCCATATAACCCGAATTTTTAATATATCGTATCTTTAAAAATAAATACTTTATTTTATTATAATCAAACGCATTAAAACCCGAGTACATTTATCATAATCACTTTATTTGAGCAAAAAAACCATAGAGAACTTTATTTTATCTATATCTCTCTATCTATAGAGAACCTAACAAGTCTTTGCTTAAAATAGCCTGAATTGATACATTGTTTGTGATACCCCCATAAACTCACGTTTTTGAAACACTTTCACTTTAATATTTTATAAAAAAGGCGCTTTTCCAAATTAAGATTTCTTATAAAATATGCTAGCTTCCTTTTCTGCTACCCCAATTTAAACCAAATTTTCAACACAAAAAACAATTTGAGATAATGTATTAAAATAATTTTAAAAAATAATATATTCATATATTTAATATATATAAAAAAGAAAATAAAAATGAAAGTTAAATTACAAATAGGAAAAAATTATGTATAAGAATTTCTGATTTCTTCCGAAGTATCACTTGAAACAAATTCTTCAAAATTTATATCAGAAATGAAGCTATTATGAACATCGACAATATATGGCAATAAATCTTTATAATCATTTCACAAGATTCTAA
Source organism: Coremacera marginata (assembly GCA_914767935.1). Taxonomy (NCBI): domain Eukaryota; kingdom Metazoa; phylum Arthropoda; class Insecta; order Diptera; family Sciomyzidae; genus Coremacera; species Coremacera marginata. The sequence continues at coordinate 78,366,056 of OU612045.1, forward strand.
TAAAGATAAATATTTATGTTTGTTATTTCATGCAACATTTCAATATTTGAAAAAAACCTTCTGGCAGTATTCCTATCGCTTGAAGTGCCATATCCTATTTTTCTTTATCAATAAGAAGACCCATTTTATCTCTAAACTCTTTTTGTATTTTATTTTTTGCTCTAAAAAAATTTGTTTGTTTTCTTCGCCGCGTACCTGCCAGCATTTGAGAGGCATCCTGTATGCAATATGAATTTGGCATTCAAAAGTTTTAATCCATGCATGCAATGTAGATAATCCATATTGTAGATGTCTTTCGTCGATAGTTCTTTGCATGCAATGAAAAGAATTCATTACAGATGGAGTCGCTCCACATAGACAACAATTCATTGATACCCGATTATGTGCAAAAACGTTTGTAACTGCACCATCAACCATTGTTAAATACAATTTAAAATTAATTACAACAATAAAATCAATAAATTTTGTTTTTATGACAGAAGTTTTTCTATTTGCTCCATTAAATCCATTTCTACATTATGAATTAATGAAGGCTTTTCTTGCATAAAAATAAGTTTAATAGGTCTGCGAAACAACACAGATGACGGGGTTTTGTTCAACCATACTTCTCCCTGGCTATCAATATTTGTCATTTTCACAGAAACCATTGCAACAACATACAAGAATTCATCAGTCAGGTTTTCATCGGAAAATTTTTGTTTGTAAACACTATACTTCTGATACTTCTGAAACTATAATAGGCTTTAGTACAAGGTCGTTTTTGTGTGTTTCAATTCTTTTGTAAACAGATAAACATTTAGGATGTAGACTGTTTACAACCGAATGCAAAATTCAATAAGGCCTTACCGATAATTTCAAGTCATAATATATGCCAAGTGCTTGAAATGGTGTAAGACATTGATTTGTCGACTCAATAAGTTTCCTTTTGGCTAATAAACTCACTGCACTTTCAATTTCTTTTGGTGATTTCTCATTGACTAATTGCTGAACTTTTCGGCGCTTTGTCTGACTGGATGCTTCTTCGAAATTCACAGGTTTTCTACCCCCTTTGGTTTCAGTTTTTCTAAAAGTAGGAGTATCTTGTGTGTCTGATATATTCCATATACCTACTGGATTTATGTAATTAAGTAAAGATCAAATATTTCATGTTTTACTTTAACTCGAATTCTCCAGAGCCCTAAAGTTTAAATCTAAAGAAGCCAACTTGCTGTTCCAGGAGAATCTGAGTTAAATTACTAAAACGCGAATGCACCTACATCATCTTACCTGTCAGCAAAACAAATAAGAGGAGATTAGAGCCAATCATGATGTTGTGTTTCGAATGCAGTTGATTTTCGATGCAAGGCTTTAAATTCTTGATTAAATTTAAAACTAATAAACTGCACTTTGTTAAGAGTATCATTACTTAAACAAGGCACTGAATAGTAAGATTTAAAAAATATTTCTATATTCTCTCTTGCTTTTTAATTGTACAATCAATTCTTGATTGTTTCCATAAATTGCAAACATCTCTAATAAACAGTGGTGGTGCCATTCGTTAAACATTGTCTTGTTAGCAAAAAATAAATTCACCTAATGTGAGAAATATTTCACCTTTTATATTTTAAAACTGATTAACTTCACTGCACTGAAAACTTTTTGATAAATATGATAACTTTGAAAGACTTTGATTTAATTAGGTAAAAATACTTTTTTGTTTATTTTAAAGATAACGTCATAAACCATATGTTTTTGACAATCAGAAAGACTGATATCAAAATTAATTCGCGTCCTAAAACTATACAGTGCAATTTTTTAAAAAGGTGTGCATTCAAATAGTTTATAATATTAATATTTAATGGGGCTCTATTTTGGATAAATAAATATGGGTTAGACCAACTTGGAAATAACTGTACCCAATTTACGCATGTTTTAAGTGAGCGGATTTTTTGGTACAAAACTTGATTCGATCATATATACTCTCATTTAAAATTTTCTCTCTGTAACTCATATACTATATAACACTTTTAATAGCTTTAAACGTTGAGGGTTGTATTGGAAGTGGTCGTATTTGTGGGCTGGCTACGCCTTTTTTTTTTGGATATTTCGCAGTTGCGATGCAACTTTCACACATACCAAATCTTAGATTTGTACCTCAATTATAAGCCATTTTATAGTATTTACACTGTTGTGGGTTGTATGGGAGGTGGGCGTGTTCGTTTGTTTTACTGTTTTAACTGTTTTAAAAAAATTATCATTTGTTCAGGAATTTGGGTGCATATAAACATGAGTACCAAGTTTCATGTAATTATCTGAACTCCTTCCGATAATTCTACGCTTACGGACCACATCTTTTCAGGTGACATGTTCGGGAGTAGTTTCTACGAAAAATTTTTTTTCTTGGGTTAATACCCAAGGAATCAAAAATTTAAAAAAAAATACTTATTTCTATATATACATTACTCCTTTAAGTTTAAAAATTTTTTTTCATAATGAAATAACGTGATTTTCTATGTAAATTTTACCAAAAATTACCCAAAAATACCCTTAACGAAAAATGACGTAAAAATAAAACAACGCAAAATCGCACGTATATCTTCTCAACATATTTTTTAAATAAGTTGATAAACAACATCTAAAAAATTAAAAAAAAAAAACAAAAAATGGTTTTTAAAGCTATTCACTCTCAAAGTTGGAAAATAATTTCCGGTTTTTCAACATCAGTAAATTTAACATCACTTAAAACGCAATGTTTAATGTTGAATAACTTTTGAAATAAATACTGGACATAAATAATTAAATTAATATTGAAAATAAAATTATTCATAAATTTCTAAAACTATCAAACAGCAGACTCACAAAGTATATATAAATGACTCAATTTACAATTTTTAGTTTTAGGCGAAAAACTGCCATCACATATAATTGAATTAAAATATAATTGAATTAAATAAAACTATCTTTTTTTCCTCAGTTTTTAATAAATAAAAGATCACTTTTTGAAAGTTTAAGCAAAATCAAAAAATAGTTTTTTTTCCTCTTCACTGCTGAAATATTCAGATTTTTTAATAATTTTTAGAAAAATTATATTTTTCAAACTAATTTTATATCTGATCTAATTGAAGGATTTCTTTAAAAAGAAATACCATCAAAAGCATTAGATATATTTTAAATATATATATTTTTCAAAAATATACAATTATATATACTTTCAACATATCGTTCGTGAGTTATTATATTTTATCTTTAGAAGGTACATATATGCAAAGACGAAAATAAGTAAATTCTAAGAAAAAATAATCAATTTTTAGCTCATACTGTTTCTCCAAATCTTCACGTATTTTCAGAATTTTTGCAGAATTCTCTTTGTTGAAGAATTATCTGTCGATTGATATATAATATAATATTATTGATAAGACATATTACAAAAAAAAAATACAAATTAGTTTTGGCCGCAATTATGACACTGTGCGCTGTTCGCTGCGCGGTACTGTACGTATGCTTTGCCGATCATGTATGTGTGGAAAAAACGATATGCACCAAACTCGCGAAATTACGGCAAGGTTGCACAACTACGTTCTTTTGTTCAATTTAAGATACGTTTTTTTTTATTAAAGGACGTCGTACGAAATATTGCGTACTGGCACTTTTTATATTCTACCTTTAAATTTTGTTTTTAAGCCTGGTGGTACAAATAGTCCACTTTTATTCATTATATTTATATGGCAGCATTACTATAATTCAACATGTTTATTTACAAATAGTGTGGAAAGAACACGCGATGAATGCAGTGAGGAATAATAAGTCGAGGAATACCAAATAAGGTTGTGTTTCAATAGGAAACTTTTCACTCGAATTACGAAATTATGACAGTCGGGAGGAGAATGTTTGGCATTTGTGAGGTGAATATGTATAGGGGAACATGGCAACGTGTCTGACCGCCTCCACCTGGCGAGGCCAGCATTATCCATGTCGAAATCGTTTCAAGTCGACTTAAACCTCCAAGTGGTGTTCCCTGGGCAACGGCAAACTGGCATCCGTCAGTTTGACGGCTAATTTGAGCGGCGGGTCGATCCATAGACCTTAAACATGGAAAGTGCGCAGGGTTTGGGTCCCGCCACATTACTACTGCCCAATGAAAACTAAACCAGCCTCGGATAAGAACCCCAATTACGTTGACGACCACCGCAAACGAAAAACGGACAATGATTTACGGATATGCACCTGGAATGTCCGGACCCGTTATAGGGAAGGTGCCATTATCCAACTGGCGGAAGCCCTCAAAACAATACAATCTCACATCACCGCCATCCAGGAAATGCGATGGAAAGGGCAAGGCTGCTCTAAACAAGCACACTGCGATATCTACTACAGCTGCCATGCGGAGAAGCGCGAATTCGGATGTGGATTCGTCGTTAGCCGGAAACTACGCCACCTTGTTTCCCGGTTCACACCTGTGAACGAAAGATTGGCCACGATCCGCATCAAGGCAAAATTTTTCTACATAAGCCTTATTTGCGCGCACGCCCCGACGGAGGAAAAGGACGAAGCCGTCAAGGACGCTTTCTACGCTAGTCTTGAGGACGTATATGACCACCTTCCGGTCCATGACGTGAAAATAGTCCTCGGCGATTTTAATGCGAAAGTCGGAAGGGAAGGCATCTTTGGCCCCACTGTCGGTCAGTTCAGTCTTCACGAGACCTCCACAAACAACGGTCTAAGACTGATCGACTTCGCCGCGGCACGAAACATGGTAGTTAGTAGCACCAGATTTAAGCACCTCGACATCCACAAGGCCACCTGGCTGTCCCCGGATCAAAAAACGCGAAACCAAATTGATCATGTTGTAATCGACGGAAGGCATGCCTCTAGTGTTCTAGATGTGCGTACATTTCGGGGGGTCAACATTGACTCCGACCATTATCTTGTTGCAGCCAAGATCCGCATGCGATTATGCAATGCCAAGAACATACGCACAGGAATGCAACGAAAGCTAGATGTCGCTAAGCTGCAATTACAACGGACTGCCGAAGCCTACTCCGCTCAACTCTCGGTTAAGCTCAACCGACCAACCTCTGGACTCGACGACGCCGGCGGACTTTGGGCGCATATATCCCACTCCATGCGCGCTGCCGCTGAAGAAGTCATTGGTTTCCGGCGCCCGCAACCTCGGAACCAATGGTATGATCAGGAGTGTCGCATTGCGACTGCAGTAAAAAACGCCGCTTATAGAAAAACGCTGCAGTCAGCTGCAACGCGAGCCGTGCGAGAAAACTACCGCGAAAAGAGGAAGGAAGAGAGGCGCCTTTTCAGACGCAAGAAAAGAGAGCAGGAAAAGCGTGAGCGTGAGGAACTAGAGGTATACCAGGGCAAGAAGGATGCACGAAAATTCTATCAACAGGTTAAGCGTCTAACCCAAGGTTTCAAGCCCGGAGCATCCACTTGTAGAGACGAAAATGGAGATCTGAATACGGATACACAGTGTGTGCTTAGATTGTGGAGACAGCACTTCTCCAATTTACTTAATGGCGACGATTCCACCAATGCCGCCCATCGAGAGCACAGTGCAGTGCCACCAATCGACGATGACGGAGTGGAAGTATCACCACCTAGCCATGAAGAGGTTCGAGTTGCTATCCAACGACTCAAAAACAATAAAGCAGCGGGTGCTGACGGCCTGTCAGCTGAATTGCTTAAAACCGGCGGCGATGAATTGATAAGGCGCATGCATCAGCTCATCAGCAAAATATGGCTAGCAGAAAGCATGCCCGACGATTGGAACCTCAGTGTACTGTGCCCTATACTTAAGAAAGGAGACCCTACAATCTGCACAAGTTATAGAGGTATCAGTCTTATTTCCATCGCATATAAGGTTCTCTCAAGCGTACTGTGTGAAAGATTAAAGCCAATTAGAAAAACACTGATTGGACCTTATCAGTGTGGCTTTCGACCTGGTAAGTCCACCATAGACCAGATTTTCACGCTACGACAAATCCTGGAGAAAACCCACGAAAATCAAATTGACACACACCATCTCTTTGTCGACTTTAAAGCTGCGTTCGATAGCCCGAGAAGGGATTGCCTATACGCAACAATGTCTGAGTTCGGTATACCTGCAAAGTTGATTAGACTTTGCAGAATGACGTTGAGCAACACACGCAGCTCCGTCAAGGTAGGAAATGACCTCTCCGAAACCTTCAATACCGAAAGAGGTTTCAGGCAAGGCGATCCACTGTCTTGCGATCTCTTCAACATCATCATGGAGGGGATCGTACGAAAGGCCGGTGTGCATCGTAATGGCACCATTTTCTATAAAGGTGTCCAGCTCCTTGCTAACGCTGATGATATTGATATTGTTGGCAGAACCAAGAGAGATGTTACCGCTGCTTTCGCCGCTATCGAAAAGGAATCAGCCAAAGTGGGTTTGACGATAAATGAGGGTAAAACAAAGTATATGCTGTCTACAAACAAGGGAGCGCGGCGTTTAGACTCCCACGTTTCATCCGGCAGCTATAACTTTGAAGTAGTCAAGGAGTTTGTATAGCTTGGCACCGCCATTAATACTAACAACGAAATCAGCCTGGAGATAAAGCGAAGAACAATAATTGCTAATAGGTGCTACTACGGGCTCAGTAAGCAACTAAGTTCCAGAGCCCTCTCTCGATCGACAAAACTAACACTCTACAAGACGCTCGTTCTACCTGTGCTGCTTTATGGCGCTGAGGCATGGGTAGTTTCGCAAACTGACGCAGACGCTCTGGGGGTGTTCGAGAGAAAAGTTCTTCGCAAAATCTTCGGTCCTGTTCGAGTCGGCGATGACTATCGCATCCGAATGAACCACGAGCTGTATGAGCTCTACGGAGACATTGACGTAGTTCGGCTTATAACTGTGCAGCGACTACGCTGGCTGGGTCATGTCCATCGTATGGACGACGAAGCTCCAGCGAAAAAGGTGCTCGAAGCGAGGGTCGCTGGTCAACGACAACGAGGGAGACCATGCCTCCGATGGATGGACCAGGCTGAGGAAGCCCTAACCGCACTTGGTGTATCTGATTGGAGAAGGCGCGCGCAAAGCAGAGGCGCCTGGCGAGAGCTGATGAGGTCGGTCGAAATCCGGACACGGGTTGTCACGGCCACCTAAGTAAGTAAGTAAGAGGTGAATATGATTGTCACAAATTCTACAAGCCCCAGGGGCTAGTATAAATTTTGACAAATGGCAAGAGAATTTTTGACTGAAAGAAATGTTGATTTCAGTGTTTTGCCGTGTATTTTCTTCTGAAAGGAGTAGTTTCGCTACATGTTTATGCATACAAAAAACAGTATTTGGCTATTCACAGTTTAAGTACGCGGGCCTGTTTAATTTACGATTTGAGTTTTGCATGCAAACGCAAATACACAAACACGCGTAAATAAAAGTAGCCCTTGGACGTGTTTTTTGTGCCCTATCTACAGTATATATAACAGGGTTGCAAAATCATAGAATACGGCAAACACATACTGAGGTGCTCATAGTTGCAAATATAACAAATGCTTTAAATACGCTTTGTTAATTTACGTTTAAACTGTGAATAGCCCATATAATTTTACTTTAGTGCTTGGACACAAGTATTTATTTTCTTATTTTAGTTAATTGTCTTTAGGCCTCCTTATCCCAACTATGTAAAAAATTGCGACTCGCAAATGGTTTAGGAAATAAAAATCATCAAAGTTCAGAAATCTAACATATAAAACATATAAAACATATAAAACAAAGAGGAAAAAATCGTTTGTTTCCTCTGCTGTAATTTTCCACCAATTCAGTTGATTTTTTTTTAAATGTAGATTATTATGTTGCAAAGGTTACAGGCTAAAAAAGTAAAATTGCCACCCTGATTTTTTTTTTTTATTTTCATGAATTCGTTGGGCGAACACTAGGTAAAAATGGGTCACTGAAACAGAATCCGTTGTCACTGAATCCGTTGTCAGAATTTCAAAACTTTGTTGTAATTTTTTACCGGAGGCTTGTCATCTAAATTTTTACTTTTTTAAGAATTCAAAATTACAATTTTTTCCATTTTTTTCGATAGGGCTTCCACCCTAATTCGTTATTTTTCGAATTCAGTGCTGGGTGAACACTAGCAAAAATGGGTCCCTGAACCCATTGTCAAAACATAAAAAATTAGGTTATTTTTTTACCATAGGGCTGCCACCAAAATTTTATTAAAATGGGCTGCCACCATTTTTTTTGGGTCGGTTTGGGTTGGTTAAAAATGGGTCGCTTAATTCGAATCCGTAGTCACAATTTAAAATTAACGTAATTTTTATCCATAAAGTTGCCATAAAAAATTGTTTTCTTTTTACGAATTCGGTGCTAGGCCGAACTGTAAGTAAAAATGGGTAACTGAATTTGTATCCGTTATTAGAATTTCAAAATTTTATCATTTTCTTACCATAAGATTGCCACCGTCATTTTTTTTCATTTTTACTATTTTGGTGCTGGGGAACACTAGGTGTAAATTAGTCGCTGAAACCGAACCCGTTATTTGAATTTCAAAATAGTGTATTGTTCTTACCGTAGGGGTGCCAGCTTAATTTTTTTACTTTTACGAATTCGATGCTGAGACGAACATTAGGTAAAAATGGGTCACTGAAACCGCTGTTAGAATTTAAAATTCTGCGATTTTTTGTCATATGGTTGCTTTCTTTTTTTTTTAATTCGTTGGTAAAAGAAAAAACATTAAAATTGCTTACAATTTTTAAAAAAGCGCATATAGACAGTTACATAGACAGTTCATATAGACAGACCCAAACCAGCTTTTCTAAAAACAGAAACTTCACTCTAAATAGTAAATCGAATTTTAAACACTACCGTAAAATTATCTTTCGCCTGAATATAAGCATGATTTGCATTTAAATATCCTACTTCCTTTCAAACCTAAAGAACCATATTTAAAATCAGTTTTGGAACGATGATTTTAAGACAGGCTAGCTGAATTTTAACAAATGCATAGGTTTTTACCAATGTAACAATTGCTGCGCCGCAGCATATGCAATAGTAATTATAAAATAATTTTGATATTCTAATACTACATATATTTATTTATATAATAATATATCAATTTTTTAATATAGTTATTTATAAAAGTTACATAAAATACTTGAGGGAATGTTTAAGTTTTTAATTTTTTGTATCGGTCCAAGTGGCGTTTTAGCCGCGTTTTATATATTTGAAATACATAACCAAACATCAATAAATGAAGAAAAAAATCCTTTTTTTTTATTCTTTCAACGCTTTAAAGATCTTAATTTAAGGCATTGCTTCTTTAAACATTAAATAAAGTCGTCTTAAATTAAAACACTTTTGAAGCTGCTTTTAAGCTAGAAACTTTATCGGTGAATTCAACAATGGGTGTCTGAAAGCTGTTGCAGCTCTTTTTAATGCAAATTTCAAGCTGGATTTAAGATTTTGTTTTTACACTGTTTCATTTATACGTAGACAGCTATATATATGGGCAAGTCCTCCATTGTCATACGATCCAGAGATGCAGTTGGGATATGTGAATAATAAAAAAAAAACTCAAAAATTTTTAGTCAACTAAATATGCGTTGGGACGTTTCACAAAACGGAAGTTATTTTAGGACTAAGCTCATACTATGCCTAGATCAGACAGACAATTTTTTTTATAAATTTCACAAGCTCTCAGTATAGCCACACAACGTCCTTTTTTAGGGCATAGTGAGGTCACAGTAAATTATTTTATTTGTTCAGAAAATTTGTGTCGGACGTTTCAGATTTTTCCATTGTGATTATATTGGGTAATTAAGTAACTAAATAAGTAAGTAATTTGAGAAAGAATCTGCGTCAATGGCGAGTACCGAATACGATGAACGATGAGATGTATGAGTTATACGCCGACATCGACATACTAAAGCGCATAAAAGTCGAGCGGCTTCGCAGGATAGGTCATGTTTAGCGGATGAAAGACGACGCTTCAGCGAAGAAAATATTTGATTCGGCACCCAGCGACAGTCATCGCAAAAGAGGATGACCGCATCTCCGTTGGAAGGACCAAGTCGAGGAAAACCTGACGAAACTTGGAGCTTCCGACTGGCGCCAGCAAGCGCAAATCAGAAATGGCTGGCGCAATTTCCTACACCAGATGAAAACCGACTTACGGCTGTAAACGCCACCTAAGTAAGTAATTGAGAAACAAAATTGATGTCGTCGTTGGACGTGCAAAACCGCGTATCTGCCAGTTGCACATACACACACACGGTTATAGTAAAATTTTACAGGAGTGCAGAAAAATTGTTTTCTTTTAACAATTAATTGAATGGATTTTCAACTAAACTAAAAACATTTATTTAATTTAGATACTTGCTTTGTTAATAAATCTTTTTTAATAAATCAAATTTAATTAAAATTCAACTTTCAATGTTGGCTTTTTGCAATAAGCGCGGTATTGCAAGTGGCTGTTAAACGGTATTACACGCCCAACGACGATATTTTGTTCTTTCCTTGCCTCAATCATTTCATTATTATCTTTAGCCGATTCCTTCCCTTTTTAATAAAAAAAAAAAGCATTTACAAAAAGTACATTTGTGAAACAGTGCGGGTCACTTGATTATCATGGTAAATGAATTAATGTATAAATTGCTCAACTAACTTATAAACTTTGAATGTTTTCATATACTTGAAATGGTATTTTTACCATTACCTCAACGCCATTCCGTTTGTAGCGCCAAGAAGGAGGCATGGCAGGTATAGAAAAATTTATATATTTTTGATCAACATCACCACCTGAATCGATTTCCATGTGTCCGTCTGTCCGTCTGTCCGTCTGCCTGTCCGTCTCTCGACACGGTTACAACCGTAATTTTAAAGCTATCGCGATGAAATTCAAAATTTAAATTTATTTTTAAAAAAGGAAGATCAAGTTCGAGAATTGTCTTACTTTACTTACTTATATGGTGCCTGCAACCGTAAGTCGGTTTCCGCCTGTTGTAAGAAATTGCGTAAGCCATTTCTGTTTTGCACTTGCTGGCGCCAGTTGGAAGCTCCAAGTTTCGTCAGGTTGTCCTCCACTTGGTCCCTCCAACGGAGATGCGGTCGTTCTCTCCTGCGTTGTCCGCCGCTGGGTACCGAATCGAATATTTTCTTCGCTGGAGCATCGTCTTCCATCCACTCAACATGACTTAGCCAGCGAAGCCGCTCGATTTTTATGCGCTTTACTATGTCGATGTCGGCGCATAAATTATTTCATTCTTTATTGAAACTCAAACTTAAATTAAACTTTAACATACCAAAAATCTAACTTAGTTATACCGACTGCGCTGTTCGATGCTTATGTTTATCCATCTTTGTGTGGGTGCTGTTGCAGTACTTAGTTTCGCCGACTGCACTGCGCTGCTGTTGCAGTCGCCAGATGTTAATTTTTCAGCGTCAGCATATTTGTGTTCCCACGATTTATGGGAATCGCTGAGAAGCTGACGATAACTCCTCCCCCGCCAAGTGAGGGCCGTCCTCGGTCCTTCCTAATGCTCTGTTTATAGCCATTTTTAGCACTTTTTCGGACTGCTCCTTTCGTTTTTGCTTAAGTTTCCAAAGAATTGCGTAAACAATTCCGCCAATACTGACAATGATAACAACACTACTTATTGTTATAGTTGATCGTGTTTCAAGATTTGCGTATAGGCTTTTGATGAGCTGCCTATTCTGTGTACTGTGATGTTGTAAGTATGGTAAGCTGATCAAGTCTTTGTATCCGCTTAAATCTATTTTTACATTTCGCGGTGTTTCAGCTTTTCTCGTGGGCGAAGCATTTTCGTTGAAATATTTAGACCCATTTAGGCTTATTTTATTGCTGAATGTTATAACATAAGTGCCTTGAGAAAGATTGGTGGTTCGGTTCTCTTCTTTTACTGATAAAGGTACGTCGTTAACAATGACTAGGCCGTCATTAACTTCGTTGATGGGGAGCAAATGGCTGAATGTTGTTTTACATTGAGCTTTGGAGCCGGACGTTAATTGTTGTAAGCAGCCAGTTTTTGATGACCGTTTACAGAACTGCTTTGTAGTTCCAGCACAGTCATTAATTGAATATAAGGTTTTTCCGCAAAAAGCTACTGAGTTATCTTCCAAAAATAGCATCGATTTATTATGCGCCACCGGGAAGATGAGAAGTTTCTTACACACTAATTTTGGCTTAGGATACTTAATAAGAAAAATTATTAAATCATTATTTTGTAACGCTTTAAACTTAGAAACTAACATTAAATCGGAAATTGTTATGTTTGTGAGGTGCTCATTTTCTATTAATGAATCTATTTCATAGTGGTCAAGCAATAGAGTATTCAAAATACCTATCTTTGCCAGAGTGATTGAGAGAATAATGTTATCCAATTGAGTGATTATGGCTCTATTGCGTGCAACAAGCATTTCAAAAAGATGTCCGGTATCAATTTTTTATTTTTTTGTTTCTTTTATAATTCTATTAACCACATTTGTTATATTATTAATCTGCTCTTGCAATTGAGAATTTATTTGAACCTGCTGTTTGTTTGCGTCTATTAACTCCTCTGTTTTTACGGTTATTTTCTGGAAATCATCAAAGTCTGGTGTCCCGGCTATTACTTTGAGTGCTGTTCCTATGAAATTAATGCTTCGAGTCTTTCTTTGTCGCATGTTTATTATTTTTAGCAAATTTTGAATGTGGTTAAAGTCAGCTTCTACTAGTTTTGTTATTGGCGATGTAAAAATGCCTGAAAATTTCCTTGATTCTTCTGTTAGAAAGGAGTACTCGGCAAGATTTATTACGTGTTTTAGATGACCATAAGTTTCCCATAGTACGATTTCGCCATCGGAAATTGGGATATAGTCCAAATGAGTGTAGTCAATTATTTCAGCAGTTGCGAGTGTGCCAAAGATGATCAGAGTTAACATCAACCTAGAAACAAATGTACCAGTTATGAATCATGTTTACTATTCCTGAGATTGTCCTTATGGACCACCCTCCCCTTAATAAGGACAGTCGTGCCCATATCTTTTTCTAGAATTTGTTCTGAATATAGTGGTGTTAATTTGTTGCCTAACCTTTTATTTGATTTGACAAGAACCTTGTCACCTACGTTATATGATTTTGGGGATCTTTCCTTATTATGATATGCTGCTGAGCTTTTTTTAAGTGATCTGTCACTTCATTATAGTGGAATGGAGTTGTGGAATGAAAAATGCTAAGCGGAGTTTTATTGGTAACAGAATGTATTGTTTTGTTATATTCTATTGTAGCTAGAAGAATCAATTCAGTAGTGTCTTCAATTTGTTTTTCAGCTTTTAAGCATCGAGCTATCTCTGCTAAAGTACTATGAAATCGCTCCACTTGTCCATTGGATGTGCTATGGAGTGGTGGAGAATTTGCAATTTCAATATTAAAATAGTTAGAAAGCATTGATTTTATTGTATTTGAGTTAAATGAACGCTCGTTATCGCATTAAATGGTTTTTGTCTTGGGAAAAAAATTCAGAATTTGAAGCAATTTCGGTTTAACATCGGCGATGGTTCGTGATTCGGTTTGTTGCACTATTGCAAACTTGGAAAATTTATCAATACAGGTTAAATAATGCTTAGAATCTGTGGAATAAAAGTCGATGTGCAGAATTTCACCGAGATCAGTAGGAATTGGAGTTTCTGCAATTGGATGTTTTACTGGATGTCTATTATATTTTGATGTCGAGCATATTTTGCAGTTAAGTGTAACTTCCTTCGCAAGTTTACTCATTTTTGGGAAAAAATAGTCATTTAATATTTGCTTGATATTTTCTTGGTAAGCCCTATGGGCTCTGTTATGTTCAGTTACAATAATTTCTTTTTGTTCAACCTGATCAATTACATCAATTACAAAGTTTTTTGCATAAAGGAATTTGGTTGCTGGGAATGTTTCTATGAGCTTATGTTGAATATGGGCAAGAATAGGTAATTCGCAGTGTATTGCGTTCACAACATCCTGAAGTATTTCCAATAAATTATTTTTATTTACTATGGTTATTATATGCCTGGTTTTCTTTCCAAACATTATCAAAGTACGGTTTGGAGGACATTCATCCTCCGAAATTATTATTTGGTTTCTATAACAGTTTACTGGCTTATCAGTGGATTCTATGGTGTAGGTCAAAGATTCTTCGCTGTGTATGGTTGCACAGTCTGAAGTCGCATCTTCTTCTAATGCATTGACATGCTGACGTGACAAAGCGTCTGCTACATAGTTCTCTTTCCCTGGCTTATAGTGAAGCTTTGCATTGTGTTCATCAATGAAGGCCTACCACCGTTTAATTTTTGCATTAGTGTTTTTATCTGACACAGCGAAAGTCAATGGCTGGTGGTCAGTAAATAAATTTAAATTTTTTACTCCATATAAATAGTTCCCAAGATTTTTCAATGCCCATACAATGGCCAGTAATTCTTTTTCATTAGCCGCAAAGCTAAGCTCCCTGTCGTTTACAGTTCTCGATATAAATGTTATAGGTTTTCCCTCTTGAGGGAGAACTGCGCCTAAACCGTAGGCTGAGGCATCTGTCGTGAGATCAAATGCTTTATTAAAATTGGGGTATGCTAACATTACATCCTCTGAAATGAGAATTTCTCTTAATTTGTTGAAAGCGTGAATTTGTTTTGAATCGAACTGTATTTGTATTCTTTTTGACTGTGTTGCCTTAATTTTGCCATTATCACCTTTGAGTAAGTTTGTTAATGGTCTCGCTACACTAGCAAAGTCCTTAATAAAGCATCTGTAATAGCTTGCTAACCCAAGAAACGACCTAAGGGCAAATAAATTAGTGGGTTGTCGATAGTTCTTAATTGCTTCTATCTTTTCTGGGCACGTTCTTATACCATTTCTCGACACTAAGAAACCTAAATATTCGACCTCTGTTTTAAAAAATTTGGATTTTTCTATGGATACTCTCATATTTGCATCACAAAGGGCACGTAATACCCACTGAATATCTTGAACATGTTGTTCCTTTGTTTTTGAAAAAATAATGACGTCATCGACATAGACATGACAGGTTTTGCCAATTTTCTCCCTAAGAACGTCATCAATTGCCCTTTGGAAAATGCTGGGAGCATTTTTGAGCCCAAAAGGCAACCGGCAAAACTCATATTTGCCATTATTTACGGCAAATGCGGTTTTTTCTCTGTCACCCTTTTTCAGTTCTATCTGATGAAACCCTGATTTAAGATCGAGGGTTGTAAAATATTGAGCTTGATCCATATTTGATAATATTACCATAACGTTAGGAATGGGATATTTATCGTCAATAGTTTTAGCGTTAAGCTTTCGAAAATCTAAAACAAGCCGTTTCTTTTTATTACCACTTTCGTCAGTGCCTTTTTTATCAACAACCCATATTGGATTATTGGAAGGGGATCTAGATGGTCTAATTATTCCGTCGCTTAGAAGTTGCTTTATTTCTTCATTCACAACGTTTGCTACTCCCATGGGGTATGGGTATAATTTAGAATAGACCGGGTCTTGGTCTGAAGTTCGAATTGTAGCAACGATGTTTGTGTTAAAAGGAAGAATTTTTCTTGGATCAGCAAATGCTTTCTTTTCTTTTTCGATCATTTTCATAAATTGTTCTCTAACTGTTTCTGGAATTTCTTCCCTCTGAATGTTAAGCGCATTCACATTTTCGCATTCTAAAAATAAAATTTCCTCTGTTCCCGAGTTATGCTTAATTATTTTTTTCTTAAGATCTATTTTAGCATTGACCTTTGTTAAAAGATCAAGCCCTATAATTCCATCAAAAGTTGTTAAATTTGGTAGAATGAAGAATTCTGAATCGATTCCTAAAACATGAATTTTACATTTTTCATTTATTTTATTGAAACCATGAATTGATTTCACTATAAAAGGGGTAGACACTGGTGTAATGCCTTTTACTTCAACCAATTTTTTAATATAATTTTTAGCGGCTCCAGTGTCCACTAATAGTTTAATTTGTCTTTTTTCTCTGCCTATGGTTCTGCTGATCCACGGGAGAGCTGACTTTCCTCTAAAAAATTAACCTGATTTTCCTCCTCAATATTTGAAACTTCGCTTTGCGCTTCATTGTTATAATTTTGCTGAAATAAATACTCTGATTGGCCTAATTGATTTATTCTTTGAAACTTCGGTCCAGTATGCCGATCCGAGGGCATTTGTCGCTTTTGAATTTGATTATTTATTGGAAATCGTTGCCAATTATTTTGGAAATTAGTGTAATTCGTGGGTTGTCTCCAGCGAGACGAAGTTGGATCCACGTCCATTGGTTCTGGACGTGACTGTGCTTCCCGATTGAAGCTTTGGCGGTTTTGTCCGCTAAAATTCTCTTGACGGAAACCTCCAAAATTTTTTCCTTGTCGGAACTGATTGCTTCCACTATTTGGTGGGATAAACTGTTTAATATAATGGGGATTTTTTTGTTGAAAAGAGTTATTAGGCTTGCCACCTAAATTTGGTCGGAAAAGTTTTCGCTTCTGTTCGCGAAGGTTGTCGCAAATAAGTATCGCGCTTGATTTGAATCAACTTCTTGCGCCAACGCAAGTGCTGATGGTAAATAATTAGGCCGAGAAGCAAACAAGATGTCGCAGAGTGGTTTTTTTAAACCTGAGATAAAAACGTTTTTTTAAACCTGAGATAAAAACGTTTTTTTAAACCTGATATAAAAACGCGAAGAGCATCAGCTCTGTATTTTTCGTTTATTGTCGAGGCTAAACTACGGTCATATGTCATGACAGTTTTATTTGTTAACAAAGTAAGCTTTTTCTCTACTTCATCAAAGAACTTTAAGACAGATAAGTTACCTTGTTGTAGAGTAGACATCTCTTGTTCAATAATATAAATCGGACGTTTGTCCGAGTAAGTAAAATCTAGACGTGCAATTATTGCCTTAAAATTTAACACAGTGCCAAATGATGCTAACACCCCGTCAGCAGGGCCTCTTATTTTATTTCTAATTATACTCAAGGCTTGGTAGTGCTTTGAACTACCATCGAAATCTTGAAAAAGCCTATAGGCCGTGTGTGCCGCTTGACGCCAAGACACATAATTATTTTGTTGCCCATCGAACTCGGGCAACGACTTTACCACATCCAGTGACTCCTCGCATTTTATGCTAGCTACAATGCGAGCATCAGTAAAAGTTTCTACTGGGGTCACAGAGTTTACTTGTGAGATTTGTTTCCCTAAATTTTCAATTTGTAATTCAAATTCTTTTTTCTGTTCACGTAGTGCTGCCGACACTGCAGACTGGATAACACTACCTAATTGCTCAGCATTCATATCGCTTTTATTATTTACGTTATTTGCACAAAGAGTCAATTTCCTAAAAATAGATTCCAAATCCTCGTCACTCATAGGCAAAAAAAAGGGTTAAATTTTTCTTAATTTTAAAATTTAAAAAAAAAAAATTTTTTATACTTAAATTTATTAAAATTCACTTCAAGAAGTTTTTATTAAAAATTTTAAAAATTTGTATTATTACACTGAAAACATGAGCACATCACTTACATTTCTATTTGTTGGTTAATATCTTTTTATTTTATAAATCTTCTTCCAGTATGTTGCTCGACAATTTCTTCACAGTATGTTGAATGTTGAAAATATTCTTCTCAATATGTTGATTGATAATTTAATATTTAATGTTGCTGGTAACGTTTACAATATTCTTGCCCCACGTTGGGCGCCAATTATTTCATTCTTTATTGAAACTCAAACTTAAACTAAACTTTAACATACCAAAAATCTTACTTCTAACATAGTTATACCGACTGCGCTGTTCGATGCTTATGTTTATCCATCTTTGTGTGGGTGCTGTTGCAGTACATAGTTTCGCCGACTGCACTGCGCTGCTGTTGCAGTCGCCAGATGTTCATTTTTCAGCGTCAGCACATTTGTGTTCCCACGATTTATGGGAATCGCTGAGAAGCTGACGATAACTTATAGCTCATACACCTCATCGTTCCATCGTATTCGCTACTCGCCATTGACGCAGATTGGTCCGTAGATTTTACAAAGGATCTTTCTCTCGAACGCTCCTAAAATCTTTTCATCAGAGCTACTCAACGTCCAGGTTTGTGCTGCATATAACAGGACGGGCATGATTAGTGACTTATAGAGCGTGACTTTTGTTCGTCGAGAGAGGGCTCTGCTTCTCAATTGCCTACTGAGCCCAAAGTACCACCTGTTGGCAAGAGTTATCCTTAGTTTTATCTCTCTACTGATATCGTTGTTGGGGTTAATGCTGGAACCGAGGTAGACGAAGTCATTCACAACCTCGAAGGAGGTGTTGTCAACAGTGATGTGGGTGCCAATACGCCGGGACTGTTTGTTTGTTGACACCAGATATTTCGTCTTATCTGCGTTTACTGCAAGACCCATGCGACTCGACTTTTTTCTAATTTGGAGAAGACCCATGCGACTCGACTTTTTTTCTAATTTGGAGAATGTGCACTGAATTCGCGTGTGTTATGGCCAATGATATCAATATCATCGGCATACGCTAGCAGCATAACACTCTTATTGAATATTGTGCCGCTTTGTCTCAGATCAGCAGCTCGAATGATCTTCTCCATGATTAGGTTAAAAAAGTCGCACGATAAAGAATCACCTTGTCTGAAACCTCGTTTGGTAACAAATGGGGGGGAGAGGTCCTTCCCGATTTTTACTGCACTGCTGGTGTTGCTCAGTGTCATCTTGCATAGACGGATTAATTTTGCAGTTTGGTATACCTGCAGACACGGTGGAGTATAAATGATTCCTTATTGGGCTGTCGAAAGCGGCTTTATAGTCGACAAAAAGGTAGTGGGTGTCGATTTGCTTCTCTATGGTCTTTTTCAAGATTTGTCGTAGCGTGAATATCTGGTCGGTGGTAGATTTTCCAGGTCTGAAGCCACACTGATAAGGCCCAATCATTTGGTTTACGATGGGCTTTAGTCTTTCACATAATGCGCTCGACAGAACCTTATGGGCGATATTTAGGAGGCTTATCCCACGGTAGTTGGCGCAAATAGTGGGATCGCCTTTCTTGTGGATTGGGCAGAGTACACTGAGGTTCCAATCGTTTGAAATGCATTCTTCCATTCATATTCTGCATAGAAGCTCGTGAATGCATTTAAATAGAGCTTCGCCTCCGTTCTTAAACAGCTCAGCGGGTAGACCATCGGCTCCAGCGGCTTTGTTGTTCTTAAGCCGTGTTATTGCTGTCAAGACTTCATTATAGTCGGGCAGCGGAACTTCAACGCTGTCACCCATACTTGGGGCTTCCGGGATATCATCTCTATTGGCGGGATTGTTATCGTCATCGCCATTCAGAAGACTAAAGAAGTGTTCCCTCCATAACGTCAGTGTACTCTGGATATCTGTTACTAGATTCCCGTTTCCATCCTTGCAGCAAGAGGCCTTGGTTTTAGAGCCATCGGCCAGGCGTCTTATCTTTTCGAAAAATTTTCGGCCTCGTTCCTGTCACCATACATCTCAATCTTTTCACACTCACGCTTTTCTGCCTCTTGTTTTTTCCGCCTGAAAAGACGTTTCTCGTCCCTTCTCTTCTCTCTGTATCGCTCCTTAGCAGCACGCATTACAACTGACTGCAGGGTGGCTTTGTAGGCGGCGATTTCCTCTGCAGTGGCGTCGCGACACTCTTGGTCGTCCCACTGGTTTCGGCGGGGACGGTGGTAGCCAACAACCTCTTTGGCAGCCGTACGCAGAGAGTGGTAGATGTGTGCCCACTGCGCGCACATATCGTCGATCGGAAGAGTGCTTTCTTGAAGCAGGAGTGAGAGTCGAGTGGCAAAGGCTTCGGCTGTCCGTTTTGACTGCAGCTTGTCGACGTCTAGCTTTCTCTGTGTAGGATTGCGCGTATTCTTTGCAGCGCATAGACGTGTGCGGATCTTAGCTGCGACAAGATAATGTTCCGAGTCTATGTTAGCACCACGGATCGTGCGTACATCTAATACACTGGAAGAGTGGCTTCCGTCAATCAAAACGTGATCAATTTGGTTGCGCGTTTTTGGATCAGGGGACAACCAGGTGGCCTTATGAATATTGAGATGCTTGCATCTAGTGCTACTTATAACCATGTTTCATGCTGCGGCGAAGTCAATCAGCCTCATTCCGTTATCGGATGTGTTGTGGAGGCTGAACTTTCCGACTGTTGGACCAAAGACGTTTTTCTTGCCCACCTTGGCGTTGAAGTCACCAAGCACAATTTTTGTGTCGTAACGGGGACAGCGCTCGTCAGCGTCTTCAGGGCGCTCGTAGAAAGTATCTACGATCTCATCGTCCTTTTTCTCTGTCGGAGCATGCTTATATGAAAGAATTTAGCCTTGATGCGGATTATGGCAAGTCGTTCGTTCACAGGAGTGAATCGCAGGACGTGATTCCGTAATCTCTTGCCAACTACAAATCCGCACCCAAACTCGTGCTTCTTCGCATGGCCGCTGTAGTAGATATCACAGGATGCTTGCCGAGAGCAACCCTGTCCCTTCCATCGCATTTCTTGGATTGCAGTTATATCAGCTTTGTATCTTTCCAAGATATCAATTAGTTGGATAGAGGCACCTTCCCAATTAAGAGTTCGGACATTCCAGGTGCATATCCGTAAATCATTGTCAGTTTTCCGTTTGCGGTGGTCGTCATCAGATTTGGGGATCATTTTCTCATATTTCTTTTATAACTTTTCATTGAAATGGTTTTTTTTACGTGGTGGGCTTCAAGCCTGACGCAGAACCTATTTAAGGCTAGGAAACTCGCCGCTCAAATTAGCCGTCAAACTGACGGATGTCAGTTCATAATTCATATATCTTGGCTATGAATTTAGAATTTTCTTGGCTCTATTTTAAAGGCAAAATCTCTTAAGAATCTGCAAAAACTAAAGAAATGTCTTAAAATTTTGCACATTAGCTTTGCCATATAATATAAACCATTTCTATGATATTTGGCAAAATCGAATCAAAACCACGCCTACCTCACATACAAAGTGACGTCGTCAAAATAGAAAAACTTTCGTAAATATATAGAACTGAATGTTATCGTGTCTGTCATGGCTAAAGATTTCAAATATATTTTAGCTTCGGTACCCTGCCGAAGCTCCATTCCTTACTTACTTACATACTTAGATGGTGCCTACAACCGTAAGTCGGTTTCCGCCTCTTGTAAGAAATTGCGCCAGCCATTTCTGTTTTGCGCTTGCTGGCGCCAGTTTGAAACTCCAAGTTTCGTCAGGTTTCGTCCATTCCCTACTATTTTTTTTTAAATGTGCACGAATTTTATCTCCTAAGGCATTTTAGAGCTCCTTTTTTTGGCAGCATTGTATTAAGGGGCTCCAAATACATATTTTGCAAAATAAGAAAAGGGGCTCTGGCCTTAAAAGTAAAAGTATTCGCGTTTTATAATGTTATTTTAGGCAGTAGGCAAAATACATTTCTTATAACTCATTATATAATTTTAACAAAAAAAAAAAAAAAAAATAGTAGTAAAAAACGTAGTAGACAAATGCGTCTTAAGAAATCTCGTATTAGGAAAAGTATGATATTAAGGCAACTTATGTTCATTCCCTGAGAACACGTCAAATATCATATTTGAATAACCTTTTTCATGCTTCATTTGGCTCAGCAAAAATGCCAATTTAATTTCAACAGATAAAAATTTCTTCAACTCAGTATTTTCTTTCCTACCACGAGTGAAAAGTTTCGATTGAAACACAGCCTTAAGAACGCACTTTGAACCAAAACCTTCGCAAATCAAAACTTTTTGTCAACAGACCAACAGGTTCGATAAACTGTCAAATAAGCCGTTTGACGAACCAAATTGCTGATTTGTAAGCCCATTGATAAATCTATTCGAAACAAAACAACGAAGTATGAAGTAAATTAATAACGTGAGATAGCTGCAGAAAAGTAAGTGTTTAATAACAAGTAAGTATAATCATATAAAAGTTTAATAAACAATTATCAGTGGTATAATGATAAAGCTAGATGTAGTGCTGACTGTGGTCTCTTTTTCATAACTGCCATGATTATCGAAGTCAGCTGTGGAGCAAATATGTTGCGAATGAAAAAAAAAAAAACAAACAAAGCGTATTGCTGTTGCGCTCCCTGCTTCCAGTTAACAGTTTTTTATTTAATTTGCAATGCACTTTGGCATGAAGCAATTATTTTACTTTAATATCAATCAAAACACCAAAAGTTGAGTTCAGTTTATACTACGAAGCCTATCGGTCGTTTGTTTTTTAATCATGTCTCAACTAATATCTCGTGCGAAATATAATAAATCGTCTGCGAAAGATTCTGTGCTTTGCTTTTATATATGGATTTATATGGATTTATATATGCTTTGCTTTATATGGGAATGGATTTCATAAGTCTTGCACAAATATTGTTGATGATATTTTTAACATAATTGACTCAAAACAAAATATAGTTTTTAATTGTGATGAGTGCCTGAATAAATCAAAAAATCTTTTTAGTTCGGTCTTACATTTAGTGGCCGAAGCTCGTGACATTAAATTATTAGTCATAGACCTCTTGTCGTGATTTTGCTAAAAAAAAAAAAAAGCTAATACTAACTCAAATTCGAGTTCATTAAACTCAGTTAATGCTCTGCCGATGAAGTATGCGTAAATACTAATAGAAATCTAAAATCTGCAGCAAATCCGTTCTCCACTAAGCTTGCTGTTATCCCATCCAATGCTGCTGTTGTTTCGTCTCCGGAGCTGCCTAATGCTGAATCTTTTAATATAACTAAGCAACATAATTCTATTGTTCCCAGTCGGGTCACTCAATTACAGAGCTGAATGTTTGGAATGGTTCGTGGTCTGCTTAGGATGCTGCTAATCAAGAACAATGTTTAAGTATTGGCAGGACTGCACAACTGGCAAGTGCAATTAAACTGGTTTCTGTTGCTACTGCCTCTTCCCAGCAAAACATTTTCAAAATTCTGTAATGCTTTTACTTAATATTCGCTTATTTAATGTATTACATAATTCTTAAAGCCCTTTTTCTTTTAAGTAATACAGACTGTAATGCCTCATAATAACATTTCTTTACCTTTGTTCTTTGTAAGAATCAAGTAAAGAGGAATTTAAGAAAAGGTTAATTTTTTTGGAAGTCTAGAAAACCGCCATTTAATAAAATAAACAAATATAAATTATTGTAAGGTATTGTAAGGGTGGCGGCCGTGGCGTAGTGGGTGAGTGTGTGACTCTTACGCCAGGGAACCCAGGTTCGAATCCTCCATCTGACACAGAAAATTTTTTCAATTGAATTAATTTTTCTGTTCGGCCGTCACCTCTCTGCAGACAATGGCAAACCTCACAGAGTAAAAACTGCCATGAAAAGCTTCTTGAGAACATAAGCCGTTCGGAGTCGGCGTAAAACATGTAGGTCCAGTTATCGATCATTTGTGTGCAAACATTTCACAACACACACAACACAATTGATCATAAGAAGCTCGGTCAAAGTCCTTTCAAGGGATGAAATGGCCATTTCGTTTTTTTTTTAGGTATTATCTATCTGCCTCCGGTAAACATTTAAATAAGTGCTTCTCTGGTATAAGAAATTTTAATCGCTTACTGCCAATGACATTGTTGCGTACAGGCAATCCCTTCTCGGGCTATCGAACGCAGCTTTAAAATCGACAAAGAGATGGTGTGTGTCAATTTGATTTTCGTGGGTTTCTCCAGGATTTGTCGTAGCGTGAAAATCTGGTCTATGGTGGACTTACCAGGTCGAAAGCCACACTGATAAGGTCCAATCAGTGTTTTTGTAATCGGCTTTAATCTTTCACACAGTACGCTTGAGAGAACCTTATATGCGATGGAAATAAGACTGATACCTCTATAACTTGCGCAGATTGTTGGGTCTCCTTTCTTAAGTATAGGGCACAGTACACTGAGGTTCCAATCGTCGGGCATGCTTTCTTCTAGCCATATTTTGCTGATGAGCTGATGCATGCGCCTTATCAATTCATCGCCGCCGGTTTTAAACAATTCAGCTGACAGGCCGTCAGCACCCGCTGCTTTGTTGTTTTTGAGTCGTTGGATAGCAACTCGAACCACATCATGGCTAGATGGTGGTACTTCCACTCCGTCATTGTTGATTGGTAGCTCTGAACTGCGATCTCCATGGGCGGCATTGGTGGAATCGTCGCCAGTAAGTTAATTGGAGAAGTGCCGTCTCCACAATCTCAGCACACACTGCGTATCCGTATTCAGATCTCCATTTTCGTCTCTACAAGTGGATGCTCCGGGCTTGAAACCTTGGGTTAGACGCTTAACCTGTTGATAGAATTTTCGTGCATCCTTCTTGCCCTGGTATACCTCTAGTTCCTTACGCTCACGCTTTTCCTGCTCTCTTTTCTTGCGTCTGAAAAGGCGCCTCTCTTCCTTCCTCTTTTCGCGGTAGTTTTCTCGCACGGCTCGCGTTGCAGCTGACTGCAGCGTTTTTCTATAAGCGGCGTTTTTTACTGCAGTCGCAATGCGACACTCCTGATCATACCATTGGTTCCGAGGTTGCGGGCGCCGGAAACCAATGACTTCTTCAGCGGCAGCGCGCATGGAGTGGGATATATGCGCCCAAAGTCCGCCGGCGTCGTCGGGTCCAGAGGTTGGTTGGTTGAGCTTAACCGAGAGTTGAGCGGAGTAGGCTTCGGCAGTCCGTTGTAATTGCAGCTTAGCGACATCTAGCTTTCGTTGCATTCCTGTGCGTATGTTCTTCGCATTGCATAATCGCATGCGGATCTTGGCTGCAACAAGATAATGGTCGGAGTCAATGTTGACCCCCCGAAATGTACGCACATCTAGAACACTAGAGGCATGCCTTCCGTCGATTACAACATGATCAATTTGGTTTCGCGTTTTTTGATCCGGGGACAGCCAGGTGGCCTTGTGGATGTCGAGGTGCTTAAATCTGGTGCTACTAACTACCATGTTTCGCGCCGCGGCGAAGTCGATCAGTCTTAGACCGTTGTTCGTGGAGGTCTCATGAAGACTGAACTGACCGACACTGGGGCCAAAGATGCTTTCCCTTCCGACTTTCGCATTAAAATCGCCGAGGACTATTTTCACGTCATGGACCGGAAGGTGGTCGTATACGTCCTCAAGACTAGCGTAGAAAGCGTCTTTGACGGCTTCGTCCTTTTCCTCCGTCGGGGCGTGCGCGCAAATAAGGCTGATGGAGAAAAATTTTGCCTTGATGCGGATCGTGGCCAATCTTTCGTTGACAGGTGTGAACCGGGAAACAAGGTGGCGTAGTTTCCGGCTAACAACGAATCTACATCCAAATTCGCGCCTCTCCGCATGGCAGCTGTAGTAGATATCACAGTGTGCTTGCTTAGAGTAGCCTTGCCCTTTCCATCGCGTTTCCTGGATGGCGGTGATGTCAGCCTTTATTGTTTTGAGGGCTTCCGCCAGTTGGATAATGGCACCTTCCCTATAAAGGGTGCGGACATTCCAAGTGCATATCCGTAAATCATTGTCCGTTTTTCGTTTGCGGTGGTCGTCAACGTAATTGGGGTTCTTATCCGAGGCTGGTTTAGTTTTCATTGGGCAGTAGTAATGTGGCGGGACCCAAACCCTGCGCACATTCCATGTTTAAGGTCTATGGAGTGACCCGCCGCTCAAATTAGCCGTCAAACTGATGGATGCCAGTTTGCCGTTGCCCAGGGAACACCACGTGGAGGTTTGAGTCGACTTGAGATGATTTCGACATGGATAATGCTGGCCTCGCCAGGTTGAGGCGGTCAGACACGTTGCCATGTGAAGGTTCGCCCCCTGTTCCCCTATGACATGCCTATGTTAAAGTAATACATTCTGTAAGCCAGAAAGTAAGTGAATAAGAGAAGTTTTTGCTGGGTTTCCTTACACATTTTTTCAGCAAGGGAGAGAAGAAGAACAAGCAAAATGTCCCTCTCTATTAATCGAACCTTACTTAAAAAATTTCTTCGATCACGAATCTCGAGCTTCAAACAGCTGGTCATTAAAATTAACAAATTTAATTGTTGTGCTTTGTTGTAAATAAAAGTATGCAATTGGTTAGCAAATTAATAAAATAAAGGTTAAAATATGCAAAATTAACCGAATTGGAAGTGTTAATCTTTTAAATATACTTCTACCAGATGGTTCCAGCTCATCGGAAAGTTTATTTCATTTCAATTTTCAAAAACAGCTGTTGTGCTTAAAGCTTACTCGAAGTCGTTTCCGTACTTTTTGGCAAATTTTCTCATTTTGACAGATAGTCAAATTACTCTCTATTACCCGAACTTTAGTCGAACTTTACTTAAAGAGAGTACGGAAACAGACCTAGTATGAGATGGTTACATCCCAGCTAACCAATCGGTTCGAAAACGGCACGTTTTATTACCCTATTGCTGTGTTGTTCATACGTTTCTGCTGCTGGAAACGGCATGGAAACGGTACGTTTTAAGCGTGGAACAGAATGCAATGTAGTTGTAGCGATTCCACTTAGTAACCTCATCAGCTGTTCAGCGTGTAGCACGCTACGCCAAAAAATATGTCCATAATGGCGTGATCGCTTCAGAGAACACTTGTTTATAAATTTTTACGATTTTACAAATATTGTTAATTTCAAACACTTATTTCGGTACCGAAAACGTTTGCAGTATCGATTTGATATACCCGATCCTTAAAAAAAGCATCATTAATACAACTTTCAGAGCAGTGTAGCAATCAAAAGTTACAGTTAGCTCAACTTGTGCTACAACTACAGCTACGAGCAATAGACGTACTACGCATTCTGTGCGATTCCGTGCATTTAGTACAGTTTAACTTTTGATAGGTCATACTACGTACTACAGTCTACACCATTCTGGTTCCCACTTTACGTATGAAATGAAAATTCGTTAAGATATATGACAAACGGTACAAACGGTGCAGAACGGAGCAGAAACGTAACTTTTAAATTGTGTGTGCACTTTTAAACGCACTAAAAGCGAACCATTTCGTTGTCATTAAAACATACGTTATGTGTGGATACTGCTTTAAGTGAAAATTTGACCTTTTTCACATAAGACCGTACAAATAATTTTTATTTAGCTTTTTATTGAGCTTAGATTTTCATCGAACATACGACAACTCAACTTCAGAACTGAACGAACTTTGACACAAGTGAAAAAGAGAGAGCATAAAAGGCAAGAACAAACAACGCTAGCGCATAAAGCATAAAGCGCTAGCGTTGTTATAAAGTGGAAAGAATTGAAAAACAACGCAACATCAACAAATGTTGCTAGCCCATGTAAGTATACTGGAACCATCAGATGAAGGAACTTTTTTACAAGTAGTTGGCAGCACGTTTGCGATAAGTTTTATGCAACACAGTTTTATGTTGAAATTTATATCAGCAACTTGTGTTTTTCTTGATAATTTAAAACAATTGTGTACGTATATTACTTCAAGTTGAGAAAAGCATCAATTAAATTCAGAAAAATTGAATTTTATGTTTTTTATTTTGAATACAGGAAGCAGAAATGAGCGAGCAGTTAACAAAGAAGCAGAGACATGTCGCTACTTATTTAACCCTTATCGGTCCCTCGTATCAATTTGATACAATTTTTGTCTTTCAAGTTGAATAAAAAAAAAAACTGCCCGATGGAAAGACCCGGTTTTTGAGAAAATAGCATGATTTTGCCTGTAGAATCGGGCTAATCAGTTTTTAATGTACGGGTATTTCTGGTTTTACCTGATACGAAATAGTTACTAATCGGTCCCTCGTATCAACTTGATACAATAAATCTGCCGATGGTTATTGCAGTTGTTTTTTGGGTTAGGCTCGTTTTATTTCTTTTTTTTTGTTTTCAGTATGTTATTGAACACACATTTGTTTGAAGTGTGTGATCAACTTGATACAATAAATCTGCCGATGGTTATTGCAGTTGTTTTTTGGGTTAGGCTCGTTTTATTTCTTTTTTTTTGTTTTCAGTATGTTATTGAACACACATTTGTTTGAAGTGATAAGTGATTTTAATGATTTTAATGAATTTTGAAGTGATTTTTATCCACCCCATACTTTCATTACGTTATACATACATTCAATTGATTTCAAAAAAATTTTAAAAAAAATCTACGTGAAAACCGTCAAAGAGACGAATATGATATGCATTCCGAATCTGAAAGTGAAGCAGAAGAATCTCCAGTAGATAGTGACGATGATTTCACAATGGAGGAAGAATGCGTTGCAGAAATGTTGAGACACTGGAACAAAATGTGGCAGAAGAAATTGCCAGAAATGCAACAGCAAAATATTTGTCAAAAAATAAAAAAATTCACTATTCAACGGAGCCATTTGAAAATAACTGAAGAAATCCATATAGGCGCGCTGATAATATTGTTTCAGGTAAAACACCTACTCTTCTTGTTTTGTGCTTCATATTCAGTGTTTGTTTCTTTTTGTTGTTGTTGTAGTACCAAAACTAGTTGCAGCTGCTGATGTTGTAGATGTTTTGTCTGCATATGATTTGTTTCTGCGACCGATAGAAAATACTATTTTGAATATGACGAATTTATGACGTGTTTAGAGGAATTCACATACGACAACATCTTCACGTCTTATGAACTGGCTGAAGAGTTACATAAACGCCGAATGACTATTCTGGGGACTATACGGAAAAATTGGACTGAAATTCCTCCAGTATTGTTGGGTATGAGGAAAAAACCTGTGTATTCGAGCGTTATTGTATATAACCACAAATTACAAGCCATTTTACTGTCGTATGTGCCTCGGCGTTATAGATATGTTACACTACTCAGTGCATGGCACAATGCCGTCGTTATAAGTGAAAATGCTGAGAAGAAACCAAATCTAATTCAGGATTATAACAAAACCAAGAGTTGCGTGGACACTAAGGACCAGATGGTGGCTACCTACACCTGCAAAAGGAAGATAAATCGGTGGCCAATGGCAGTATTTTGCAACATGTTGGACGTGAGTGCATTGAATGCATATATAACGTATATTTCGCTATTTCCGGCTTGGAAAACCAACAAAACCAATAAAAATATACGTCGTCGAATATTTATTGAGGAGCTTGGAATGGCTCTTGTGCAAAAACACATAGAAAAGCAATAATCTCAGCCTCGAAGGCTCAATATTGAAGCACTACCGGCGATTACCCATTTGCCAAAAACTACGAAACGCTGCCATTGCTACATATGTACATATAAAAACAATAAAAATTTGTATTCAAATCGTTGTGATAATTGTAAGAATTATATTTGTAATGATCATCATTATGATATTTGCGAAAAATGCGCTAATAAAGGCACATAGCCACAAAAATAAGCATTTTTGACATTTTTCTCTTTCAAATTTTCATTACGTATAAATGTATTTTCTAAATTTAAATTTATGAAAACAATAACATAGAACTACAAAAATATAAACAATCAGTTTTTTTCATTTTTAAAACTATTTTCTTCACTTTTTTTTTGAAAGTGTATCAAATTGATACAATGGGACCGATTCGATGCATTTCCTCGGGGACCGATGAGGGTTAATTATAAGCTGCAATGAGAGATCAATGTTGCGTAGTGCGTCACTCGCTCATCTGAAATCATAGGTTGCAATAAACGTAGTATTTGAAATTGCAGTGGCTTGCAACTCTCTATTCAATTGTGTTGCAGTTGGGTTACTTTTCCGTTTCTTCGTATCACATTTTTAATTTTTCCGACCACTGCTTTAAAGGTACGAAAACATGCCATTTTCAAACCATCAAATCAGATACTGCCATTTTTATTGACGTTTTGCTAGAAGAGTCAGTTTCATGGCTTGTTGCAATGTTTCATCTTTTTTGCCGTTGGCCTCTGAAGACAACATCTTGAAATATGTTGTCAAACATTCCAATGTTGCGTCGGAGAATTCGCGCTGTTTCAAATTGGTTAAAAAAGATGCACCGAAAGAATCAATTTAGAGAGTTAGTTTCAAATTGGGAGTTTCGGATGTACATTGGAATGAAGTTTTCATTGCGGCGCTGTGGCCAGCTGATGCCAAAGTTAGCCCGTTTAAGTTTATTCCAAGACATAGGTTTCAACGCCAAAGTTGCAAATAGATACAATAATAATAATCTAAAATTATACTACCAAAATGTTTCCGGAATGCGAACTAAAACAAACTCAATGTATCTAGCAACTGCCCAATTCAAATATGACGTATTTATTATAACTGAAACTTGGCTGAACTCAGATTTTTCTGTTGGAGAGTTTTATGATCCAAATCTTTCCCATGTTTATAGAAAAGATAAGACACATCTATTATTTTCTCAGATGTGAGGTTAAAACTAAAAGTGAAGTTGAGTTAAATTTTAATGATGTTCTTGAAACAGCAAATATTTTTCAGATATTTCTGAGTCAAACGTTAACCTCCTGTTATACGTTCTGGGAATATTACTAGTGATATTACAAAATTACTTGTCATGGGATCGTTGGATATTTCTGAAGACAATGAAGTAGAAGGAATTCTGGGTCTTAAGACTGCAACTAATCTGATTCGGATGGTTTAAGTATCTTGTTAAAAATTTGTTGTAAGTCCCTTGCAAAACCCCTTACCCTAATTTTCAATAAAATCATCTGGAGTATTTATTAGTGACTGGAAAGTTTCATTTATAACGCCAGTATTTAAGTCAAATATCGAAATTGACGTCTGTATCAAAGCTCTTTAAGTCAATAGTGAAAAGAAAAGTATATTTTGCTGTAAAGTGTTTAATTTCTCCCTTCCAGCACGGGTTTGTATCTGGTCACTCAAAGGTTACAAATCTAACACTATTGTCCGAATATTGTCTTCCTGCATTTCAACAGGGGTATCAGGTTGATTCAATCTACACAGACTTTTCTAAGGCCTTCGACAAAGATTCACATTTATTCAACAAATTAGGAAATCTTGTTTTTCACTCTCATTTATTAAAATGGTTTAGTTCATATCCTAGGGATGGGCTGTGTCATGTTAATATTGGAAATAAAATTCTCAGGGAAGTATTTTAGGTCCATTTCTTTTTACACTTTTTATTAATGATATTACATCAAAAGTTAACAACTCTCAGTGTCTTTTATAGGCTGATGATTTAAAAGTCTTTCTTAAAATTAATACTTTGTCAGACGCGTCATTACTACAATCAGATTTAAACTCTATAAACAAATGGAGCACTTATAATCAACTTTTTATAAATTACAAAAAAATTTATGTTTTCCACATTTTCTAAATCGCCATGTCCACTTAAAACAACATACTTTATAAATTCCTTTAAATTGCGTTCATGATATTAAAAACCTAGGGGTCATTTTCGACTTCAAGTTCATATTTGTTAGCCATCTAAATTATATCATTCCAGAAGCTTATTCACTCCTTGCTTTAGTCAGGCGTAGTTGCTCAAATTTTAAGGATCCTTTTACGCTAAAAGTACTTTACGCGTCCATTCTTCGTTCGAAGTTAGAATATGCTTCAACTATTTGGAACCCTTACTATGCTTCTCATACATAACGCATTGAGCGATTAAAAAAGCTTGTACTCGTTTTATTTTCAAAATAAAAAAGCCATGTAATCCAGTTCCATCTTATAATGAGCGTTGCAGCACTTTCAATTTGAAATCTCTTCAAAAAAGAAGTATCATTTTGCCTCTTATGTTTATTTTTGATATTGTAGTTGGGACGGTTGATTGCGCTAAACTACTTGAACTTATAAATTTGAATGTTCCTTGCCAAGTACTGCGTCATTTTGATGTGTTTTATTTAGGAATGTGCAGAACCAACTATGCCATTAACTCATCAATGTTTAGAGCTATGCTGGTGTTCAATAACTGTATGCTTTACTGTAATATTGATTTTTCGGATTCCAAGGAATTATTAAAAAATTTGCTAAATTACTATTATTAAAATTTCTTTTTGTAGTTATGTACTTAAAAATGCGTTTTATTTAATTAGTTAGTTACACCTATTATATATATATATATTCTTAGTCTGTAAGAAAATTTGTTTATTAACTGAAATAAAATAAAAAAAAACCATTTTCCATTAAAACAACGCGACAGCTTCAGCACTTTAATTTTGTTAAGATTTTGGGAAAAGCACTCCAAAAAATTGTATTTCTCCTCCAAGCTTAAATCAACTCTCCCCATCCAAGGTTTTATGGAATAATGTCAAAAGGCTTGGTATTGGCAGCAATATAAAGTCGGACTGTCATATTGTCCCTGATTCTCACAACATCTTACTCCTGTCTAGCTTGCAAAATCTTGCAAATATAACTTTGTTCCTCCTAGATCTCATGCTGAACAATTATTTGAGCGGTGAATGAAAGTGATGTCCCACATGATAAATTTACCTATAAAATTTCAAAGCACATTCTACCATTTATTCTCATCCCACTAACCCATATGTATCATAAGTCACTGTTTCACAACATCATGCTTTCCAAGCTCTTGGAGAGCTGCAATTGTTACTCCAGTTCCCAAAAAACCAGTAGCGAGCGAGCCCAATGATTTCAGACCAATTAGTATTTTATCTTGCTTATCAAAAATCTGTGAATCTCTAATGGCTGATCAAAATACATATCTCATAAAAACTTCTTATCTCCACTTCAGTCACGCTTTCGCGTTGAACATAGTTGTTCAACTGCCATGTTAAAGGTTTTGAACGATAAAATATACTCCTATGATGATAGTTTAGTGATATGGTTAACCACTCCGTGCTTTGCTCTGTGACAGTGCTGCGTCCCTGCTGAATAATTATCTTTCAAATAGATTGCAGAGAGCAAAGGTCGGTGAAAAATTTTCGAAGTAATCACCTGTTTGCAGTGGGGTACCAGAAGGGTCGGTTCTTGGACCTCTCTCATTTTCCATTTTCATTAATGATTTCTTCAGTATATGCAAATATTCTACCATGCATGCTTATGCTGATGATAATTAGCTACATCTTTCTCGAAGATCTGGACTCATGGAAGATTTGGTATGCAGGTTAAATGAGGATCTTGTAAATATACGGCAATGGACTAATAGTAATGGGCTTCAGCTCAATGCTTCTAAGTCATATGTGATATCCATCAGTTAAGATAGCGTTTTTTTCTAAGATATACCGGATCAAATTTTAAATGGCAAAAAGCTTAATCTCGTTAGCAATATAAAAAATTTTGGTTTTCATATCAATTCTACACTCACATGTACTGACCACATTAACAGCGTAGTGCGAAAAATTTATTATATCTTATGTAACCTCAGAGTTTCAGTGGAATTTACACCTGCTGAAATGAGACGTATCGCTCTCAAACTCTCTATATCGCTACTTAGTAATAGGTTTAAGTCTATATTTGGTAATATTTATATACTTAAGTTAAGTTAAAATTTTACCTTTTTTTGTAATTAACTTATATATTTTAATCTGTACACTCTAAAAAGGAAATCGAATTTAAATCACTACCGTAAAATCATCTTTCGCCTGAATATAAGCCTGATTTGCATTTAAATATCCGACTTACTTACAAATCTAAAGAAGCATATTTAAAATCAGTTTTGGAACGCTGATTTTAAGACAGACTAGCTGAATTTTGACAAATGCATAGGTTTCTTACCAATGTAACAATGGCAGCGGCGCAGCATATGCAATACCGGCAACGTTTGTTGCGGATCATCATGATTTTGATATATTAATACTAGATATATAATAGTATATCAATTTATTTTAGTGTACTTAAATACAGTACATAAAAAACTTAAAGGAATGATTGTTTAAGTTTTTAATTTTTTGTATTGGCCCAGGTGGGGTTTTAAAAATACATAACCAAAAATAAATAAATGACGAAAAAAATCCTTTTTAGTATTTCAACGCTTCAAAGATCTTAATTTAAGGCATTCAGTCTTTAAGTATTAAATAAAATCGTATTAAATTAAGACACTTTTGAAGCTACTTTTAAGCTAGAAACTTTATCGGTAAATTAAACAATGGGTGTTATTTTGTTTTTACAGTGAATTACCGCTGTATACTGTACATTAAAAGAACTAAGTTCTTATATTACGACATTAAATAAATAATAATAATAAAAATACCTCTATTATTATTGTATA
Source organism: Coremacera marginata (assembly GCA_914767935.1). NCBI lineage: Eukaryota > Metazoa > Arthropoda > Insecta > Diptera > Sciomyzidae > Coremacera > Coremacera marginata. Next base: position 78,400,108 of record OU612045.1, read on the forward strand.
ATAGATAATATTATATATAATAGAGGTGTATACCTCTATTATTACACCATGTACACCCAACTCTTTTTTTACACGGTAGAAACGTTCCTCAGAAATCCGTGTAAAAAAAAAACGTGTAAAAAAGGCGTTTTCTATAGTAAAATGGGGGATACGTTCCATGTCATCTGAAAACCGTGTAAGTTGAAATAAAAAACTATATTTACTTCGAAAAACCGTGTAAAAAAAATTGTATGCGCATGTGGCATTTTATTGTACATACATTAAAACTTAAAATATATAATTCATACAGATGAAAAATTGGTAAAGCAAGCAAAAAAAACAAAAGAAATATGTTAATCCAGAATTTAGAACAAAAAAATTAGAATAGAAATAAAGAAAAAATATTTACATAGCTACATAATTATTCGTCGCTACTTGATAACAAGCGCAATTGTTTGCGACGAACTGGACTAAAATCGGTATCATCACTGGAGATTTCCATCAAATTATCCAATGGTGACTTTCGTCCGGTAATAGTAAAATCGGTATCATCACTGGAGATTTCCATCAAATTATCCAATGGTGACTTTCGTCCGGTAATAGAGTTTTGAACTGTCGGACTACTTTCCGAAAGGTCTTGCGCCGTCGATTTTTTTATTAAAAAATCTTTTATAGAAAGTTGAACTTTTGGTTTTTTAAATTCTTTATACAACTCTTTATACCCAGCAATACAATTATTAATATCTCGTTCGAATTTCAGGGCACGTTCCATATTAGGATCATTTTTTAAGAAGTGATTCACCATACTTTTACCAAATGATAGACCGTCATCTATTAAACTAGCAGTTAGTTGGCATATTTCGGTCTCTTCGTCGTTATCGCTAACATGGTTCTCAGTTTTTCCGTCATCTGTTATTAATTGAATCAGACAATCATCATCTAGAGGTTTATCTATCATTAATTCGTCGACATCTTCAATTTGTAGGTTCTCAAATCCTTCTCCTCTGATTTCCTGTGCCAAGGCTATAATTTCAGAAGTCTCCATCGATGCTTGCGGCACTGAGGTACCACTCTTGACGCATTCTGGCCAAAGTGCTTTCCAGCAGGAATTTAATGTTGATACCCTTAATTTTTCTTTGGCCATTGAAGCATATGTAATGCAATCCAAAATAGAATATTTTTTCCATGCATCAACGATCGTAAGGTTGTCCTGCTCTACTGCATCTAAAATATGTTGGAATGCTCGTTGAATATAATAAACCTTAAATGTAGCAATTATACCCTGATCTAATGGTTGAATCAAGGAAGTAGTATTAGGTGGCAAAAATATTACTTGAACATTTGGATGCTCTAAAACGGGATGACTTGGCGCATTATCTATGAGCAAAAGCACTTTAAAATCAAGACATTTCTGTTCCATATATATTTTAACTTCAGGAACAAAGCATTCTCCAAACCATTCCGTGAATATACCTGCTGTCATCCAGGCCTTTTTATTCGCCCTCCAATGAACCGGCAACTCTGTAATGTTTTTTCCTCTCAATGCACGTGGCCTTAATGATCGGTTAATTAAAAGAGGCTTTAAAATTTTGTTACCAAAAGCGTTGCTACACAATAAAAATGTTACCCGATCTTTAGCAACTTTAAAACCACTAGCAGTCTTTTCGGATTTTGCTATAAAAGTTCTATAGAATATAGAATATAGAATACCTTTTTTCACTTATTAAGGTCAAAAATGTTCAAATCACGAACAATTGATAAAAAATTGCGAGCAATAAACTTTAAACACTTTAATTAAGCAATATGTATTTTATTTAAATATTATGCGAACAAAATGCGAAGGAAGAGTTATTGAATAAGGGGATTTCCCTGTTACTACTATGTATTGTAACGAAATCACATAGACTAGAATATTCCAACAGTTTATGAATGTCAACAGTCAACGAGTCAACACTCAACATGCCAATTAAAATTCTAAACGAAACGAAACGAAAACAACACACAACTACACAAACTCATATAGCCTTATCGAACAAATTTCTTATGAAGCTACAACAAACACAAGATTGCTACCAGCTAATCCGCACACACATTACAAACATTAATGTGCACAAACAACCATACAAACCAATACAATTCAACGAAAGATCTAGTAAGAATGCATGGAATATAAATGCGAGCGACAGATGACGCAGTGGAACAGTTCAAAATAAAGCGCCTACTAAATTAAAACTTATACGTGTGGTTTTAATTGTACAGTCAAAGGCAAAATCGTAACAGTATGTTAATTTCAGCAATGGTGCCAAGTTGCTCATTTCAGCAATGGTGCCAAGTGCCAAACAAGACAAGACAGTGATTTTCAAACCGTAATAGATTAAAAATATTTACAAAAAAATTATTTTTTTCAACCGTGTAAATTCAAATCCGTGTAAAAAGAAACCGTGTAAAAAAAGAGTTGGGTGTAATTACCATTCTAATCAAAAATAGCTGTTTGTTGGTAATGTTTGCTGGTTATACTTGAAGGTCACATTAGTGATGGATTTAGCATATGATGGGTATGATAAAGTGGATATAGTATTATGGAATATTTATGATTGATTGGTCATAATCGATGGGTATGATATTGAAACTGATGGATGGATTTGGTATTATGTATTTGGTCTGATCGTTTTGGTATAATGAGTAACTAGTGATGGTTTTATAACTTTTATATCAGGGATGTGGTACGATGGAAAATTAGAAACTTAAAAATCAATTGTCAAAAAATTTTTAAAATCAAAGTAATTATCTCAAAGTAGATTAGCAAATTTCCTATTTTTTCCCCATCAATAGTAGTCAATTCATTTAAAGATAAATAGATTTTAGATCATGAACACGCTGCCTCAAGATTTTCGAAATTCGGTCTTGATCTTCGAAATAGTTTTACAGGCATGCTACACAGTACATTCATTCATACATTCACACTTTTTTACAAATACACTCACACTGAATTCACTTTCACGGCACTTTCATCGCTACTAGCAACGAAATTCAGAGCCAGTGGATTTTGACAGCAGCGGCTAGTGGATGTCAAAAAGAGGGATATCAGTGTTGTTTTTAATTACTTTTGGTAGATTCATTTCGGGGTTTCCCTCGATTTCGTACTTTATTTTGGGTTTTCCTCGATTCCATATAGGAAGCAACACTGGTAACTTGTTTACATTTACAAAGCAAATGAAACAAATGTGAAAAGTTCTAAATAAAAGTGAAATATACAAATTTTATATACAATAAATATACAAATAAATATATAATGGAAAGAAAATTAACTCAAAAACAAATCATTGAATTAAATTGATTCAATAGCAGCGAGAACCTTCGCATACGATGAAATTTTTGTAATGGACTTTCACTAGCATGTGTAGCACCTCTTGCATGAAAGCATGAAAGTTCGAAATTATTCAAATCATTCGAACAGTGCACGTATTCTTTGTAACCGGCCTGCTAATGATTCGTTTCTGAATTTCAAAAAAATTGTCAGGACAGTGTTGTTCGTCCTACATTCACAAATGTTGAAAAAGTTTTTCGTGAAACCGGTTTGCTGATATTCAAAATAATTTGCAATGTATGCATTTTCCACTCTACAATTGATCACCCCATGATGACTTTTTGACGTTTTGAGACTAGTCAAATCATTGAAGTGTACCTTTCTTACGCTCGCTGGAAGAATGCGGTGTATGAAAGGCAACGGTTGAGAAAAACTGGTAGTCAGAATTTGATTACTTCATCATAACTTATTATTGTTCATGTTGGAATTTGGAGATATATGCTTTTCCTTTGCTTTTTGTTAATGGTTTTATTTTTTGTTCTGCTTCTATTTCTATTTTATTACTCCAACAATACTTTTTTATTTCCGTCTTATGCATCTCTGTTATTTGAGCTGCCTTACATATTGCTATATATATTGCTTAATATATATATTTCACCCAATCGCTCTTGTATAAATCTATGTATGTATGTTTCTTAGATGTTTTAGCTGAAGCAATTTTTAATACAATTACTTCAATAAAAGTTCAAAATTAAAATTGACGTATTCAAGTATTTTTATATACTTTTACATAATTTTAAGTTATGATTAAATCAAATTTTATACATAGCCTTTGTGGAATATAACAAGAGTTTTCTCAATTTTACAAACTTCAACTTTAACAATTCAAACAATTTATTTTTGTAGAAATTATCGAAGTTTTCATTTTTAAACCATGTTTAGCTTGCACAAATACTTTTGTCATTACACATTAGTTTTGATACTCAGTACATTTCTCTTTCACAAAAGCCAACTTGTATGCTCTTACTATGGTTTTTTCTCTCGGTGTAGGAAACATATGAGCTGGTGGAGTCAGGCCATGTATCTCCCTTGAACATTTCCCATAGAAGTACCAGTAGAGAAGGCTTAGGCAACCAACATTTTGGCCCGCAATTGTGGCTCGCGGGCCGTGTGCTGCCCACCGGGTTTCTACTTGTGGCCCGCGAAGCATATGCACACATTTTTTTCTTTTAGTGTACATAAAATCACCAAAAGAACATTCCATAGTACGTAGTTCGTATCATATCTTATTTATGGAAGTATCTCAGTACATTGATTGAACTATAGTGACAAGTTTTTCTATGGTACATTCGTGTTAACAATCACAACGTTAAGCTGATTTCAAAAAGCTCTCACGCCGATCTTGAGTGGATAGCAGTGAGCGTGAATGCCATTGGACCAAAAAAGAGAAAAGTCGCAGAAGAACTGAGAAGTTTTCAAGACAGATGGACTATAAACTTATTTTTCGATAAATTTAAAACAAAACTAATATGCTTGATATTTAATAATTCTGATTCTGTCTTCAAAGATTATAATATTGAACGGCATTACGAGACTAAACATGCAAATAAGTTTAATAAATACGAAGGGCAATTTTGACAAGACCAAGTAAATGAATTAAAAAGAAAGCTTTCTGCATAACATCGGATATTTACTAAAGCGGCAAGAGTACGTAAAACCAGTAGCCGTTATACTAGCAAAAAAATCGAAGCCATATTAAGATGGCAAAACGGTGAAGAAATGTTTGGAGAGTGTCGTTGAAATTTTTGTGTCCTGAGAAGAAAACTGATTTCTCAAAAAGAAGCCTGTCTCGTCAAACTATGCTCAAGCATTGGATGGAAGCACATACCTAACAGATACCGCACATATGAAGATTTTTATTAGTGATGTTGATGTCCATTTTTAAAAAATAGAAGAATTAGCGGCACTATATCCACTTAAGGACACAACTTCACTCTAAAAAGTAAATCGTATTTCAAACACTACTTAAAACCCTAAAGGAGACTATTTAAAATCAGTTTTGGAACGCTGATTTTAAGGCAAGCTAGCTGAATTTTAACAAATGCATAGGTCTTTTACATTAACAATGGCTGCGGCGCAGCATATGCAATACCGGCAACATTTGTTGCAGATTATTTTGATATTGTAATACTAGATATATAATAATATATCAATTTATATATACTTTTTTATAACACTTACATAAAAAACATAAAGGAATGTTTAAGTTTCTAATTTTTTGTATTGACCCAGGTGATTTTTAAAAAAACATAACCAAAAATTAATAAATGAAGAAACAAGTCGTTTTTTTATTATTTCAACGCTTCAAAGATCTTAATTTGAGGCATTGCTTCTTTAAGCATTAAATAAAATCGTCTTAAATTAAGACACTTTTGAAGCTGCTTTGGGTGTCTGATAGCTAAAGAATTTGAAGCTAAATTTAAGATTTTGTTTTTACAGTGTTGCTCATAAGATATGCTAGGAGCTGTTACATTGACATTGAATCGCCTTTCGTTACATCTCAACAACTTATCGAGCTTAATAACAGATGGTGCTCCAGCAATTGTTGGTAAAAACGAATGTTAAGTAAAATTGATTAAAAATGAGGCCTGCAAAATTGGTAATACTTCGATGCCAAATTTTCATTGAATTATTCATCCGGAGAATTTATGTTCCAAATTCCTTAAAATGGATAATGTGATGAAGGTGGTTATCAAAACAGTGAACTTTATTAAATCGAAAGGGTTGAATCACCGTCAATCCCAAGAATTTCTCAAGTTTTTGGACTTACAGTATAATGACGTCACATTTTATGCAGAAGTAAGATGTCTGACCTGTGCCAAAATGTTGAAAATAGTATTTGATTTGAAGCAAGAAATACAAGTAGTGCATTACAATGCAAGTAGTGTGTTAATTGATTCTTAATAAAAATTAAACTGCACATATTTTCTTATAATAGCAAAAACAGATATGAAATATAATTATACTATATCTAAATATGTTCTCAATCATATTGTCAAACTTTGGGATTTAATTAATAAAATTGCCCAACTTTCAATGCATTCTACACGGTTAGAAATCTTGTATTAAAATTTAAACTTTACTGTACTACATATAAGTCCACACCAGCCTTGGTGTTAAATCTAGTACTTGCAAAATACTAAAACACAAATTGAAAACAGCTTTGGTTTAAACTTTAGTACAGGCTTAGTTTAAATTGAAATATTTTTTATACTCAATTCTAGTACAGTCAGAGTTTAAATTGTAGTTTAATTTGACAAAAATTTAGTGATTTTGCCTACTAATAAATAGTTTTGTTTTGGTTTAGATTTCAGTCTTTTTTAATTCCTAATTATTTGCTTATTTTAATCAAAATTTAGTTGACACATTAAATTAAATATTAAAATAAGCCATCGAATTTATCTGCAATAGATTAATATTATAATTTCGAAATAAAACGAGTTTTATTGGCTTTTTGTTAAAATTTCATTTCAGTTCTTTAATATGAGATATAAAAGTAAATAAGATTCAAGGAAAGTAAGATAAAAACTTATATAACTCAAATATTCATTCATTTAAAGCTTCCCTTATAATATACTTTTTGTTGTTTACCAAAAGCAATTCTTTTGGTTTCTTAAACTCTAAATTATCATATTTAATAATATTAAATTCGTCGGACTCAATAACTTCCGTACTGTTTAATTTAATAGTTAATTGCAAGGTACTAAAATATTGAATAAAAAAATATATTTCGTTTTGATACAAAAGTACTTGTTTAATGAATCCATATTCTTTAGCTGAAATTTTTAACATTAATTCATTTCTGTAATGGTACCCGAAATGTACTGTTAACCATTTAACAGAATAAATTAATTCACTTCCTCGTTCTGCAAAGAAGCTATTGAACAATTGATGACTGTTTTCGAAATTAATCTTTTCTAATTTACCAAATATAAATTTTTTTGTAAGCTCCATTTTCTCGACTATTAAGGCAGATTGGGTTTGATGGCGTTTTGCAATGGTGAAATAAATATTAATAAAATTATTAGAAATTGAAGCGAAGTTTATAAGAGTCTTGTGTTTTGCTTCATAACGCATCGCCCAGGCGTGAATTGGGGGTCCCATTCTTTTAATAACAGATGGATAATGGGTGAGAATATGATGTTTAGGAAGTAATCTGGTTTTATAAGTTTCTTGAATGTGTTTTAAGTGTGTTGTTATTAATAACTGCAACTTACAAATATCTTGCAAAGAGATTTCTCTTGAAAGAAGTATACTAGTAATTTCAAGCAATGATGTTATAAGTTCCCACAAATGGGGAACCTTATCTGGAAACTCAAGAAATATAAGTGGGAAGTGCAAAAATAAACATAAGTTTTCAGCAGCAGTCAATCCTATAGAAGTCTTGCCTTTATCAAAAGTAACAAAAGTTGGGGTATCTTTTCTTTTCAAGTAGCCGAAATGAAATGATCTAATTTTTCTATTAATGCATTCTATGTTTGTCATTTTGTAGCTTACAATAGTTTTTAAAAACAATTTCAATGCAAACGGAATAGCTCCTTCCAAAACATCGTGCATAACATCTACGCTGTTGTTTTCTATTACGTGATAAAAACTGAGATCATTTAGAATGCAGTAATGTTTTACTCCTTTAGAGTAATTTAAATCCGTAAATACAGTTGATTTATCGATTTCGAACAGTGCGTCATAATTTGATGGCGTTCGCAAATAAGACTGATGTTCTACAATCTCGGTTTCAGTTTCGATTTGAGGCATTGTACAAAACCTACAAAAAAAATTTGCACGAAAAGATTGTACGAAACCCAAACAAGCGTTACCACCTAAATTATCATGGCAAATGTTTATTAATAGTCCTTTTATACAATTACCATCCACTACAATGCCATCTTTTTCTAAAATATTTAAATCTTTGACAATAGGCTCCAAAACAAAATTAAAATTTCTGCCTTCATCCTTTAAGTCCGAAACAAAAAATAGTGAAACTAAATGTATATTGTCTACGTGAGCGTTATATTCTGGTGGTAAATTTCTTATCGTAAAATATATTGCTCCTATTATATGGATTGATGTCTTGTTGCCTATAGGATTAACTACTTCAAATTCATCGAAAAACAGCTGAATTTGCAAAATATTGTCGGAAGATTTACCTAATTTCTTAAAATTTTCACTACAACAAAATTCTTTAAATGTACCTTCAGAGCAAATATGACCTTTTTGAAAAAAAACTTCTTTAAATGAGTCATTTTTAAAAAGTGAGGCGATTGTTTTCAAAACTGGAATGTATTGAAAATTGCATTGCTTAATAACACTTGCGTACTCGTTTTTTTCAATATTATACTTTTTTTCCCATCTTTCCGTTATTCTTTTTGGTATTGGTTCAATATAAAAATCATTGGAGCTTAAAATTTTTTTTCTTTTATATGGAGAGTTAAAATTATTTAATTTATTTAAAATCATTGCTAAATAGTTCTCTTCAGCTTCAATTATGGAATCTATTGGGCTTTGAACAGTATCGGATATGAATGCTTTAAAATCTGAAAATAAATCGCTTAGAAGATTCGATACAGACTTGAATATAACATCTGTATGGCTTTGTGGTATTTGAAGGAGCATTATAGCATTACAGAACTTCGTAACAATTTCTGCAAGGTGTATTGGATTATGATTCCTTAGATTTGATTCATTTTCATGTTGAAGATGTGAGTTATGAGTCTGATTAGTACCTTGCAATGAACAATTTGAATTTGAAAAAGTAAGTTGTGGTATATCACTACATTCATTTTGATTGGAACACAGCATTGAATGCCGTCTTAAACCACTAAAAGTAGAAAAAATCTTATCACATGGAGTAGATGCTATACATTTCAATTCTACTGCTGTCGTTTCACTCAAAAAGTGATCATTTTTTAGGTGATGCACTTTTATAATAATTTCAAAAAAATTTCATGGGGTCTTGCAGGTACTTTAATATTATCTAACTTATAGATATATTTGGAAAAAAATGCAAATAAACCAGTAAGGGCAGTGTTAAATTTTAATAAAACGTAAAACGATTTAAAAAATACATCGAACGTCAAATTCATACCATAATCTGGTGGTAATGGTATTATTTTTCCGTCGATGGCGAGCATAAACTGGCTTACTGCAAGTTTGTTTGGTCCTACGGCAATAATAAAAGGAGAATCTCCCGTCAAATCAAACTCTTCTCTTGGTGTATGGCTCTAGAACGATGTTATTTAAATTCGTGAATTATTATTTGGAAATAAATTTGAACTCATTGCATACTTACAGTTTCAAATCTTATTAAGCGTCTTATATTGTTTTTGAAATTAGGTTTGCTTGAGTTTTCACCATAACGCCCGGTTGATGTGGCTGGTATCAGATTTGTCAGGAACAAAAAGGGCTGAACTTCGCTGTTCCAATCTCCTATTACAGCTGCTAGCACTGAAGAGTATCCACAGTCCTCGAAAGTAGCTTTTACAGCATTTGCAAACTTAAGCCATTGTGTTAAAAAATTGTTGCACCGGGGGAAACGCAAATCAAAATCATAAGTAATCTGAAAAATGAATAAATGATAATTTTTTTAATATTCTATTTTACACTAATAATAAACGTTAAATACACGTTGAAAAAAGGCCATTACTTACCAAACCAGGTTCGACGAAAAAGAAAGGGTAAAGTTCTTTAATATTCACCGGGTTAGTATTTATCGCTTGCCTTGCATTCAAAGTTTTTCGTAATAATTCTTCGAGTTCCTTGCGTTGTAGAGGTAAAACACAATGTTTAAAGAAATCCTTGTCTACGTCCCGCAGTGTTTCAGTTTGGCAAACTTCTCTAGCCTTATCAGAAACCGATTTGTATTGACATGTGATCTTTTTTCTTTTGTAGTTAAGATTTTTTATTCGAGCAGCTAAAAATCCTGTGTTTGTTACAGGGTCGAAAAAAATATTCGTTCCGCCGCCTTCTGTCTTAAACGATGGAAAAAGGTTGATGATGGCTCTGGACTCAGATAATTTTTCTTCTTTAGAAGGATAGTTAGAGGTAAGTGACCTCAAGAGCGAAGCAGTCTCATTGACAACTCTTCGGCGAGAAACATCTGACAGTGTGTTTTTTTGGGCGTATTCTCGTAAGATATGGCTACCCTTTTTTGTTCCCTTATTTCCAAGTAGAAGGCTGCGCACTTTTGAAACTGCGTAACGATGTCAACCAAATTTTCTTTCAAAACATGCGCTCCCGTATTTGTACGAAACGCCAGCTCCTCTGCATTTACTTTAAACGCCGTGCAAACTAAAATATATTGAACACAAAAGTTAAATACATGCATTGTACAAAAATATATAAATTACTTACTGTTTTCTACAATTTCTTCCTGACAAACTTCTTTCAGTTCAATTAATTTAAAAACCGCTCCGTATTTAACCGAGATAAACATTTTTGCATTTGAACACGAACAAACATAGAAAAAAGACGATGCGGTATTGCCAGATGTAAGTTTCAACGGGGAACAGGGGGCGAACCTTCACATGGCAACGTGTCTGACCGCCTCAACCTGGCGAGGCCAGCATTATCCATGTCGAAATCGTCTCAAGTCGACTCAAACCTCCAAGTGGTGTTCCCTGGGCAACGGCAAACTGGCATCCGTCAGTTTGACGGCTAATTTGAGCGGCGGGTCGATCCATAGACCTTAAACATGGAATGTGCGCAGGGTTTGGGTCCCGCCACATTACTACTGCCCAATGAAAACTAAACCAGCCTCGGATAAGAACGCCAATTACGTTGACGACCACCGCAAACGAAAAACGGACAATGATTTACGGATATGCACCTGGAATGTCCGGACCCTTTATAGGGAAGGTGCCATTATCCAACTGGCGGAAGCCCTCAAAACAATACAATCTGACATCACCGCCATCCAGGAAATGCGATGGAAAGGGCAAGGCTGCTCTAAACAAGCACACTGCGATATCTACTACAGCTGCCATGCGGAGAAGCGCGAATTCGGATGTGGATTCGTCGTTAGCCGGAAACTACGCCACCTTGTTTCCCGGTTCACACCTGTGAACGAAAGATTGGCCACGATCCGCATCAAGGCAAAATTTTTCTACATAAGCCTTATTTGCGCGCACGCCCCGACGGAGGAAAAGGACGAAGCCGTCAAGGACGCTTTCTACGCTAGTCTTGAGGACGTATATGACCACCTTCCGGTCCATGACGTGAAAATAGTCCTCGGCGATTTTAATGCGAAAGTCGGAAGGGAAGGCATCTTTGGCCCCACTGTCGGTCAGTTCAGTCTTCACGAGACCTCCACAAACAACGGTCTAAGACTGATCGACTTCGCCGCGGCACGAAACATGGTAGTTAGTAGCACCAGATTTAAGCACCTCGACATCCACAAGGCCACCTGGCTGTCCCCGGATCAAAAAACGCGAAACCAAATTGATCATGTTGTAATCGACGGAAGGCATGCCTCTAGTGTTCTAGATGTGCGTACATTTCGGGGGGTCAACATTGACTCCGACCATTATCTTGTTGCAGCCAAGATCCGCATGCGATTATGCAATGCCAAGAACATACGCACAGGAATGCAACGAAAGCTAGATGTCGCTAAGCTGCAATTACAACGGACTGCCGAAGCCTACTCCGCTCAACTCTCGGTTAAGCTCAACCAACCAACCTCTGGACTCGACGACGCCGGCGGACTTTGGGCGCATATATCCCACTCCATGCGCGCTGCCGCTGAAGAAGTCATTGGTTTCCGGCGCCCGCAACCTCGGAACCAATGGTATGATCAGGAGTGTCGCATTGCGACTGCAGTAAAAAACGCCGCTTATAGAAAAACGCTGCAGTCAGCTGCAACGCGAGCCGTGCGAGAAAACTACCGCGAAAAGAGGAAGGAAGAGAGGCGCCTTTTCAGACGCAAGAAAAGAGAGCAGGAAAAGCGTGAGCGTGAGGAACTAGAGGTATACCAGGGCAAGAAGGATGCACGAAAATTCTATCAACAGGTTAAGCGTCTAACCCAAGGTTTCAAGCCCGGAGCATCCACTTGTAGAGACGAAAATGGAGATCTGAATACGGATACACAGTGTGTGCTTAGATTGTGGAGACAGCACTTCTCCAATTTACTTAATGGCGACGATTCCACCAATGCCGCCCATCGAGAGAACAGTGCAGTGCCACCAATCGACGATGACCTAGTGGAAGTATCACCACCTAGCCATGAAGAGGTTCGAGTTGCTATCCAACGACTCAAAAACAATAAAGCAGCGGGTGCTGACGGCCTGTCAGCTGAATTGTTTAAAACCGGCGGCGATGAATTGATAAGGCGCATGCATCAGCTCATCAGCAAAATATGGCTAGCAGAAAGCATGCCCGACGATTGGAACCTCAGTGTACTGTGCCCTATACTTAAGAAAGGAGACCCTACAATCTGCGCAAGTTATAGAGGTATCAGTCTTATTTCCATCGCATATAAGGTTCTCTCAAGCGTACTGTGTGAAAGATTAAAGCCAATTACAAAAACACTGATTGGACCTTATCAGTGTGGCTTTCGACCTGGTAAGTCCACCATAGACCAGATTTTCACGCTACGACAAATCCTGGAGAAAACCCACGAAAATCAAATTGACACACACCATCTCTTTGTCGACTTTAAAGCTGCGTTCGATAGCCCGAGAAGGGATTGCCTATACGCAACAATGTCTGAGTTCGGTATACCTGCAAAGTTGATTAGACTTTGCAGAATGACGTTGAGCAACACACGCAGCTCCGTCAAGGTAGGAAATGACCTCTCCGAAACCTTCAATACCGAAAGAGGTTTCAGGCAAGGCGATCCACTGTCTTGCGATCTCTTCAACATCATCATGGAGGGGATCGTACGAAAGGCCGGTGTGCATCGTAATGGCACCATTTTCTATAAAGGTGTCCAGCTCCTTGCTTACGCTGATGATATTGATATTGTTGGCAGAACCAAGAGAGATGTTACCGCTGCTTTCGCCGCTATCGAAAAGGAATCAGCCAAAGTGGGTTTGACGATAAATGAGGGTAAAACAAAGTATATGCTGTCTACAAACAAGGGAGCTCGGCGTTTAGACTCCCACGTTTCATCCGGCAGCTATAACTTTGAAGTAGTCAAGGAGTTTGTATACCTTGGCACCGCCATTAATACTAACAACGAAATCAGCCTGGAGATAAAGCGAAGAACAATAATTGCTAATAGGTGCTACTACGGGCTCAGTAAGCAACTAAGTTCCAGAGCCCTCTCTCGATCGACAAAACTAACACTCTACAAGACGCTCGTTCTACCTGTGCTGCTTTATGGCGCTGAGGCATGGGTAGTTTCGCAAACTGACGCAGCCGCTCTGGGGGTGTTCGAGAGAAAAGTTCTTCGCAAAATCTTCGGTCCTGTTCGAGTCGGCGATGACTATCGCATCCGAATGAACCACGAGCTGTATGAGCTCTACGGTGACATTGACGTAGTTCGGCGTATAACTGTGCAGCGACTACGCTGGCTGGGTCATGTCCATCGTATGGACGACGAAGCTCCAGCGAAAAAGGTGCTCGAAGCGAGGGTCGCTGGTCAACGACGACGAGGGAGACCATGAATCCGATGGATGGACCAGGCTGAGGAAGCCCTAACCGCACTTGGTGTATCCGATTGGAGAAGGCGCGCGCAAAGCAGAGGCGCCTGGCGAGAGCTGATGAGGTCGGTCGAAATCCGGACACGGGTTGTCACGGCCACCTAAGTAAGTAAGTAAGTTTCAACGCATGTTTTGGGAAATAAATTAAAATCTGAGCATTGCCAGGCTTACTTTTTTAAGGTTGCAAATGAAATATTATTCAACAAATAGTGGAGAATGCAATCAATAAAAAACAGCATTTAGTATCCAAATTTACTAAAATTTTGTCTAAACAGTCTTAAAAATTAGTTTAAGTGCTGAATTGTACTTAAATTGAAACTATTAAGCTGAATAGAGAGCGTTTATATTTATTTTGTATTAAATTTTAATACAGTAAAATCTTAATTATGCGTTAGTATTTGCCAAAGTTTTAATTCTAAACCGCAATGTATTTAAAACTTCTGGAATATTTTTACTGTATTAAAATTTAGTACACGATTTTCAACCGTGTATGTTGCACCTATAAAATATATTACACAAGTTTCGTAATTTTTATTAAAAGCCTCGTTCACTTTTCAATAAAATGCTTATTGATTTTTCTAATCAGGTTACTTACTTACTTAAGTGGCGCCAATTCGCTGGGACTGTTTGTTTGTTGACACCAGTAGCTCGTTCCTGATGATGGCTCTGGACGATCCGATCAGAGTTACCGACTCATAATACCGATTTGACTCTCACCTCAATTCGGTCGTTTCAAATCGATAAGCTGTCACCTGTTCCGATTTCATTTCAATGGAATCTTTTAAAAAAGTGTTTCTGTACAAAAAGTGAATCGATAAAAATGTGTCACATTTCTCTCTGGCTTTGCGTCAAGTGAGAATTCTACCGATTTATCTAATATCAGTAATGTTGTGTATTATTAAGTTATAAATACTCGAAATAACCCCCTAACCGCGCTTGGTGTATCCGATTGGAGAAGGCGCGCGCAAAGCAGAGGCGCCTGGCGAGAGCTGATGAGGTCGGTCGAAATCCGGACACGGGTTGTCACGGCCATCGAAGTAAGTAAGTAAGTAAATACTCGAAATATACCTTTAAAAATGGTTGCTTTCATTTAAGTTCAATTTTTTATATATGTTTATATTACCAATATGTATATAAATATATAACTAATAAAATTTATTTGAAGAGCAAATTAAATTTGGACGAGTTTCAAAACTTCAACGACGTAGGCTGTTGGACTAAATGAAGCAGCACCGATACGTCGAAAGGGTTAAATTTTGAATGGATTTGAATCTTACTGAAACAATAATCCATTAAATAATTGATTTCCTAATACTTCTAACTCACTCCACTGTTCACTTAAACACTTTTGATTATCTATTTATTATAAAACTATAGCGCACATAAAATAAAATAAATACCCTTAAACAGCTGCTTGTCATTTGACTCAATTTCTCAACGTTTCTTCTCGACTTGTGTTCTTTTTCATCACGGTCCGAATTTTTACCGATTTAAACGTACAGAAAAATTACTTGTCATGATATCGGTAACTAGGGATCTATAGCGCATGACGTCACACAAATCAGTAACTTACCGATTTTGTTACATGAACGAGCTACAAATATTTCGTCTAAACTGCGTTTACTGCAAGACCCATTCGACACGACTCTTTTTCTAGTTTGGAGAATGCTACACTGACTTCACATGTGTTATGGCCAATGATATCAATATCATCAGCATACGCTAGCAGCATAACACTCTTATAGAATATTGTCCTGCCTAAAAAAAGTCGCATGATAAAGAATCGCCTTGTCTGAAACCTTATTTGGGGAGAGGTCTTCCCGATTTTAACTGCGCTGCTGGTGTTGCTCAGTGTCATCCTGCATAGACGAATTAATTTTGCAGGTAAGTATAGGAGTATAGGTGATTCCTAATTGGACTATCGAAAGCGGCTTTGTAGTCGACAAAAAGATGGTGGGTGTCAATTTGCTTCTCTTTGGTCTTTTCCAAGATTTGTCGTAGAGTGAATATCTGGTCAGTGGTAGATTTTCCTGGTCTAAAGTCACACTGATAACGCCCAATCAGTTGGTTTACGATGGGCGCTTCAGTCTTCACATAATACGTTCGACAGGACCTTATAGGTGATATTTAGAAGGCTTATCCCACGGTAGTTGGCGCAAATAGTGGAATCGCCTTTCTTGTGGATTGGGCAGAGTACACTAAGGTTCCAATCGTTTGGAATGCATTCTTCCTACCATATTCTGCATAGAAGCTCGTGAATGCACTTAAACAAAGCTTCGCCTCCGTTCTTAAACAGGTCAGCGGGTAGACTATCGGCTCCCTTTGTTGTTCTTAAGCCGTGCTATTGCTGTCAAGACTTCATTATAGTCGGGCAGCGGAACTTCAACGCTGTCATCCATAATTGGGGTTTCCGGGATATAATCTTTATGGTTTAATCTTTAATCGTTTTCATCCTTCCAGAAAGAGGCCCAAGTTTTAGAGCCATCAGCCAGTCGTCTTATTCTTTCGAAAAATGTTTCGACCTCGTTCCTGTCACCATACATCTCAATCTTCTCACACTCGGGCTTTTCTGCCTCTCTTTTTTTCCACCTGAAAAGACGTCTCTCGTCCCTCCTCTTCTCTCTGTATCGCTCCTTAGCAGCACGCGTTACAACCGACTGTAGTGGCATCGCGACACTCTTGGTCGTGTCTCTGGTTTCGGCTGGGCGGTTCTTATCTGGTTATTTGACTTAATACAGTTTGAGTATATTAAGGAAAAGGATATTTAAAAAAATGAGTTACTGCCGCAAAATCACCACTGTGCGTCGTTGAAAACGGTTCAGTAGATCCAAATATTTTCTTGAAGCCCCAGCCCAAATGTGTGAAGTGTACTCCATTTTCGGCTTATATGTGAGGTGTAGATCAAAAGAAAATCAGATGGAGTGAAGCATTCTACACCGTTTGAAAAAAAAGACTTGGCTGCTTCTATTGACACATCAAATTCCATCGAAGATCTGATTGTATTGATATGCCCAGAACGTCAAGAGTGTTTGACTCCAAAAGATCTACGCAGTTCATATTAAGTGCAATTTAAGGGGCAATTATTTCTTTATGGGTTAACAGCAACACTAGTTCTGGCACGCATTAAGTTCTACTCTATTAGCAAGACCCTATTCGGAGATTTTTTGAAGTCATTATGAAGTGTGTCATTCATATGTAGCCTCTTCCTCTCAATATCCAAAGAGCTCGGGCGTTTTTTTAATGAATATGAATGGCAAAAAATGCTGCCATCCACAAACGAATGAATTGCGTTGTGTGTCAACAACAGAAGATCATTGATAAAAACCAGAAACAAAGTTGGCGATAGAACTGAGCCCTGTGGTACTCTTGCGTTGATGGCGTGCGCTTTGGACGATATGCTGTCGACTACGGCAGAGATAGTTCTGTTCTTAAGGAAGCACGTCATCCACCGAGCTAAGTTACCAATGACATCATATGTAATTAGTTTTGACACGAGCGTTTTATGCAACACTCGATCAATCGCTTTTAAAATATCCAGAGCAACTGCCTTGCTCTCACCGAATAAGTGAACTCATTGGTTCCATTTTTCGGTAAGGAACGCCATCAGGTCACCAGTAGAGCGAGCTTTACGGAAACCATATTGGCGGTCACGGAGCAATTCGTCACGCTCTAAATACTTTATTAAGTGGAAATTAATTACGCTCTCCATAACTTTAGAGAGCGTAGACCATATTGCTATGGTTCGGTAGTTTGCAGACTTCGTGGCATCGCGCTTTTTTGATACCGACTGAACTCTTGTGACCTTATTGAACAGGAGATATTGAACAGGTTGTTTAAAGGCCGAGCCTTTAAGGGAGGAGTTAAGGAAAAATCGGTATTTTCATTTAATTTTAGTTAAACATCTGAAGAAATGCAAATCTCTCGAAGTTGTTGACTATTTAGTCCCCTCTTCTCTAACACTGTAGCTCTGACATCTGCACTGTAAGCGCGTTTTTCTTAAAACCACGTTTTGAAATTCCGTGTTCACTGCCCTTTAAGAACTACATTATTTATTCATTTTCATTTTGGAACACATTTTCTACATATAAGATACCTCCTCCCAACAATAAGTTTTAGAATTTTTTTATTTTTTAGAAAAAAAAAATAAAGGCAGTTTTCCAGTTACAAAATTGCGGAATTTTTCGTGAAAAATAGCAATTTTCACTTCAAATGACTAAGAAAAATGTTAAAATTAAAGAAATAATAATCAGAAAACGTTGATGTGAATATGGATTGGATTATACTTCGACTAAATTTTAATCTTCTATGATTTCAGATAATTTTTAGCTGAGATTAAGTGAACACTGCAAATTGTTTATTTCCAAAGACGTTCTTGGAAAAGCTTTGTTAGCGGGTTGTTTGTTGATATTTTTTGCATAAAATAATAAGAGTATGTAATTAAGCCAGGGCTGGGCATTCTACCACAGTCACGTTTTATTTTGTCTTGTTAGTATTGGTGCGCTCTCCAATCGCGCACACTGAGCTCATACAATCTGCAGCGCAAAGCGTCATAGATTTCCACGGCATCACCGCCAGCGAACGACTGAATGTCAAAAGTTACGCTCAGAGAGCGCTCAGTGAGCTATGGAGCGTCCAGCGCTGTTTAAAATTGATACTTTATAATGTACAAAAGTTTTCAATAAATTTGCTGTATCCATATTTCTAAAAAAGTTCTCAAAAATGTGTTTTTTCTTGCGCTGAAACCCTTACATCCTCCTTAAGCTGCCGAATTTAAGCTGCCAATCAAAATCGGCTTAGGTTTTCTTCGTGATTTAGAATTGCCATTCTCACCAGCTTATATTTCAACTCCTATTATAGCCGCTTTTTATAAACTTTTTAAAAAAATTCGGAATCACAGTTGATATTAAAAACAATCAATTAATCGGTGTAACCACAAAAGTAAAATTGAACGGAACTTCTGGTTTTTGCGATATATATTCCATTAAATTACCTATCATTGAAAATAAATTTAATCAACTTCCTAATCAATTCCCCTCTATCACTTTTGAACCAGATTACACCAAACCAGTGAAACACACAACAGTTAACAGATTCGAAACCAATAACACTTTACCATTCTCACTACCACGTTACACAGTGTTTTCTTTTTTGCCAAAAATAGAAAAAAATCAATTTCCAAAAAAACCCAAAAACTTTTTTTCTAATAAAACACACTTCTAAGTACTAGAAAAAAAAGCCAAAGGGTTTTTAATTTCTTTATTTCGTTTGGTTACACGGAGCTCTGAAAGTCAAGTGTTAGAAAAACTGATAATTTTGCAAAAAAAAAAACATTAATTTTGATGCAACTTTCGAATCCTCTTAGTTAGTTATTTTAAATGTATCCCTAATTAATTGAGCATATTTTAAAAATATACAATCAAATGCAACTATGAAAATTATTTGGGGCTTCTTTTAATAACAACTTTCGTATTACGGTTATTTTCAAAGTCGTAGTGATTGTTCAAGTGAAAAAGTGCTTTTTGAAGTTTAAAAGAGAATAAAAAAAAGTATATCGAAGGATATTCTACATTTTTTTGCCTAAATTTTCTATTGAATGTCGAATAAAATGGGTCCCAGCTGCAAGTGCATGCAAATATTGACGAAATTTTGTTTTTTATAGTGACATGTTCTATGAAAATTAGTGATATCTTCTCGGCATGGCTCGAAATAAAGATAAATCTGATTGCATTGGAAATATGTTAGCTTTGTAAAAGCCAAAACTTGCACAAAGCTAAATCATGATAAACTTAAAATTCCGATAAGGTTTTAAATAGCATCATCTCAAAATAAGTGGCGCACTTCTCATCACTCGAAAATGTTATTTCAGCAGAAGTATGGTTTCAACACTGATTTTTTTTATGTGCATTGTAGGAATAATGCTATAAATATTTTTGGCAAATATAGAGGAAACTAGATTTTTAATTGATTTCTTGTGTTTGTTCCAATATGTACGATGTGGGATTAAAACAACAAAAAGGGCAATTGACAATAAACGGTTTAAAAAAGAAAAATAAATTAAAAAAAAAAAATTGACAGAAAAAATAAATTTTTAGAACAAAAGTGTGGGGATTTTAATATGAGTTTTTATGATAATAAAATTTTAATAAATAAAATTTTAATATGAGTTTTTATGATAATAAAATTTTAATAAAATAAAATAAGCGACAATTCGTAATATTAAACATATATGTACGATGGGGGATTAAAATAAAAATAAATTTTGACAAAGAGTTTAAAAAAGAAAAATAAATTTTGAGAAATAAAGTGCTTAAAAAGGAAAGAATAAATTTTCAGAAATAAAAAGGAAAATGTGATAATTAAGGGCTTTAATCAGAGAGATTACAGTCTCTTTTCTGTTTAACAAAACAAATTGTCCCATTTTTCATTTTATTAAAATTTCATAAAAGTTTTTTTAAATTCATTTTATTAAAATTTCATAAAAATTTGTTAAAATCCCTTAATCTCAAAATCTTTATTGTCATACTTTCTTCTCTATTTGTCAAAATTTTTTTTCTTTTTACACACTTTATTTGGGGGTGGAAGAGGTGGTTAGTGGGTTGAAGTCTCCTCAATGTTCATTATAATGGGGAGAGGGGGGAGGGGGATGGCGTTAGTAAATCGAAGTATACCACGTATGCTAATTGTGTTAATAAGCCCAAAAGACGACATTTCACCAAGTTTCATTGAAATATATCGACTTTTTCAGTTTTCCAGTTTGGGGTTGTATGGGAGTGGGGGGTTGTAGTGGTCGGATACGTACAATTTCTAGTTATTTTCTTAATATAACTAAAAAATACCTCTTTACCAAATTTTATCAAAATCCGTCAAAGTTTTCTATTTTTGGCCAGAAATCAAAACACTGTGTGTCGTTTAGATCCATTCAAACTAAAAATCACTTGAAAACAGAATTTGAATACCTAGTCAAAATCGGTGATTGCAGACCTTCAAGTTCTTTTAGCTCATCAACTCTTAACTTTGTACCCAAAAATGATACAAATGGTTTGACAAGTCCATGCTTTTATCTTACTGCACTTCAGTTTCTACAGTTTCTACACTTACTACACTGCGGATTTTGTTGCAGAAAAACTTTTCTCTAACTATAGGTGTTTTAACAGTTCTTACATATAAATTTCTATATTATGTAGAGTTTCCTAAAGTTTTTTCAAAATGAAAATTATGTGCAAGTTACATGCAATATATATATATATACACAGAATATGAAAAAAACTTTCTACTTAAAAATTTAAAATTTCAGTTTTCATTCCAAGCAAGATAATTTGAAGGTATTTTTTGAAAATCTAACTACAGTTACACATATTATTTTTTCGATTTTAAGTTTATTTAAGAATAGTTTATGTTACAATAATCAACAATGGCTTTTTCATGTCTTCAGGTGAAACATTAACAATTACCTGGAAAAAAATTTCATAGAACAGTTAAACACTCAAAACCAAACTCTTGGGGTCAAAATTGACACTATAATCCAAAAAAGCCGGTGTTTCATATAAAAGCGTTGGTTAAACAAAATAAGGCTTTTTAAGCAATAATATAAATAATATAAATAATATAAAGCAATAATAAAAAAGTAATAACTCTAAATAAAAGTACAAATTAACCCAAAGTATCCAATTTCATGTGCCTCCAAAATTAGCCCAATAATATTGAAATAAAGTTTTTTCATGTGTTTTTTTTTTTCAGTTGAATTCTTCCGATTCCTCTGCTTCTTCTTGTAAGTTCTAGCAAGTATCTCCTAACAGAGCATCTAGGTTTTTACCACTACACCAGTCCTCGAGTCTCGCAGTCGCCTGATGAGTCGCCATGCTCATCAGTTGACCGAATTTTGGCAATACAAGAAATTTATTTTCAGCTCTAGAAAACTTTTTGAAGTTTACTTACAAGAGAAACACATATGGAGATACTTGATTTTATTTCTTTTGGATCATTTTGGAGACCCATAAAATTGGTTATTTTGGGTTTATTTTTATTATTGCTTAAAAAAGCTTTAGTTTTTGTCTCAAAAAAGCTTTAATACGAAACACAGGCTTTTTTTAATTATGCCGCTAAGGCATAGGCTAATAAGGCTAAGCCGCTAAGGCTAATAAGAAAAAAGTTTTCTAACAAAAACTGCATTAACATGTTCTTGATTACTCGAAAATGGGCTGAAGGATTAAAAAACGGAAAACGCCATTAGGCTCAGTGTCTCTGAATTATGCTGACATGTTATGTCGCAAGCTTACTTGCAAAAAAATGTGTCCAATTCATGCACAGAGTAATTATTAATTATTTTAATATTTTTATCAGATTTTTTTCCTATAGTTAATTTTTTTCAATTTTACTTGTTAAGGAATAATACCACAAAATGGTATTACAATAATATTTAAGAACAAGTAAACTATAACAAATTCCAGTCAAAAATAAAAACTACTAAGGATGGAGCTTCGGCAGGGTACCGAAGCTAAAATACCCCCCGCGGCCAAATTGAAGTGAATTCGAAGTCTTTAGCCACGACATGCACGATGACATTCAGTTTTATATATTAACGAAAGTTTTCCTATTTTGATGACGTCACTTTGTATGGGAGGTGGGCGTTGATCCGACTTTGCCATATATTATAGAGATGGTTCATATTATATATCAAAGCTAATGTGCTAAATTTCAAGACATTTTATTAATTTTTGTGGATATTTAAGAGATTTTACGTTTAAAATAAAGCCAATTTGTATGGGAGGTAGGCGTGGTTTCCATTGGACCTTGCCAAATATCATAGTGGGGGCCTATGTTAAATATCAAAGCCTAAATGCAAAATTTCAAGACATTTCTTTAATTTGAGCAGATTTTTAAGAGATTTTACTTTTAAAATAAAGTCACTTTGTATGGGAGGTAGGCGTGGTTTTCATCTGATTTTCTAACTTGATCTTCCTTTTTTAAAAATAAACTTATATTTTGAATTTCATCGCGATAGCTTTAAAATTGCGGCTGTAATTGTGTCGACAGACGGACAAACAGACGGAAATCGATTCAGGAGATGATGCTGATCAAAAATATATATATTTTTCTATACCTGCCACGCCCCCTTCTTGGCGTTACATACGGAATGCCAAAGTTAATAAATATGAAAATATTAAAGTTGTATACAATATATATGCAACATATGCAAGTTGTATGCAAGATGTATGCAAGTTATATACAAGTTGTATACAACGTATGCAATTTGCAAAAGCCCTTGGAAAGACTTTGACCGAGCTCCTTATGATCAATTGTGTTGTGCGTGTTGTGAAATGTTTAAGCACAAATGATCAAGAACTGGACCTACAAGTTGTATGCTGCCTCCGTACGTCTTATGTTCTCACGAAGCGTTTAATGACAATTTTTACTCTCTGAGGTTTGCCATTGTCTGCAGAGAGGTGACGGCCGAGCAGAAAAATTAATTCAATTGAAAAAATTTTCTGTGCCAGATGGGATTTTAACCTGGGCTTAATCGCATACAAGCCACGCACGTCAAACAGTTTGCCACGACCGCCATCGTCTAAATAAATTATATATTAAATTTACTTACATTAAAATAAATAAATAATTATATAATAATTGACACACAAAAAATGGAGCTTCCAGCGTGATTGCAGCCAAAGTTATAACACAAAAACTAAAGAAGCCTTCATAGAATTTAAATGGCGATCGAAAACTTTATGCTGTCAATGCTTATTGACACAGAATTGTAAAGATTTCTCTGTATCGGAAGCTCATTACTAAACAATAAAACATCTGAAATTATATAGGAAGCTCATTATTGAACAAAACTGTCAACACCAGAAAAGATCTTGAGAAGAAATAACAATATGAAATTTTTTAAATTTTCCATCTTCATGTTAAAAAGAAACAACATATAAAGGAATACTTTGTCAATAAATTTACAATTGGCAATCACCAGAATGAGGCTGTTAATTTCTCCGATATAGGGTTTGATCACCTCAATTTACTGCTCAAACCGATTTGAATACAATACCGATTTTTTTTTTTTAATCTTTGTTGCTCCTTGTAAAGCAAAAGGCCGCAATTTGAACATAGATTATTATTCCACCGTCTGACAGACGTTCCGATTACCTTCGCACCGACGGATGGTGCCTGGCCAGATCCCTATACATTTACATGCATTTATACGAGAATAGATGCTACTTACAGACACCACGTTATCCCAAGCAGATATATTTTTTTCATTCCTTACCTTTCTCATTCGTTTTGGCATATAATGAACTACCTGTGTGAGGAAAATAAATCCAAAATCTATTCTAAATCAAAGAAAAAACATGTTTTTGTTCTGTATATTGAATCATATAAAAATTGTTATAACACGAATTTCTTTAATCGTTCTGAGAAATGCAAGCAAAACAAAACAAAGTTTGCAGTCTCTCTTTCCTTTCAGTGTATCGGCACCACTGGTAGTTGCATCGAAAGTATTGGCTGGAATAATTATTGTAGCACAAAAAAAAAAAAAACGATTCGAAAGCCAAACGACAAGTTGGAATCTTGATGGGACTTTTCATCCTATTTTCGACGTTTGATAGAACCAATGTTTTGGCAAGCGTATAGATGATCGACTTCCTTGCAAATGACACAAGCAGCTAGTCCCATGACATCTACTATATTGCAGAAGAAAAGCAAACGTCCATCGTCTGGTTAGCGGTTTTGTTGAAATGTGTGGCCATTTGGCCCATGCAATCAACGCCTGCCCTATTCGCATTATAAAACTATTTTGCTTCTGGTTTGCGTGCTTCACCTTAACAATATTTAGAATAATTCACCGTTGAAAGTAAATTCACAGCTTTGTTCTTGTTCGGCACATAGCTACAAAGTGAAACGAGGTTTTCATGAAAGCCAAAAAGAGATGAAAGCACAGGGCGTGTATGATTCTTCTTCATTTCTTCAGGTAAACATCTTTTGTTCGCCCGAATGGTGCCAACGTATGCAAGAACAATTTGGGGTAGGCGCTTGGCTCCTTCCAGTGTTGTAAAAAAAAATTGTCAGTCACAATTGTTCGTCCGCTGTTATTGTACTGGCTTGCAAGTTGTAACAATACATTTTCGCCTTAGTTCAATTCACGCTCTTCTCCTTCATTTCTGTTCGTGTATAATTGGCCTTGCAATGGATATT
Organism: Coremacera marginata; assembly: GCA_914767935.1. Classification (NCBI taxonomy): domain Eukaryota; kingdom Metazoa; phylum Arthropoda; class Insecta; order Diptera; family Sciomyzidae; genus Coremacera; species Coremacera marginata. Next base: position 78,425,278 of record OU612045.1, read on the forward strand.
TTGTGTGCTAAATCGTATGTGTTGCAATAGAAAGCAGTGCGAAATAAATAAATACAATGAAAAGTAGCAATAAACGCAGTAAATTGAAAAGAAAATGTTGTATATGTGTTATGTGTCCATACAAAATACATAGGGTCTAGCCAGGCATCATCCCTCGGTCCGAAGGTGAAATTTTTGTAAATCCTTTTTCGCCCTTTTAAAGGACATTTTTCAAATTATCATTGTGATAGATCGATAGCCAGTAAAATTTTATGAGGGTACCTGGAACCACAAGTCGCTATCTAAAATACAAATATGTTTAATTGACGTCGAAAAACGAAATATGTCTGGCCAGACCCATCTGTCATACGGAGGGTTAAAAATTAAAAAATTTGGGCTGATTTTGTTGATACGAATTTTAGAAAATAGGGTTTCTCACTATTTGCACAAAGCTATCTTCTATTTCTATTTTCCTCCCTTCTATACTCCTCATTTCAACTCTTAATATTACATAGCGCTTTTAACACCTCACAGCCTCTTTTTAAATGAGATAAACTCATTTTTGTCCAGTCATACCTCATTTGAAGTGGGGCAATGTACAACCACATTTTTTAAAAAGAGTAGCTCCCACAAACTCACCTCAAATCCGTTTTGTGCCCATCACTAGTATGCAACGTATCAGAGAACAGCTTGAGTGCATTCAAATGGCGTTTCGAATGTTTCGTCAATATACGAGCTTCGAATATGCCTTCTGTATTAAAATTAATGTGCGAATACATATACCAATCGCTGTGGCTACGAATGCCATAAAGTTCGAGCGCCTGCGATTACGAATGCCTACGAGACACGAATGGCCAACAAAGCATGACATGAGCAACATTCGCCAAAAGTAACGAAACTTTATGCTTTTATGTCCATTCGCTCCAAAAAAAAAAAATGTTAACTGCAATCTGCAGTGTTGAATTTTTTGTATACTAAAAATTGCAAAAGTATAAAAGAAGATTTTATGATTAATCAATCATGTTATTTTGTTTGTTAAAATTCTGTTTTCAAATTCAGAGAAAAATTCTGTTTTTTTGGTTGAAGTTTATTTATATAAATTTGAGTTATTTGCAATAAATAAACAAATAAATAAATAAATAAATAACTTCAACATTACTACAGCTAGTAATACAATTTTTGTAACTACATAGTGGCTCAGTAGCTACATATATTTGCATTATTTATAGGGCTTTCAAATTTCGAGTATTTCAAGTACCCGGGTAGTTCTAATAACCTGGGTCATACCCGGATACACAAGAAGTTTCGGGTATTTAGCTTCGGGTAGCTTAAAAGTTTTTAGCTTATTTATAAAAGTAAAGTAGAGTTTATATTGCTAGATTGCTGCTTGTGACTGGTTTCTGTTTTATTAATTTTTTTCCTTGTGTTGCATTTTGTGAAAATTTTGGAATAGTAAGAGTGGGAAGGGAAAGGATAAAAATAACTTGCAGTGATTATTAATAAAAAAAAAAGACATTGCGTTGTTGGTAACTTCCAAGGTTGCAAACATAGTGAACGCCAGTTCAGACATGCAGGCAGATCAAATCAAGTTTTCACATTAAAGAAACCAAGTCATGCATCTCTTTTGCTAATGGGTATATTAGTATTTGCATCGGGGTGTGAGGTTTTTTGTTATTGCGCATGCAATTGTTGTTGAGTTGAAAATGTAAATGCGTCAAGCGCAATTTGTGTTATTGTTGCTTGTACATGTGTTTGTTTTTTAAAAACAACCCTATAGGAACAAACTAACTTGTTTTTAAAAACAACTAATTAAAAAACTAATTTAAAATAAACCAGTATATGAACTACTTTTAATTATATTAAGGCTGCAACTACTCTGATGTCGACATGTTTCAATTGCAAATTTTTATTAGATTACAAGTTTATATATATTTAACCATGTTATTTCATCAAATATTATTAACTTTAGGCCATCAGTAATAGTTTTCAATTGGTTATTTAAAAACAATTAAAAAAATAATTTAAATGTAACTAATTTAACAAGTAGTTGAAAATATATGCAGACGAAAGTCAATTGACTTATTTAGCGGACATCACCATACAAAATATGTTAGTTCGTTCTATGGAAAAAAGTTAGAATTTCAACTAGTTGTGGTTGACAAAAAACTACTTTATCAACTACTTTTTAATTAGTTGATTTTCCTACAGGGAAAGAAGACAAAATTGATGACAGATACAAAACAACAATAATAAAAACTTATTTTTGTATATAATTGCACGAACAACCCTATGGTCTATAACAAAAAATTCAAAACAATATCAAATGCGTTCAAAAGAACTTTAAACACAAATCAGAACAGCAGTGTGACATTTTATCAATCTACGAGGACAAAAGTAGAAAAAAAACCTTCCAAAAAATTATTTGCTTTTCTTGCAAAATGTCAACAATTTGAAAATGTTGCTTTATCCAATATATTTTAAACGGCAGACATAAAACGGTGCTTTTTAGGTTTTCAAAAATTATTTGTAAGCGTCAAGAGAGCAGTTTTTGTATTAAGTGTACTGATTAAACTTGTTAACTTTTTAACTTCTTTTGCAATGGAAATCTGTTGTGAAATTATGTAGATTAATTCAAAATAAAATAAGCCGCTTAATTAATTAAGGTTTCATTTAAATTAGCGATGGAAAAAGTAGCATCTATAAGAAGCTTCACAGCTACACTTTGATGGACTGGCAAAAAGTTTGTTTGCATATGTATTGGGGTGTCCCAAAAAAGTCGAAGTTTTTTTTTATGTGGTGCCGCCTCAAGATTTTCGTAAGATGTTAAAGTAAATTTAAAAAAAACTTGGTGTGCCTTGAACATGTCGGTACATGTCAGTACTTGGTTATCTGGCAAAAAGCAAAAAGTGCTAAGTAAATTTTGGAAAAAATGGTTCGCAGTTCAATTTACATTTAATTTTTCTTTAAAATAAGCTGTCAAACATAAAAATTAGACGAAATCCTCCAGAGTTGTGATTTTTTACTTTTCAAAAAAAAAAAAACTCCGTTTTGTTCTCGTTGTATTAAAAAAAAATCTAAAAAACTCAAATTTGAAAAAATTTCAATTAAGTTTTTTGGAAATATTTTCTTAAACTATAGCAAATGGAAATACAAAAAATGTTTTAATATTCTGAATATCCTGGTCGTTATGAGTCTCTCTGCTAGAAGTGTACCTTTCTTAAAAAAAAAAAAAAAAAACCTAAAAATCCAAAAATGCAAAATACGGAACAAACAGGACAGATGATTCAAACATAGTCTTGAGCTACTTTAAAACCGAAATTCGGGATAAAAGAAATACCTGTTGAAACTTGACTTTGTTTTCAAAAATACTTTAAGTGCCCTTTTCAAGCATTTCGATTATGAAAAAAAATTGTAAAAAATCGGAAAAAAGTTATTTCTCCCTCGGGGTAACTTTAATACTTCTAGAAAAATTCTTCTGATTTCAATGGGAAACATTTTTGAATTTAGCTATTTTAACGAAAAAGTCATCAGAAGTCGACCATTTACAGCTTTTTTGATGAAAAATAAATAGGTTTTTCTTTGAAAAGCGAAAAGATTGCAAGTTCTTCTAAACACGGATTATTTGTAATAACAGAGAAGAATGTTAAAAAATTTTATGTAGTTCTAATAAAATTCCCTCTATAGGCAACTCAGTGAAATGTCCTGTTATTAAGAGGGTGTTCGAGATAGACCCCAACTCCAGAACAATTTTTTTTAGGAATGAACCAGGGAATCATATCACAATAATTTAGAATTTTGTCCGCCCAGATTGCTCAAATCGCACACTGTGCAACGGTTGTAAGTTCAGAACTCTTTCTGTTATTGGGTTGCAAACATAGTGAACTCCAATTCAGACAGGCAGACAGATCAGATCAGAAAACACATAAGAGCAAAAGTGATGCATAACATGGTTTCTTTATTGCTGCAATGTGAAAATCTGATCTGATCTGATCAGAAACAAGCATTCACTATGTTCGCAACCTTAAAAATTAACAAATGTTCTTTGTTTCCTTTCCTTTCACCTATGACCGGCTCTTCATCACACTCTTCCCAGTTCTAAAGTTTTGCAAAACACAAAAAAAAAAAAAAAAAAAAGTCAAAACAAACAGAAACCAGTCACAAGCACCAACCGCTCAAAATAAACGCGCTTTCACTCCCAAATAAAAACATCAAAAATTCTAAACTACCCGGGTAGCTCGAAAGTTCAAAAATGCCAATCTCTTCTAACATTTTTTTTAGAAATTTCAAGAAAAAATATTTTTATTTTTGTTTGTTTATCTATACACAGAGCTACTACAAGTACTTTTTTAGTTTGTTTTGTTTCTGTTATGAAGACTTTTTAGTAACATCATTTCAAAAAACAAATTATTGTATTGATTGTTAACTAAAAAAATCATAAGCTGAACCTTAATTGAACGGAATCTTAACTCTAAAATTATTAGTTCTATACGTATTAAAAATGAATTGAAAAATAAATGATTATATAAAATATTGAACTGTTCTGCGTTGAATAAAGATATACTCGTATAAATTTAAAATACATAAATATTAAATTTGTCTCTTCTTCTTCTTCTTGAATGTTTATTGAAAGCAGAACAATAGTTTGAATATGAAAATTAATTGTGGTTTTCTTAATTTCTATTTAGTTTTAAGCAATTCTTAAAAAAATTAATTTTTAAGAATTACATTTGTGAGTATTTCATGAAGCAACAGGTTGCCACAACAACAATGTTCTTAACAGAACAACCACCAGTAGATTAGACAGCTGTTTCGTTGGTCGCTACACCCACTCATCAGTAATCTTCTGTGGCTCATGCAGTCCATTAACTTCGAAAATCTAATAGACACAACTTCTGCCAAAACCAAAGCGGAATTGCAGTTGCGTGCGTTTCAATTTAAAAAGCAATATTTTTCTAAAAGCTTGAGCTTTTTTCATAAAGCTCACAAATGTAATTCTTAAAAATTTTTTAAGAATTGCTTAAAACTAAATAGAAATTAATTATTCAATGTATAATTTTAATAATTAATTAATTTTCATGTATAAACTGGTACGAGCCCGACCTCTGAAAATAAGATGAGTCATCTTTTTTTCAAAAAACTTCGCACGCCTTCTTTGGTTTAATACCAACGAATTGTTGGTGCCAAAGAATGTAATCGTGAAAAGAAGTAAACTAAGAGCGCAACAAGTCTTTGCAGAATTAATGTAGTCAATTTTTTTAACCTTTGCCTTGTGCAAAGAAGTAGAAAAACATTGCTTTTTAAATTGAAACGCACGCAACTGCAATTCCGTTTTGGTTTTGGCAGAAGTTGTGTCTATTAGATTTTCAAAGTTAATGGACTGCATGAGCCACAGAAGATTACTGATGAGTTGGTATAGCGACCGACCAACGAAACAGCTGTCTAATCTGCTGCGGGTTGTTCTGCAAAGAACATTGTTGTTGTGGCAACCTGTTGCTTCATGAAATACTTGGCATATAGCTCACAAATGTAATTCTTAAAAAATAATTTTTTTAAGAATTGCTTACAACTAAATAAAAAAAAATACGTTGTTTACGCTGCTAGAAAACGGCCCTGAAGTACGAAAATAAAAACTCATGCAGCAGCAGAAACTCCAGCTGCGGCAGACACTCGAGCTGTGGTAGGCACTCGAGCTGAGGCAGACACTCGAGCTTTAAGCGAATTTTCCGTATGTCTGCATTGTCCAGATGGTGCCTTTGCATCGCTTCGCAATCGTGAAAAGATGTGCTTAGCAGCAATCGTTGTTTACGAACTCGATCACCATGCACGCATTAATATTTATGCGCGATTGTGGCTGACGGCGAATTGTTTTCGAGTGGCAAGTAATGACGAATGGTCTTATGCAAATCTCTGCAACGTATGCAATGTATATGCAACGTATTCAAGTTGTATGCACCGTATACAAGATATATCCAGTATGCAGAATATGCAACATATATGCAATTGCATAAAAATCCGCAGTCTACTAATAACATTGAAGATCGGTATTGTAAAATTTATTGAGCACTATTATTTTACACATTCATATACAATAAAAATAAAAAAACCCATTTTCTAAAATATGTTAGAATTATTAATTTTTTGTATTGACATCAAGTTGGTCATTAAGTTACATGCTGTCAATTGCATAAATTATGCCTAAAGCCTTTTTATATAATTTATGGTTAAAGCACACATGTGGTGTCGTCATAAGATATTCTCCGCATTTAATCCCCTTGACAAAATATCTTTTTTTTTTAATCCCTTTTTACGACTTAGTCAAAAACATTTGCCAAATAGGCAACATTCAACGAGAACAACGACGATTCTGCATGTAATTGTATTCTGTATAATAATTGAATACCTGCAGCTGCGCCTGAGGCAAAACTATGCGTTTCTGGAGGAGTGAATTGGTGTGTGTGACAGTTATTACAAATTTAAGGGCGATTTAATTAACTTGTCGAAACATTTGCTTTTTTTATATAGTTTGCGGAAATAAATTACGCTGATGGTGTTATAAGCATATACTATAATTAAAACTATCCCGCATTTAACGTAACGCTAGTAACGTCATTATTAAATACTGTAATATTAGGTTTAAGGTAATAGTGAAAACATCGCATCACTATATTTGTACCATATCTAGTCGTTCCCAGTGTTCTACCAGAACCTAAATCTAAATGAACGTCTTCTTTTAAAAATTGCATTATGGTCAATCCGTCATCTGTATGATGGAACAATTGAAAATTTGCTTAAATTTTTCATATTTTTTCTCTTTAAGATCAATTTGTGGACATATTTTGTATTTATTATCCCGTTATGTCAGCAATAAAAAATCCAGCTAATTGTAAATCCAGCAAGTTTTATTTAATTGAAATCGGTTGAAAATTCGTCGAGTTATTCTATTTAAAGTATTTCTACATCACTTCAAAATCACCTAAATAACTATGTTTTATTGTTCTTACTTGCGAAAATCTCAGTTCAGGTAAAACAGCATGAAAAACAACGATTTTCTGCTGTTTTTAACGGATTAATTCAAATTTTATATTAAATAACTCGACAAACCTTTTAACTAATTTCGATGAAATAAAACTTGCTGGTTTTATAATTAATCAAGCTTTTATATTAGCTATTATCAATTCTTATAAAAGCGCACTTTAATATAAACTACTCGTATGAGCAACGACTACGCACAAACGCATACAATTTTTTTGTTGTGCTATGGCTAGCTGAACATAAAAAGAGAAGATAGAGAGCAATATGGAGTTTATTGAAACCATGGCAGAACTATAAGGTAGGGCCGACTCGGAGAGGAATGAAGCAGAAAGCAGAAAAAAGCGGGCTAGATGTCAAAATCAGCTGTTCCTATCGAGTTTCTTTATGCTCACGTTTCACAGTTGTTTTTAGGTTAAAATTGTTACAGGTTTTTTTGCAATTTTAAGACTTCTTTCACATTTTATAGTTTTTATTACTCTATTTGTACAATATTTTCACTCAAATTATCACAAATTTAACACACGCGACCGTACTGTTTGCAACTTGGAAACATAAAATATTTTCCTCATTTGCAATTTCTACGAAACTGGTCGTTTTGACAACTAACCAACCTTTTCATTATCCACTCTTCTTTAACGCGTGAGGACACTAACCGAATCGGCCCTACCTTATAATTCTGCCATGATTGAAACTCACGCAAGCACAAGCTGGTTAAAAGATTTCATACATTGGTGATTTCATACAAATCTTTATATTTTAATTAAATAAACTTAGTATTGACATTTAAAAAGGAAAATACCCAAATATATGTAATACCCAAATAATATACAAATATGATATTTTAAAACTTATATCATAAAAATCGGCCCAGTACTTTTGGAGTTTTACAAAAATT